>SJYV01014150.1:1700129-1765305 GCA_006410875.1 Neotragus pygmaeus | reverse complement strand
AAAAAAAATGCTTTCAGGATGCCTTTTGAAGGCATTGTCTGGTTATACTGTTTTATGGGCAACACAACAACTTTAGCAGAAGCCAGTGAAAATCTAACAATGTAGGAGAAACTATGTAATAGCCCATTTTAGATCAGTCATGGATCGCCCAACAAAACTGTTCTATTGGCCGAAGCAGTTGTAAAACACCACTTATCCAGTCCAAGAAATGTTTTAAATCCACATTAACGTGAAATAAACCACAGATGTGTGAACAGTTGCAAGTGACAGAAACCCAACTCAAGCAAAACGAAAGAAAAATAGGCACTGAAGGACTCAAATAACAAGAGAGTCTTGAGGTGTTACTAGCTTTGGAACAAAGGCCCAGAGAATTCAATCAGGCATATATTTCTCATCATTTTTCCAAGCGCGTCCACCCATGTGGCAGACATGATACACACTGGTACACCCATGTATTAGAGCCCACCCATCACAATAAAGGGCTTCCCAGGCAATGCAGTGTCAAAGAACCCACTTGCCAATCCAGGAGATGCAGGTCCGATCCCTAGGTTGGAAAGATCCCCCCCGAGAAGGAAACAGCAGCCCACTCCAGTATTCTGGCCTGGCACATCCCATGCACAGAGAGGCAGAGCGGGCCACAGTCCATAGGGTTGCAAAGAGTCGAACACGACTGAACACATCACAATAAGAGTGATTTCCTTCTTAGCTTTGGTAGAGAAGTCCATGAGAAGATTCTGATTGGCTCGACTCACATGTCTATCTCAGAACTAATGACTGTGACCAATAAGGGGAGCCCTCTGATCTGGGTTACACCTCCTGTGGTAGGTGGGAGGGCAAGGCCAATCCTATGGGATGAATCCCCCATCAGGAAGAGCCACTGTTCCAGCAGAAAGAAAAGGTGCTCTGGGCAGGAGCTTATAGAGATGACCACCCCCAGGGGTGCTGGATTAGGGAAGTGCTATTTCCATATTCCATTCTCGTTTCCACTGAAAATCCTAGAAACCATTGTGTCTTGCATGGATTTTACAGTGATCTGACTAAAGATTTCTGTTTATACCCATAGTGAAACTCTACTTTTTGCTCTTCTACATTAGACAGTGGTGGTTAAAGTTCTCCACTGATCTGCTCAAACTACCCTTTCTCTATCTTCTCCTGGACTCTGCTCCCTTCACCTCTGATTGTCTTCACCTCTTCTTTCTGAATGGTTTTTAAAAACAAACTAAAGTTGCCTGTGAGCTAGAAAGGTGTCACCCACTGCAACATTTTAGCCCCCACTTCCTACAGATCACCAGGATTTGGGCTCACTGTCTTCTCATTTCATTTGTTGTGAACAGAAACTTAGATTTGGCCCTGTGATTACCCTTTGGCATTTATGCGTTTATGGACTCATTCATCCATTTTAGCAAATATTTAGTGAGCTCCTATGATGTCCTGTGTACCCTGCTGGGGGTCAAGGATAAAACCAGGCTCAGTTCTATCCTCCTAGCACTGAGAATCTTGAAGAGAAGACAGACTATTCCAATAGATAACTGGAGAACTGCGATGTACTGTGGGAGGTGGTGGTGATGGTGTTGACAACGGTGGTGGGGATGGTGATTATGATGATAATGGTGGTGATGATTGTGGTGGCGGTAATAGAAGGGACTTACTGTATTATTAAAGACGCCTATTTGTAGTCAGAAAAGTCAAAAAGATTCTTTCCTAAAAAGTCAGTATTTGTCCTGTGGTCTGAAGGATTAAGTAAAGAACATGGCGGGGGGGTGGGGGGTGGGCGGATAAAGGGATGAACAGACCACGAAGGCTGCTAAGAAGTCTTTCTCTGAACCTCATTTTCCTAGTCCCAATCTGGACAAGTGAGTTTTGGTCAATAATTCCAAATTCTCATCCACAATGTAAAAGAGTCACTGAAAAATTTCAACCCATGAAAAGCCTAAATACGTAGTTGAAAAAATCTGTATGTAAACATTTCATAGGAATTTTACATAAATCTTTTTAAAAGAAAAACATATTATGGAGCACTATATGTAGTAGCCTGGAGAAGGCAATGGCACCCCACTCCAGTACACTTCCCTGGAAAATTCCATGGATGGAGGAGCCTGGTAGGCTGCAGTCCATGGGGTCACTAGGAGTCGAACACGACTGAGCGACTTCACTTTCCCATTTCATTTTCATGCATTGGAGAAGGAAATGGCAACCCACTGCAGTGTTCTTGCCTGGAGAATCCCAGGGACAGTGGAGCCTGGTGGGCTGCCATCTCTGGGGTCGCACAGAGTCGGACACGACTGAAGCAGCTTAGCAGCAGCAGCAGCATAAGTAGTAGCCATAGATGTGTCTTGCTGTTGTGTTTAGTCACCAAGTCATGGTGAACTTGTGGCTGTAGCCCGCCAGGCTCCACTGTCCATGGAATTTCCCAGGCAAGAATACTGGAGTGGGCTGCCATTTCCTACTCCAGGGGATCTTCTCTATCCATGGATCGAACCTGTGTCTCCTGGATCTCCTACATTGGCAGGCAGATTCTTTACCACTGAGCCATTTGGTGGCCATTGATTGGGAAAATTCATAAAGATAAAAACACTAGTATAAGCTTGATGTTTTAAATGACTTTGCTTTACATTCTTCATAAGAGCATTATACAGATTTGAAAATTAGCTAGATATATATGCAGATATTAGTCGCCTTCTCTACAGCAAGTGGATGGCGGGTTCACCTAAGGATTGAAGAACTTACTGGGACAAATTCATGTTGCTCACGCCCACCCCCGGCAGCCTGTGGCTCACAGGCTGTGAACAAGAGGAGACATCTGTTACTTGTTTGTGCTGCTTCTTATCCGTTCATTTTGTGACCTGCTCCCCACCCGCTGTGATTCTGAGGTGCTATCCATCAAGGTCCCCTCTGCTACCCTCTCAGATGTGGGCTGGACAATTTCTTTGGGCAAGTGACACGGGAAACGGACAGAGTACAGAGATGCCCTCTTAGATTTCCCTAGCTTCTCTTAGAAGCCCAGGGTCATCCTCCCATTGTGTAGAGGAGAGATTCTTCTAGGAATAAAACTGGGAGACATGGAATGAACCCATGGCTTCAGGTGAGATAGAGGCCATTTAGCCTCTGGACTTCCTGTGTATGAGCTAATCATTTTGTCTTCCTTCTCCCACCATCTCAAACCAGTGGGAGCTGGTTTTCCATGACTTGCTGCTGGGAATAAGCTTGACTAAGACTACCATTTCTGCTAGTCCAAGCATTTGCAGGTTTGTGCCTATAGTCAGAGTCCATTAGGACAGACGAGCTGACTGCAACATGAAAAGTCAGTTATTACACAGAAATCATTACTCCACTGACAGTCAGTTTTTACATAGAGTCCACAATGACACAAAGAGGTCATTATTACATAAAGAGACCACAGAGTGAATTATTACAGGGGGAGTTTATTACACAGAGTTGTTTGTTAAGCAGGGAATCTATTATTATACAACAGCCCACTCTTATACTGAAAATTATTACATAGATTCCATCAGGACACAGGGAGATAATTACGCAGTCATAATACATTGGAGAACCCAGTTTGTTTAACCATCATGTACTATTTACCCTATTTCTGGATTCCATTCATTTCTGAGAGGCAACCCCTCTCTCTAAGAAAGATTCCACAGTGCCTACAGAGGAGTGAAGTGTCCAGGCACAAGTCGTGGATGTTGTTTCAAAGAAGGAAAATATAAAAAGGCTAATAATGTATAATGCATGGGAGAAACAGAAAACAGAACTGCCTATGGACCTGTGTCCAACACCACCACTTGTTAGCTATCTCACCTTGACCATTGGCTTAATGTTTCTGTACCTTGGTTTCTTTTCCCATAAAACAAAGTTCTTAATGGACTTCCCTGGTGGCTCAGACAGTAAAGCATCTGTCTACAATGTGGGAGACCCGGGTTCGATTCCTGGGTTGGGAAGATCCCCTGGAGAAGGAAATGGCAATCCACTCCAGTACTATTGCCTGGAAAATCCCATGGACAGAGGAGCTTTGTAGGCTACAATCCATGGGGTCACAAAGAGTCAGACACGACTGAGCAACTTCACTCACTAATGGTTCCTACCTCACATACCACATCTCCAGCTTCTCCAGTGGTCAACTGTATTTATCTTGTTGTTGGTAATAAAGACTGTATTAACTTCCTAGTGCTACTATAACAAATAACCCAAACTTGGTAGCTTAAACAATAGAAGTTTTTACTTTCTTAACGGTCTGGTGGCCAGAAGCTGGGAATCAAGCTATCATAGAACTGGTTTCTTTTGGATGTCCTAGGGAGAACATGCTCCATCCCTTTCTCTTCATTCCTATTGGCCACTGGGCATCCTTGTTGAACCTTAACCTGTAGACCCACCACGCCAGTCTCTGCTCTGTCTTCCTATCAACTTCTCTGCATCTCTGTCTTAAATTTGTCTTCTACTGATCAATGTTTCCATGGAATCTATGAGTATAACCACTAATCTATACTCTATATCTCAAATCTTTCTCTTACAAGGATACCTGCCAAGATGTAGGGCCCACATTTCAAAATCCATAACTTAATGAAATCTGCAAAGACTCTTTCTCCAAACAGGGTCAAATTCAAAAGCTCTGAGAAATAGGATATCAGTGTGTGTGATATCCTTATTAGTAACCTTATTCAACCCACTACATAGATGGTCATCTTCAACTGCCAAAATTAGTGAATCACTTTTATAAACAGAACTGTGTATGTGTGTGTGTGTGTGTCTTGCTCACACCTCTCATGTAACTACTTCTTATTTCAAAAAGCCCTAAAGGATCCATGTTTCTGCTTGTGGCAGGATATGTAAATCTATAGCAATTATTACCTTGATGAAAAGAGTACATGATAAGTCTTAATACAATTGCAAGCTCTGAAACCAAGGACTAATTTTAAGCAGTAAATGACATTAACCTGTGTTCCCAGGAGTACATTAGGATTTTCAAAATACAGCACTTTCTCCTTGCGCTGCCTGCATACAAATGGGACTCAATTTATTGCAAATGGTATTCCTGAGCCCAGCGCCAGTGACATAATTAAGAAATGTATTCAGCCTATTACTAATTTAACAGTGTTCGGGGTTCTTATCAAAAAGCCGTGCGTCTCCCCACAGTGTCGCTATCAAATTTATGCATTGTAAATACAAATATATTTTATTCATAGTGGATTCTTGCAACTTCAATTATGCAATAAGTATTTATTTGGAATTCATTCTTTTCCCCCCATTTGATAGCCATCATTAATTCATGTGAAACTGATTAAGCCTCTTGTAAAGCTTCAGCAAACACCTTAGAAGACAAACTCAATTTGTAAGGATGTAGCTGTTGTCATGATTCTTTCAAATGAAGAAAAAGATAGCCCCTGGACCAAATAACTTCAGGGCTGGCTGGTGCTTAGCAAAATAGTGGAAATAGGATAAGTTGACTTTTTTGTGGTACCAATTTTATTGTTGATGGGGGCATCCTTCTCCCCTCCCACAGCATCCAACTCCCATATCCAACTGATATCCAAGAGGCCTCTCAAACATCTCCCCGACATGTTCTTTACCCCGTTTCCCTCAGTTCCTTAAATGGAAACACCATAGATCCAAGTGTTGCAGGAAGGGGGACCTCTTTCAGGGCCTTTGTGGGCTCTTGTTTAACACTGGGAAATGAATTGTCCAAGGAGACATGCACAAGCTGACAAAGCAAGAGAGATTGGGAAAGCGTGCTCAGGCAGAGAGCATTAGGATAAGGGAACCCAGGAGAATTGCTCTGCCACATGGCTCCAAGTCTCAGGTTTATGGTGATGCGGTTAGTTTCCAGGTTTCTGTGGCTAATCATTTGGACTCAAGGTCCTTCCTGGTGGTGCAGGCATTGTTCAGCCAAGATGGATGCCAGGGAGAAGGATTCTGGGAGGTGGAAGGACACGTGGCATTGCCTTTTGGTGTTTCCTGAACTCTTCCGGTTGGTGGTGGCTTCTTAGTTCCATGTTTCTTACTAGGACCTCTGCTCATAAAATAACTCATTAAAATAGTTACTGTGGTGCCTGGCCAAGGTGGGTAGTTTCAGTCAGTGTGCTTCCCCTAACACATGTTCATGCCTTCCCCTTGCTTTCAGCAAAAATTTTCTTGGAAGAGGGGAGAATGCCTCCCAGAAGAAAGATGGCAACCACTGCTACTTTGGAGTTCTTGCCTGGAGAATCCCAGGGATGGGAGAGCCTGGTGGGCTGCCTTCTATGGGGTTACACAGTGTTGGACACAACTAAAGCGACTTAGCAGCAGCAGGAGCAGCTACTTCGGGGTAAAAATGGAAGAAATTAAAGGAGGGCTGCTATTTCAAATGGGCCCATCTGGCAGTTCTGAGATGACGACCCTGGGATAGAGAAGTAAATGAAATCCAGGAATCAACAGATGCCTGGAGGAAGGGCGAGCTTGGTAAACTTGTCTGCCCACCTAAAACCAGGTGCCAGGATAATAATGGTCAGGAAACTGTGACAAGATGCTAATTAAATGCCCATGGGGGTTCATTGAAAATAGGTTTAAAGGCCTGTGCTAGTCACAGAGAAAAGCTAGATTCCTTCTCTCTTTAATGATACTACCATTTTCTGAAATGAGGCCTCTTAGGCAGAGCCTGGAGTGAACGCATTTCAAAGGAGACGGTTTGACACATCATCAAAGCAAGTGGTTGGAACCCTCAACCCAGGGAAGAGAGGAGAGAGACAGCCAGCCCCCAGGTTCCAGGCCCCCATCTCTCCAAACCCCTGGCCCCATCCCATTTGAAGATGGCACACTGGCAGACTCTCTTATCAACAAGCACAGACAATGACAACTGCCAAATCTTCCAGCTTCTCTGAATGATTGTCCAAAGCCCACTCTCTCCCAGGACCACAAGTCTCCTTCTGGGAGAAATGATCTTGAGCGGCTTTCATGACAAGCTGACTTGCTGAGAATTCCTCTCTCCTCCTCTGCACACCTAGTTGTTGACGCAAATGTCACTTCCATGGGGGATTATGTCCTGATCAAATAGGCAACATCAGGTCTCCCTGTCATAGACTCTTGGGGCTTCTTAAGAGCCTCCCAGTGCCTAGTTTTATGAGACAATGTGGTTAATGTCTATTCAAGCTGTAACCTCCAGGAAACTCAGGTTGTATTGCTAAAAGGTAAAGGTTTAAAAAGGATAAAATTGTGAGTCTCTTACAAATGAACACATCTCAAAAATTGTTACTTAACTCTTTGATGTTAATACTCAGAGGAGGATCCAGAGGGCTGAGAAATATACAGGCATCCGAATGTTGGGGGAGAGGAATGCACAAACAGTTGCAAACCTAGCAACACTGGTCAATACCCACAGGGCAAGAATCAATTGCATTCCCTGGGACACAATTTGCATTTCTATGAACAGGAGTCATTTGCATTGCTATCAGCTCTCTACAATTTACAGNTACAGGCATCCGAATGTTGGGGGAGAGGAATGCACAAACAGTTGCAAACCTAGCAACACTGGTCAATACCCACAGGGCAAGAATCAATTGCATTCCCTGGGACACAATTTGCATTTCTATGAACAGGAGTCATTTGCATTGCTATCAGCTTTCTACAATTTACAGAGCTGTAAAATAGCTCAAAGACAGGGAAAGAGTGAGATAGTGCAGGGAAGGCCAAGATAGGACCCCCCCAGTCATCTTTCTGGCTCTTGTCAAAGTGTTTCACAGGTTTGCTCAATTTTGCTCATCTTGTTTGCTTCTCTCTGCTTTGCCAAGTGCTCACAACACAGCAGATCCTTGGTGAATATTTATTAAATGAAAGGCAGTGTGGGGAAACAGGAGGGAAAGGGGCACGGCATAATCTTTAAAAAAAAAAAAAATGACATAACCCGAGACAGGACATAAATCGATTAGAACCAAAGAGGTCCAAGATGGCGAATGAGTTAACTTCCACTAGACCCCAAGCCTCAGTATACGCTCATTGTTACATATCAGCAAGTTAAGTAACAGACCTACAGGTGCCATGACAGCTAAAGTCAACCACAAAGGTCAAAAAGTGGGCTGTGGTTCCATTCCTGGAAATCCTCCCCCTTCCTGCCAAAAAGCTAGAGTCCTCTTCCCACTTCTTAGCCTATGAAATTACCCAATCCTATAAAAACTGACAACCCCCTACCCTGGTGCCACTCTTGCCTTCTGAGATGCCCCACTCTTGCCTTCTGAGATGCCCCACACTCTTGTCTGTGGAATGTGTTTCTCTAAATAAATCCTCTTCTTACCTACCACTTTACCTCTCACTGAATTCTTTCTGCAACGAGACATCAAGAACCTGATCCTCACTAAGTCCTGAGACCACGTGTGATCTCAGTTAAAAAACCCATGAGTTCAGACCCATGGGTTCAGGTTCCAGTTAGGTTACACAGTTCCAAAAGTGTTTATTGAATACAAAATAATCAATAACCTAATTGTATTCAGTGGGGGTGGGTCTCAATATGAACCTATGTACATTTTCTCAGAAAGCATGTCTGCTCCTGACTAATGGACAGGCNTGACTCCAGCTTCATTGTTCTTTCATTCTGCTGTGGCTGTTTCCTTTCCTTTCTCAGATCCCAATCCCTCAGATGAATACTCAAGGAGAAGAGATCATATGGTTTTCCCAATTCCAACATGCTAAAATGCAGATAAGCCTCATCTACTGGTTGACCAGACCCCAGAAAGGCCAGTCTGTCCCTTTCCTGTACCTTCTCCCAGCCTGCTTTTCAATGCTAACTTAATCTCTTCTGCAGTTGACATTTCTGCTGAGCCAAATGTTTTATTTTTTTCTTCAACACATTTTTATAGTAAACTCAGGCAGAGATTGCTATCAGAGGGCATGTATGAGTGAGCTCTATCAGAAAATGAGGAATTATAGTGCAGAATTAATTGAATAACTAACATACGGAAAGTAGACATAAGTTTGAGCAAACTCCAGGAGATAATGAATGACAGGGAAGCCTGGTGTGCTACAGTTCATGGGGTTGCAAAGAGTCAGAACTGAACAACAACCACAATACTGAACAACAATACTCAAAGTGACTGAACAAAAATAATACTGAATGTAGTCCAATCTGTGCCACTGACCATCTTTAGCTCTAACTGAAAATCTTAGTTAGCTATCAGGTTGGAATTGTAGTTTTTTTAAGGGATAAATCCAAAAGATTCTGATATTAAAAAAATTATATTAATAAATACACATGCACACACATACATATATGAATGTATATGTATGTATTTATGATATACACACATATATATATTTATGTATATTTGCTTACTTGTGTTCACATCAAAAACAGATTTGCTGTATAAGTTTCTCCCACTAAATAAGGGAATTAGGAAGGGAATTAGGGTCTATATATTCTTATATATATAAATATATATTTATACATATATATAATATATAAAAATATATATTTATACATATATATAATATATATATAAATAAGGGAATTAGGAATTAGGACTTAGGGTCTATATATTCTTATATATATAAATATATATATATATAAATCTATATATAAAAATATATAAACTTTGGGTCTATAAGAAAAGTAGACTTAGGGTGTTTTTGACAAAGGTGTCAAAACTACTTATTGCGGAAAGAAAAGTCTCTTCAACGAATGTTTCTGGGACAATTGGATTATCCACATGCAGGAGAATGAAGCTAAACCCATACCTTACACCATAAAAAATTAATCCAAAATGGATCAAAGTTCTAAATGTAAGAGTTAAAACTATAAAATCCTTTCAAAGAAGCAAAGGTATTTATCTTCACGATAAAAAGATAAACAAATTGGACTTCATCAAAATTAAACATTTTGTGCATCAAAAGCTGCTACTAGGAAAGTGAAATGTCACAAAATAGGAGAAAGTGTTTTCAAATCATTTATCTGATAAGGGTCTAGTATTCAAAATACATAAAGAAGTCTTAAGACTCAACCAAAAAAAAAAAATAATCTTAATCAGCAAAAATTTTGAATAGACATGTCTCAAAAGAAGTTATGCAAATGATCAGAAACCACACATGAAGATGCTCAACATCACCAGTCAATAAGGGGACGCAAATTAAGATCACAATGTGATGCTACTTCATACCCATTAAGATGACTATCATCGCAAGACACAATTACAGGTGCTGGCAAGAACGTGAAGACATTGGAACCCTTCAGCACTCCTGGTGGGAGTGTGAAATAGGAAAGCAGCTATGGAAATCAGTTTTGCAGTTTCTCAAAAAGTTCAACATAATTCCACTCCTATGGGTATACCCAGGAGAAGTGAAAACACATGTTTTCATAAAAAATTGCACACGTATGTTCATAGCAGCATAATTCATGATAGCCAAAATGTATTAACAGAAACAATCCCAAAGTCCATCAACTGCTAAATACGTAAGCAGAATGTTTAAGGAGGAAATGGTTGACAGGAAGGAAAAGGTAGATTGAAGTATGTGATTTCTGAGTTCCTTTTTTTATACCTAAGAACACAGGCTCTGAAGTCTGAAAGACCCATGTGAAGATTTATTAACTAGCTGTGTGTCGTCGACCAAATTACTCAAACCTCTGAGCCTCGGTTTCCTCGCCCTTGTGGATAATTCTATTAATCTGATAGCATCATTATGGAGATTAAGTAGATCTGCAGTAGAACTTCATCTGGTCAGTCTTTCCCAACGATGAGACCTCACTGATCCCATGGGCCCCAAGCCACCATCATCAATTAAGACAGTCATGCTCAAAGAGGTATCCCCTGAGAAGTAAATAACCAAGATGACAATGGGCCCCTTTCCACTTCTTTCTGCAGGATCAGTGTCCTTCTGCCTGTTCAACTATATCCTCTGTAGAGAGGACACAGACAGACAGCAAGATGCCTTTCTGGTCTACTGACTCTGATGTATCTGGTGCTACTCACAGTAACGTTTCCTATGTAGTGTCATTTCTTTAAACATCTTCCCATAATTCTTATTTTTTTAAGTAGGAAAAAAAAAAAACCTTTAGTAATCAGTTTTTCTTAAGTTTTCCACTTTATGATCTTGATTGAGTACAACACCTGAAAATTACATTAAGAGGCTTCGATCAAAGTGAGTCCAAATCTAACTCTATGTAACTTCTAGGCCACCATCACTAAATGCAGAGTCGTTTTGTGGCAGCCTACCAGGAGAAAAGTTATAGCCATTCCTGTCCTAATGAGAAGTTGAGTGTTGAAGGGGCTTAATCTCAGAGGCTATAGATGTTTTTGATTTATTAAATAAGACATCAGTAAAAAAAGAAACAGCCAAAGGAAACCTACTCTTGTTAAAAGGAAGCCTACTCTTGTTAAACGTAAAATCACATTAAAAGCAGAAAGCAAATTCATGATCTAAGGAGAAGAGAGTTGGACCAAACAGTTATGAAGATAAAAGGATAAAGTACAAAACAGAACTGGATGGTGGAAGGAGGCTCTGGTCAAAGTGTTCCATACACCAAAACGGTTACGGTAAATATCAAAGAAGAAAGGAAGAGAGCAAATTCTCCTTTGAATATATATATGCGTGCATGCTAAGTCGCTTCAGTTATGTCCTACGCATTGTGGCCTTATATACTGTAGCCCACCAGGCTTCTCTGTCCCTGGGATTCTCTGGGCAAGAACACTGGAGTGGGTTGCCATTTCCTCCTCCAGGGGATCTTCCTGACCCAGGGATCAAACCCACATCTCTTGTGTCTCCTACATTGGCAGACAGGTTCTTTACCACTGTGTCACCTGGGAAGCCCATATATATATATAGATAGATAGATAGATGTACATATGGAATTAAAATGCAGCTGCGATTTCTTTCCCATATTATATTAAGAACATGTTCAAATATAAGGAAATATTGAAAAACTAGCTCAGAGCATACATATACCATTCCAAGACAACAGTTGTTAAGATTTGGTCCGATTTGCTTTCTGTGTATCTTTCTCCATATCTGTTTCTGCATATGTGTTTTTTGCTGACCCAGTTGAAAATAAGTTGCAGACATCATGACACTTCATTTCTAAACTCTCCAGCATATATCTAAAAATCAGGACATTCTCCTACATAACTTAAATAGGCTTTTAAAGTCATGGTCCATAAATCTCTCAGATCATAAAACTAAAGGAAAAATATTCATTTCACTGTCTCTGAATTGTCTTTGGTCTAGAATGACTTTGGGCAAAATACATTTAGGCTTTGGCTTTGTAATCTCACTGGGTCTATTCGGTGTGTATGATTTATTTATAGACGGGACAGAATGACAAGTCTGAGTGGCCCCCTCCCTGAAGGGACAGGAAATAAGGTCACCCTGTGGGGTTTAAAATATGGCATCAATACATGAAAAATTTGAGTGTGGAGTATAATATTGGTCTAATGAAACAGAATGATGGGGGGGTGCGGCCTGCAAGGCTGGGCTTGAAGAGATACATGAGGGTAAAGTGCAAGTTCTTCCAAAGGGGTTGGTGATGGTTACAGAAGGTGGTAGAGAGGTTAAGAATCCTCCTGCCAGTGCAGGGGACACAGGTTTGACCACCAGTCTGGGAAGACTCCACTTGCCTTGGGCAGCTAAGCCGAACAATACAACTACTGAGGCTGCATGCCCAGAGCCTGTGCTCTGCAACAAGAGAAACTACTAGAATGAGAAGCCTTTGCACCACAATTAGAGGGTAGCCCTTTTGCCACAACCAGAGAAAGCCTGTGTGTAGCAATGAAGACCCAGTGCAACCAAAGTAAATAACTGAGTTAAATTTTAAAAAATATATAAACAAAAGGTTACAGACTCAAAGATTCGTGTCCAGACAGGCCCTGTGCCAAGGAGATGGAATGCTAGCAAGCCAAGCTAAGGAACTGCATATCTGAGTCCATTTAAACTGAATGTGCAGAGTGATGTATCTGGAGATCATGGATAGGTGACATGAAGCAATTTAATACCAATTCCTATATTAAAACAAAACCAAAATATCCCCCTAGACTTCAGAAACTCATGCTTCCCAAGCAACCTTTGGGAAAAAATTAGTATGTCCTATAGGAATTTGGTCACAAAGAGTTGGAAATGATGGAGCACACACATACACAGGCTGATCCTACCTTACTTAGACTGAACTTTTATTAGTTTTCTACTGTTGCATAACAAATGACTATAAACTTTACAGCTCAAAACAACTCTCATTAGTCATCTTCAGGAGGTCAAAAATCCAAGCGCTACTCCGGGTTTCCCAAAGCTAGAATCAAGGTATCCTCATGGGATGAAATTTTATCTGAGCCTCGGGCTCTGCTTCCAAATTCATGGAGTATTGAATAATTCAGTTCCTTATGGCTGTAGGTCTGTGGCCCTCAGCACCTAGAGGCTACCCCTCCGCATAGGCTACACCTCTCACAACAGGGCTTTTTTTTAGCTCCCTCGAGAACTTCAGAGGGAGTATCTCTGATGATACATTTTATTCAAATGACTCAACTAGTTAAACCAGGCTCACCCAGTATCATCTCTGCAATTCCCCCCAAATCAATGGATTAGTAAGTAACCTAGTTATGGAATAGATATTTTATTATAGTCACAGATATCACCCACACTGAGGATGAAAGGATTATTATACAAGGCAGAGGGACACTGCAGGTTGAAATTTGGAAAGGGGGATCCTCTTGGAATTCTGTGCACTACAATTTAATATGACTTGTGCCTGCTTCTCTCCCTTCCTTCCACCCAGTGCTGTTCCAGCTGAAACATGTATCATCTCACACTCACATTACCAAAGAAAGTGTTTCTTAACAGGTGTTTCAAGACATTTCTTTACAGTTTCTATAGTTTGTTTATTGGCCCACACTTTACCTTCTTAACATCAGCTCAGATTGTGCACTTAATTCAAGGTGCAGCTGATGTCTAAGGTAAAGGGTTTGCCAGAATCAATTTAAACAATATTTAAGTCACAGCCAGGTTACCTGCTTGCATGAATTGTCAAATACATTGGATGCTGACAACAACACCGCAACAGAATCACATTTTAAGTGATAGAAGAAAGACCCAAACTCCTGAGCTGTTCTGAAAATCTGGCCTCATTAGCAGGTACTCAGGGCATCCAGAGAGCGTGTTGCGAGATGCATTCCCTCCAGGAACGAGAGGGCCGAGGACTCCCAGAGGCAGCTTAACTTCCCCAATCTACTTCAAAAATTAGATTTATTCAGCTGCAAATTATACACGTTAAATGAGCAAAACCATTAACCGAGGAGGACTTGCTGGGCCAAAGAGCTGAGCATTTAATGGTTCACCATGGCGTTACCATTGTTACGGTTTATTCAGGCAATTGGGAGAATATCAGCGGAATGAGGAATCAGATAATTTATGTACATGTTTTAGAAATTACTGCGTGCCTGGGTAGAAAGTAAAGTCCCCTTCTCATGTAATAAAATCTGACACAGAGACACTAGAATGAAGTTTGCCTGCATTAGACACAGAGGACTTTTGCTCATGACCTGCATGCAGAACTTTCCTCTCTCCCTTTCCTGAGTCAGTGCTTTGGAGAATTAAAATATCTGGGTCCTGGCCTACTGCTGTCTCTTATACACATCTTCATGGTCCATTGGCTTCACCATGAGGTACCATATGTTCGTCCTGTCATTGTCTAGTCCTTCATGCCCTCCCCTCATGGAGTCCTCCGTGGGCCCCAGCCGCTTGTCACCCAGCACACCTCCAAGACCCTGGCAGGAATTAGAACCCAGTCCTTGGGACACCAGCCGTCCCTGGCAGAGTTCCCCCATGTCTTGCTCAGGGTCACCCCTGGCATCAGCAGCAGCCCCCTGGGACTCTCCTGAGGACCCCAGCTATTCTCCAACTGTCTCCAGGCTTGTGGGTCCCTGGGCCCGTCCAACGCAGGAAGCATCAACCCAAGCACCGAGCCTGCCAGGTGCTGGCCCAGGATCTTCTCTGGGTTCACCCATGGCCCTTGGCTCCTCGCCACCCTGCACCCCACCAAGCCACAGGCAGGAGGCAGAAGCCAGCCCCCCCACACCCTGGGCACCGAGAGGCCCTAGCAGACCTCCCCCATGTCCTCGGCAGAGTCCCCCATGAGATGGGGCACAGAGCCCTGGGAGCCCCACGGGGACCCCTGCAGCTGCCAGAGGTGCCAGCGGGAGGCAAAGGCCAGCTCACTGGGTCCATGGCAAACCTCCTGGGTCTCTTCCAAGGAGTTTTCCATGGGCTGCGTCACAGACCCCGTGGAGACCCCCAACTCCCCCAGCTCCTGCCAGCCCTGCAGCCCACCAAGCTGCTGTCTGGTCCCTGATGGCAGCTCCACTGGTCCCTGGCAGACCTCCCTGGTCTCTTTGACAGGGTCTCCCCTGAGCTTGGGCCCCAAACCAGGTGAGCCCGCCCCCCGACCTGGAGGCTGCCAGCTCCTGGACGCTATGCACCCCTCAGATGGGCNTTATTAAGAATTAGAAGAACCATTTTCTAAGTTGCTGCTTAACTTTTGCAATTTAAAACAGAAGTAAGGTAACTCCTAAATTGCTTCATCTCCCGATATCCCCTAATGAAGCTTGCAGCGTCAATTTCACCTTGGGCTGATTTTCCCCTGAATTGTAAAATCCAGTGACAGAAGACAAGTGATTCTGGTGGTGGTGTTCAGTCGCTCAGTCATGTCTGCCTCTTTGTGAGCCCAGGGACTGCTGCATGCCAGGCTTCCCTGTCCTTCATTATCTCCCAGAGTTTGCTCAGATTCATGTCAATTGAGTTGGTGATGCTATCTAACCATCTCATCTTCTGTTGTCCCCTTCTCCTCCTGCACTCAATCTTTCCCAGCATCTGGGTCTTTTCCAGTGAGTCAGCTGTTCGCATCAGGTGGCCAAAGTATTGGAGTTTCGGCTTCAGCATCAGTCCTTCCATTCATTCTGGGTTGATTTCCTTAAGGATTGACTGGTGTGATCTCCTTGCAGTCCAAGGGACTCTCAAGAGTCTTCTCTAACACCACAATTCAAATGCCAAATAAATAAGTAAATATTTTCAAAGAATGAGTCTCTCTAGATGTAAGCTAATTATATATAGAATAAAAAACAAGATCCTTCTGTATAGCACGGAGAACTATATTCAGTATTGTATGACAAACTATCAAAGAATCAATCCATCAACTTTTTGGTGCTCAGCCATGTGTTTTTTTTGTTTGATTTTTGTTGTTATTTAGTCACTAAGTCATATCCAATCCTTTTCGCGACCCCAGGGATGGTAGCCCACCAGGTTCCTCCATCTATGGGATTTCCTAGGCAAGAATATTGGAGTGGGTTGCCATTTCCTTCTCCAGGGGATTTTCTGACCCAGGGATTGAACCTACATCTCCTGCATTGGCAGATGGATTCTTTACCGCTGAACCGCCAGGGAAGCCCAGTCATGTGTTTTGTTGATCTTGTTCAGTTGCTAAATTGTGTCTGACTCTGCATGCCAGGCTTCCCTGTCCTTCACCATCTCCCTGAGCTTGCTCAAACTCATGCCCATTGAGTTGATGATGCCATCCAATCATCTCATCCTCTGCTGCCGCCTTCTCCTCCTGCCCTCAATCTTTCCCAGCATCAGGGTCTTTTCTAAGGAGTTGGCTCTTTGCATCAGGTGGCCAAAGTACTGGAGTTTCAGCTTCAGCATCAGTCCTTCCAGTGAATATTCAGGGTTGATTTTCTTTAGGTTGAACTAGTTAGATCTCCTTACAGTCCAAGGGACTCTCAAGAATCTTCTCCAGCACCACAATTTTAAAGCATCAATTTTGGAGGGCTCAGCCTTTTGTTTGTTTTTTGCTGTTTTTGTTTAGTCATTAAAGTCATGTGACCCCAAACCTCTTGTGACCCCATGGACTATAGCCTGCCAGGTTCCTCTGTCCATGAGGTTTTCCAGGCAAGAATACTAGAGTGGGTTGCCATTTCCTTCTTCGGGAGGTCTTCTCGAACCAGGGATTGAATCTGGGTCTCTTGCACTGGCCGGTGGATTCATTATCACCGAACCACTAGGGAAGCCCAGTCATGTGTCTGGGGTAGTTTAAAAGATAAATAAAAGGGGAGGGAATGAAACAGTCCCCACACACCAATATTTAGAGTCATTTAGAAACACCTAACTTTGTGAGTCATCCTAGGAATGTAAACACTCTCTAGGTGGAAGAACTTTTTACAAAAGGTTTGTTTGATCATAACAAGGGATATACAGAAGATGCCACATGCAGAGTCACAGCACTGGATCCCAAGGTCCCCAAGAAGCTGTATTTAGCACGACAGGGTCAGATGTTAGCATGGAGAGGGTAAATGGTATTATCACTTCCCAGATGTCAATGCTACATTTTCAGTTGGAGAATTCCACCCTGAGAATGGACCCCTTGGGGTTCAGAGTAAGAAAGAGATGAGGTTAGAGAATTCCAAGATCTCCCAACAAGAAGGTAGCCTCACAGAATAAGGAAAATCAGGATTTTGACACATCTACAAATACAGAAAAATTTCTCTTTGGTGTGGACTGTGGTTTGAACAGATGCTAGAAAGATAAAAAATAATAAACAGTCTGCTACAGAGAGACACACTCTCTTGGATTTGTAGTTTTTAAATTGAAGTATGGTTGATTTAAAGTGTTGTGTTAATTTCTGCTGTACAGCAAAGTGATTCAGTTATAGATACATTTTAAAAAATATTCTTTTCCATTAAGGTTTATCATCAAATACTGAATATAGTTCTCTGTGCTATACAGTAGGACTTTGTTGTTTATCTATTCTATATACAATTAGCCTACATATACAGAGACTCTGTCCACGGGATTTTCCAGGCAAGAGTATTGGAGTGGGGTGCCATGGACGGAGGAGTCTGGTAGGCTGAAGTCCATGAGGTCGCGAAGAGTCGGACACGACTGAGTGACTTCACTTTCACTTTTCACTTTCATGCATTGAAGAAGGAAATGGCAACCCACTCCAGAGTTCTTGCCTGGAGAATCCCAGGGACAGGGGAGCCTGGTGGGCTGCCGTCTATGGAGTTGCACAGAGTCGGACACGACTGAAGTGACTTAGCAGCAGCAACAGCAGCAGAGAGACTCATTCTCTTTTAAAGTATGTATTTACTTATTTGGTTGCACTGGGTCTTAGTGCAGCACATGGGCTCTTTCATTGCAATGNGCACAGAGTCGGACACGACTGAAGTGACTTAGCAGCAGCAACAGCAGCAGAGAGACTCATTCTCTTTTAAAGTATGTATTTACTTATTTGGTTGCACTGGGTCTTAGTGCAGCACATGGGCTCTTTCATTGCAATGCATGGACCCTCTAGTTGTGATGCTGAGGCTCAGTAGTTGTGGCTCATGTCCCCTGCATCGCAAGGGAGAGTCTAAACTACTAGGCCACTAGGGAAGTCCCAAGAGACTCATTCTTTACGGCTGAGCTCAACTGTCTGCTCCTTTGTGAAGACTCACCCTGTCTCCACATAACAATGACCTTTATTTTTGTGCCACCAGTGAAGGAGCCAGTGAAGTCACCAGCTCTACCTTGTGAAACAAACAAACATTCCATCCCAGTTATGAGTGTACATGTCTTGTGGTTCCAGAGAGCAGGGTGTGTCCAATTGTTTACCTACAATCTGATTCATTGACTCTCCTGGTTCTTCATGGATGTGAATGCCCAGGTGATAGCTAAATCAAATGATGTGTGGGGGGATTAGTTGCTCAGTCATGTCTGACTTTTTGCAACCCCATGGCCTGTAGCCCGCCAGGCTCCTCTGTCTCTGCGATTCTCCAGGCAAGAATACTGGAGTGGGTTGTCATTCCCTTCTCCAGAGTGTCTTCCTGATCCAGGGATCAAATTGTGGTCTCCTGCATTGCAGGCAGATTCTTTACCATTTGAGCTATTGGGAATCAAATGATATGACTATTTAAAATTATGTGTGTGCGTGCTCCATCACTTCAACTGTATCCAACTCTGTGCGATCCCATGGACTGTAGCCCACCAGGCTCCTCTGTCAATGGGATTTCCCAGGCAAGAATATTGCAGTGGGTTGCCATTTCTTCCTCCAGGGGATCTTCCTGACCCAGGGATCGAACCCACATCTCTTGCATGGACAAGAAGATTCTTCACCATTGACCATATAATTCACCCATTCTAAGTGAACAGTTTGATGAGTTTTAGTAAATGTACATATTAACAATTGTGTGATCATCAACACAATTCACTGCTAGAAGATTTCCATCAACCAAAAAAGTTCCCCCCTGCCCACCTGCAGTCAATCCCTGAACCTGCTCCCAGCCCCAGGCAACCACTGATCTGTTGTCTGTCTTTAGAGTTTTATTTTTTCTAAAAATTTCTACTTTTTCTTCCCCCTTTCTCTCAACTCTGGTCCATTCATATGAAACACCTATGTATGTACGTGTGTTAGTCACTCAGTTCTGTTTGACTCTTGCAGATCCCGTGGTCTGTCCATGAAGATTCTCAAGGCAAGAATATTGGCATAGGCTGCCATTCCCTTCTCCAGGGAATCTCTCCAACCCAGGGAATGAACCGGGATCTCCTGCATTGAAGGCAGATTCTTTATCATCTGAGCTACCAAGGAAGGATGAAACATCTAAACTTTATGTTAAACAAGCGAACTTCCAGACTCCACCAGAGGCTTATTCAACATGCAGTAAGTTAGACCCAAAAATCTCCATAATTAACCAGCAACACAGGGGGCTTGCTGATATGGTAAAAATGGGAGAAGCCTCATCTGTAAATTCTAGGGTTGCTCCTGGCAGAACTGAATAAGATCCTGGCTAACAAAGCCCACACATCTGAACGGAGAGACAGAAGGGGAGGTTCACTTTCCCTGGAGAGCTTATCTCGGTGATGATTGGCATCATTGCTCTTCTGGGACTGGTCCCTCTGAGGAGGCAGCCTGGCAGCCCCTTCCTCAGGAGGCGCTCCCCCTGGACCCTGAGGACAGGTCTTCCTTGGCTCTCATTAATTCTTTGTCCCGGGAGAAAAAACAACCACACCACACAAAAGGCTCGTCTGTCCTTGAGCCATCCCAGGAGACCAAAGCCTCAAGTCAGAGCTGTCCCTGCAGGATTTGCAAACCATCTTCTCAGATCAGTGTAGCCTGCTAAGGATGCAGAAAGTCTTCACTGAATAAAGTGACAGTTTCAGACTCCAAGGGAGAATATACACTGGAAGAACTGATGCTGAAGCTCCAATATGTTAGCCACCTGATGTGAAGAGCTGACTCCTTGGAAAAAACCCTGATGTTGGGAAAGATGGAAGGCAAAAAGAGAAGGGGGCAACAGAGGATGAGATGGTTGGATGGCATCATTGATTCAATGGACATGAGTTTGAGCAAAATCTGGGAAGTGGTGAAGGACAGGGAAGCCTGGCGTGCTGCAGTCCAAGGGGTCACAAAGAGTCGGATATGACTTGGTGACTAAACAACAGCAACCAAGATAGAGCCTAAGAGATCCCAGGGGACAATGTTTGGTGTCAGGGAGGTCTCTGCGACCAAGCTCCCATCAGGATTGGGGCCTCCTGAGAACCTGGAGATTTCTCCAGCCACCAGGCCCCTACTCTGTGTACTGTCTGGAAGGGCACAGGGCTTGAGTCAAGTTTCATCTGGAAAGTGGAAGTGTTAGTCACTCACTAGCTATCCCAGTCTTTGGAACCCCCTGGACTGTAGCCTGCCAGGCTCCTCTGTCCAGGGAATAACAAATTCAAATACCTCCAGCGGCTAGAAAGGTGAAGGGGAGGAGAGGGCTTTGGGGACCTGCAGAGAGCACGTGTGGTCTAGAAGAGACAGTTGCTACCCTTTCCTTGTCAACTGCCCCCGGGACAGCTGCAGTTCCAGTGTTACTGGAGCTTCTGCTCCTTAAGACACACTGCAACCCAGATTTGCATGTGTGTATTTTATAAGTGACAGTGAAACTTTTCATTTATTTTTTAATTTTGAAATTATTTCTTAAAAATAGTGCATTCGTTGTTGTTTTTATTTTGGCCATGCTGCCTGGCTCATGGGATCTTGGTTCCCCAACCAGGGATCAAACCCAAACCCCCTGTATTGGAAGCATGGAGTCTTAACCACTGGATCGCTGTGGAAGTCCGACAATTCAATTTTTTAAAAGTACAGGGCAGTCTTGCCTGGTGGTTGAGGGTCTGTCTTGCAGTGCAGGGGACACCTGTTCAATCCAAGGTGCAGGAGGATCTCACAGGCCGCTAAGCAATTAAGCCTGTCTGCCACGACTACTGAGTTGGTGCCCTAGATGCTGCGGGCCAAAACTGCTGAGCCCATGTACTACAGCTACTGAAGCCTGCAGGCCTAGAGCCTGTGCTCTGCAACGAGAGAAGCCACAGCAATGAGAAGCCTGTGCACCGCAACTAGAGAGCAGCCCCCACTCACCACAAGTAGAGAAGGCCCAGCAGCAGCAAAGACTCACCACGGCCAAAATATAAAATAAATAAGTAGTGACTTCTCTGGTGATCCAGTGGTTAAGACTTCACTTCCCAATGCAGGGGATGCTGGTTTGGTCCCTGGTCAGGGAGCTAAGACCCCACATGCCTCCTGGGCCAAAAAACCAAAACATAAAACAGAAGCAGTATTGTAAAGTAAATACGTGAATCTTTAAAAAAAAGGACAGGGCATTAAAAAACACTTGGGCCATTCAGCATACAGCATATGAACTAGGTGGTCTTGGCTGTTTTCATAAGTTATGACCAACCTAGACAGCATATTAAAAAGCAGAGACATTACTTTGCCAACAAAGGTCCATCTNAATAATAGTCCAAAGCCAAGAAGAAATGACAAAAACACAAACGAAAGATGTTACGTGAAAGGAGAAAAATTAGGAATAGTAAAACTGAAATAATAAACCCTGAAAGATAATATCTTTTAGCTCTGATCTAAGAAAAAGGCTTAGTATAAACTGGGTGGATGCAGATAAAAATTCCCAAAGATTCAAACATTCAGAGAGAAGATATTAGTGGGAGACCAAAAAAAAAAAGAGAGAGAGAGAGAGAGAGGGAGAGAGAGAGAGAGAGAGATTTAAAATAGAAGGATATTCCTGCTAGGAAAAAAACTCAACAAATAGAACAGAAAAAAAAATGAAATTTTCAAAGATATAACACAAGAAAAAATTTATGAAATGGTAAAATAAAGTTGTGCTGTGCTAAGCCACTTCAGTCATGTCTGACTTTTTGTGACCCTATGGACTACAGCCCACCAGGCTCCTCTGTCCATGGGACATTCCAGGCAAAAATACTGGAGTGGGTTGCCATGCCCTCCTCCAGGGGATCTTACCGGTCCAGGGATCAAACCTGAGTCTCTTATGTCTCCTGCATTGGCAGGCACGTTCTTTACCACCTGCACCACCTGGGAAGCACAAAGTAAAGCTAAGTTCAGACAATTCAGGGAAAGAATATTTTAGAAGAAAATGTGATACCAAATGACCTACATGAAGTATATTGTGTTTACATGATTGAATATTAAATATTTTTTAAAGCAATTTTTCTCCAAGTCCTTAAGGAGTCAAAGAAAATTGTCTATAAAGAGTGAAATTCTGGCTAGTCTCAACTTTCTCCCAAATCAAATTCAATGCTAGAAGAAAACAGAGTAATATATATACAAATGTGATTCAAGAATAATCCCAGCCACGAGTTAGTTTGTTCTAAAGGTAACTCTCAGTAAGTATTCAATAAAAATAAAACTTAGGAAAGAGAGCTCTTTAAAGATAATTAGCCCTCACTAGCTATGGCTTTGCCAGTAGTCACTTGCACATGTGGGAGCTGGACCTTAAAGGAGGCTGAGCATCGAAGTATTGATGTTTTGAAATGTGTTGCTGGAGAAGATTCTAGAGAGTCCCTTGGACAGCAAGGAGACCAAACCAGTCAATTCCAAAGGAAATGGACCCTGAATATTCATTGGGAGGACTGATGCTGAAACTGAAGCCCCAATACATTGGTCACCTGATGCGAAGAGCTGACTCACTGGAAAAGACCCTGATGCTGGAAAACACTGAAGGCAAAAGAATTAGTGGGGGGACAGAGGATGAGGGGGGTGGATGGCATCACTGACTGTGGACATGAGTTTGAGCAAACTCTGGGAGAGAGTGAAGGACAGGGAAGCCTGGTGTGTTTCTATGCACGGGGTTGCAAAGAGTTGGACACAAATTAGTGACTGAAAACAATGCCATGGTGGATCAGTGTCCCCTAGAAACAAAGGCAGAATATCAGGCCCCACCGCAAACCTACTGAGGCATAATCTTCATTTTTAACAAGCTCCCCAGATGGCTCACGTGTGCATCAGTGTTTGACAGCAGTTGTGAGAGGAGTTAAAACACAGAAGCTGGGAATGTAAAACTTGTGGTCAAAAGACTATGAACGTTGTCTCTCAATACAGTCCTAACTAACAATTGGCAATTAGGAAAATTGTGGCTACAGAACAGAAAGTAACTGTCATTATCCTTGACAAAGTCAAAATTAATAAAACTAGAACTAAAAAACTTAGAAATGGTGGAGAAGTGAGGTTGGGAGAAATTTGTGTTAAGAGCTTCCTCTTCATAGCAGAGAACAAAATGATATCATCTAAAAAGCAAGTTTAAAACACAGTAATGACACCAATTTTTTAATGTTTTTGTAACATTTTTTTCTTTATGTTAGAGGAGGCTTTTAAGAAATTATGTCTCCTGCAATGAAAAGACATTTATTTGAATCTCATCTCTATCATTAAATTCACATGAGTGTATTTTTCCCTTTTTAACTCCAAGTTTTCATAGAATCACTATGAAATGTGATTCTTTTAATAACAAAAATAGCATGTTAGGTTAATGCATTTCACTCTTTCTAAATCTATGTTAAATGAACAAAGCAATATTGAGTATGATATTCACCTAATCGATGGTGATGGTTCTTGAGGATAATAATATATGGGTGATTTGCAAATGTCTTCTGTCCATTTCACTATTTTTAAAATGAGTGTCCATTTATTTTATAGAAACAATAAAGATGTAAGTAATATTAAGGACACACATCCTATTTCTACTACAGTAAGCTGCATCCTTGGTTCAAAGTTCTCTTCTCGGAGGTTTCCAGACAATCAAACTTAGTCCCTTCTAATTGTATCCAGCCTCTTGAAACTTCATTAAACAGCAGCAATGAAGAGATAGGAAGCTGACAGGCATTCATTATCCAATTACACCCCTTGTGTGTAATATACAAGGTGACATAGCTGCTCAATACATATTTGTGAAACGAATGAATGCATCCTATTCGCTCCACAAAGTCTTCCTAACAAACCAGGTCTCCTTTTAAACATTAGACCCTGGTCGAGTTGGCCACCTTGAATTTTAAGTAACAAAAGGACTGAAAAATCTGGTGACCTTTTCTCACCAAGAATCAGGAGGTGGCTAATTGAGACTAATCCACACCATCGAGGTGCTCAGCCATTGTAAATCTGATCCTCAAGTTTGTATGAACATGACTTTTTCATGTTTGAATGTGGCTTAATTAAGCAAAATGTCTTCTGTGAGGATTCAAATCCCTGTGTAAATTAAACGAGTCTATTTAGGATCCACTAAGACTTTGAAAGTTTTTCTCGCACTGTAACAGTATTCCCCCATACCTCAGGGGAATAAGAGAAAAGTTCAGAGAGAGAGAAACAGAGAATCACTATATATGAGAGCTGAGCCAGGCCATCAGCAACATCTCTCATTTTACCCATGAAATCAACTCACTTGTCAAAGAAAAATAGGCCATGCAGAAGAAATTTCCTATTTCTTCCCTGTTTGGAAGGAGATGCCACAACAGTATCTTAGTGTCACGGAAGAAGGTAAGTCAGGACTGCAGAACTGCCCAGTTTAAGCTCCAGCTTTGCTTGACAATGTCACATGTCATCACGGGCACGTCCACGTTTCTCTTTGGTTCATCAGTTTCCAAGCCTTTGAAAGTTACAGGATCACGTTAAAATTAAACACACTAAATTAATAAATAAATTCAAAGACAAAAAAGAAAGGAAAATTAAAGGATTATGTTAAGTAGGTATTCATCAAACTTTATTATTCACGACTTGGGATACTGGTTTCCCAGGTGGCACTAGTGCTAAAGAAGCCACCTGTCAGTGCAGGAGACATAAGAGATGCAGGTTTGATCCCTGAATCGGGAAGATCTCCTGGAGGAGGACAACCTGCTCCAGTGTTCTTGCCTGGAAAGTCCCACAGGCAGAGGAGCCTGGCTGGTTACGGTCCATAGGGTTGCAAAGAGTCAGACACCACTGGAGCAACCTAGCACACACAGTACAGCACTCACAGATTTAACAAGAACATAATTAATGTTCTTGGAAATGGAACACGTAAAACAAAGGCTGAGGTATTCAGGTTGATCCAGGACAGGAATTCTGACCCCTGACCACTCGGCCCTGCCGTTTCCACCAACATCCCTCACAGTGTTGGTGTTCAGAATGACTCCTAGGAAAAATCATTTTTCTAAAGTATCTAACTATTCACAGATAAAGAAAACAAATGTTACCAAAGGGAAAAGGGTGGGGGAGGGATAAATTAGGAGTTTGGGATGAGCAGATGCACATTACTATATATAAAATAGATAAACAACTGCTGTATATTACAGGGAACAATACTAAGTATCTGACAATAATGTATCATATGTATTTTTATGTATTTTATGTATCATATATATACATATAGGGCTTCAGTAAAGAATTCATCTGCAATGCAGGAGACACGGATTCATTTCCTGGGTCAGGAAAAATCCCCTGGAGAAGGAAACAGCAACCCACTCCAGTATTCTTGCCTGAGAAATTCCATGGACAGAGGAGCTTGGAGGGCTACCGTCAATGGGGTCACAAAGAGTCAGACATAGCGAGAATCACTTTGTTGTATGCCTGAAACTAACACAACATTGTAAATCAACTATACCTCAATAGAAAAGAATAAAGTACTTAATCATTATAACAAAAGTAACAGGAACCACAAAGCCATGATTGAAACATGCTATTTCTATCTGAAAGAATAAGTCACAAGCTCTTTTTTTTTTTTTTTTTTTAATGAATAAGTCACAGGCTCTTGATCTGCTACAAGTCTGTGATAAGGTAGGGAAGACTCTTCACTGATAAAATTACTTTCTAGCAACTTTGCAGGGAGTGAAGCCTGGTCCAGTAAAATTGGTCAGTGTTGACCCGGGAAATGACAGTCAGAGAAGAGTAATACACCCAGGTGTGACATGATGGAAGAAAGTTGAGATGTAACAACAAACAGCTGAGTCAGAGATGATGCGTTTATAACAAGAAGTATAACACAGAGCCTTAGATCAAGGGTTCTGGAGCAGACAAGGCAGTTCTATCTGAAGGATCCTGGAAAATCTTGCTTAACTCTTCTATTCCTAATTTAATAGACCTCTAATAATTAGGACTCTTCAGGGATCCCTTTCTTATTAGTTCCTCAAAGTAAGCACTGTTATTTATTTTGCTTCACTTATAATATCATATATCTGTTGACACAGGAAATCAAAACCAACTAAACCTTTTAGAAGGTTCTTATAGTAGTTCATTAAAAAAAATAGTTTTATTTATTTATTTCTTTATTTTTTGCTGTGCTGGGTCCTCATTACTGTGCATGGGCTTTTCTCTAGGTGTGGCGAGCAGGGGCTGCTTCTCCAGATGTACCACTTCTGAGCAGTGGCCTCTCTTGTTGCAGAGCGCCAGCTCCAGGCTTCAGTGGTTGCAGCACGTGGGCTCCGTAGCTGTGGCGTCCAGGCTCTGAAGCACCGGCTCAGTAGTCGTGGTGCACAGGCTTAGCTGCTCTGTGGCATGTGGGATCTTCCTGGACCAGGGATCCAACCCCTACCTCCTGCATTGACAGGCAGATCCTCCACCACTGAGCCACCAGGGAAACCCCTGTTAGTAGAAGTTCTTGTTTTAAAAATTCTGACCTCTTTTGAGTTGACAAAGGGAAAAACGTAGTAAAGAACATACTTTTTTTTTTGGCCACACTGTACACCATGTGGGATCTTAGTTCCCCAACCAGGGACTGAACCTGTGCCCCCTGTGGTGGAAGCACAGAGTCTTAACCACTGGACCACCAGGGAAGTCCAGAAGTCCACAGAACATGAAATATTTTTGTATGATTATACTTTTTTATTTTCTAAGATTGAAGGTACAAGGAGAAGGGAGTGACAGAGGATGAGATGGTTGGATGACATCACCAACTCAATGGACATGAGTTTGAGCAAACTCTAGGAGATGGTGAAGGACAGAGAAGTCTGGAGTGCTGCAGTCCATGGGGTCACAGAGAGTTAGACATAACAGCTGAACAATGACGATTTCCTAAAAGTAGATTATGAAATTTTGAGGCAGTTATTTGAGTCTTGGACCAGTCCCCTACCAGCCACGTGACCTTGGATAATCAAACCACCAATCTAAAATATCTTGCTGCTGAAAATAGGGCTACCTTTCATTAAGAAAAAAAAATGAGATAAATACTAGTTTCAGTGGTACATGGAATGTCAGAAGAGGTAACTATGGGACACACAAATAACTCAAATTTGGCAAACATTGGCTTTGTGGCTCTGAGTGAGGAAACCCAGGTGTGACTATTAGCCGTGTAAATTAGTTCTAGAACCTCAAGCAATTTCTGTTAACCCCTCCCTGACTCCTTTTCTTTAGATGATGGGTGAATAATAAAATCTACCCGGCTTCAGGGTGATAATAACAGATGTAAATGTCCTGGCAGACAACAGAGTGATACGGATGATCTGTAAATGAGAGCAATGCATTTTTGTTTACTGGCTTAATACCTATCTTCTCCCTCTTAACTTTAAGTACTTTGGGAGCATAGCTATTGCTTGTTTTTTTTCTTCCTTAAAATAACTGTAATAGGAAGTACCTAATGGCAAGTAGCAGGGGGGAAAGTGGAAAGAGTAACAAATTTCATTTTCTTGGGCTCCAAAATCACTGTGGACCGTGAATGCAGCCATGAAATTTAAAGATGCTTGGTCCTGGAACAAAAGCTATGACAAACCTAGACAGCGTATTAAAAAGCAGAGACATTACTTTGCCAAGAAAGGTCTGTATAGTCAAAGCTATGGGTTTTCCAGTAGTCATGTACGGATGTGAGAGATAGACCATAAAGAAAGCCGAGCACCAAAAAACTGATGCATTTGTTCACCTTACTGAGTTTTGCATGGGTCTATGTATTCTTTTCCACTGGTCAGCTACTCCTGTCTGCTCTTAGCTGCTGCTGTGCATACACTTCTGTGTCTGAAGGTGCATTCCTGATGTATCCATAGAGAGAGATGTACTCCACATCCACCTACTCCTCCGCCATCTTGTTCCCTCCAAAAAATTGATGCATTCGAATTGCGGTGTTGGAGAAGACTCAAGAGTCCCTTGGAAATGCAAGGAGATCAAACCAGTCAGTCCTAAAGGAAATCAACCCTGATTATTCATTGGAAGTACTGATGCTGAAACTGAAACTCCAATACTTCAGCCACCTGATGTGAAAAACTGACTCATTGGAAAAGACCCTGATGCTGGGAAAGACTGAGGGCTGGAGGAGAAGGGGGCAACAGAGAATGAGATGGTTAGATAGCATCACTGACTCAATGGACGTGAATTTGAGCAAACTCTGGGAGATAGTAGAGGACAAAGAAGCCTGGCATGCTTTAGTCCATGGGGTAGTCCATAGGGTAATAAGGAGACTGAAGAACAACACAAAGACCTATTTGTCAAATTATTTCACTAATTCAAAGTATATGCAAGTCCAGCCTAGCACTCACCAGGAATAAATTCTCCTACTATGCAGCTGTTATTATTTTTCCCTAATGGTTGTGTGATGCCACGGTTACACTCTCAAGAAAAAGCCAATAGAGAGATATTTTCAAGTCCTCAGTTACACTTGCTGGGGATGGATTGTGACAAAACATCCTCCCTGGTAACTACAGATGGTGCCTCTTTTGCCATAAAGGTGTCTCATCTGTTTTCCTTCCCACTTCTTAGGCTGTTTGCCACGATTAAGTACGGCAGCACAAAGTCCCACGGGCTGGTTTATGTTGTGTTTAAAAAGTTAATTAAATTGCCAAGTTGTTAAGTTGTTAAATTTAAAGTTTAAAAAAAAAATCTATTAGCAAGTTTCCTCCTGATTAAAGTCGTGAGACCCATGTGTTTGATTTTCAACTTGGTCCTCTCCTGCCATAAACATTAAAAATAAAACAATCCCATTTTATGACCAAGCCCTCTATGAGGCCTTTTGTGTGATGCGTGAGGAGGGGGAATAGGCAGTTAAATGACAATTCATCTACACACAAAACTTCCAAGGAACATGCTTCTCTTGGCAGGGTGGAATGAGGGAGGGAAAGAGGGAGATAAAACTAAACATCTGTCTAGAGTTATTGGATGCAGTTTTCTAATTTATAATCTGATTTTGTGAGCTAATAGGAAGCAAATGCCCTGTCTCTTCTTAGGATGCTAGAGTATGTTGATAGGACTTTGGAATGGATGAGTAGCATCAGTCAGTGGATTTTCGAGGACAGACAGGACCATTCTAATTCCTGGCCCTACCTACTTGTCGCTAGACTACCCTGGATTTCCACTTTTCCTCTGGTTCAAAGAAGATATGATAATATATGTGTCATAGGATTGTGGAGAATCACTGAAGAAATGGCATGCCTTGGGAAGATCCCCTGGTGAGGGTATGGCAACCCGCTCCAGTATTCATGTCTGGAGAATTCCATGGACAGAGGAGCCTGGCAAGATGCAGTCCACAGGGATGCAAAGAGTCAGACACACCTGAGTGACTGATACACACACACACACACACACACCCTATGGAACTGATGAACCTATTTGCAGAGCTGCAATGGAGATACAGACATAGAGAACACAATTTTGGACACAGTGTGGGAAGGAGAGGGTGAGATGAATTGTGAAAAGAGTGTGGAAACATGTATACTGCCACATGTAAAATAGCCAGTGCGGATCTGCTGTGTGATGCAAGGAGCTCAACCCCAGGTTCCGTGACAACCTAGGGGGTGGATGGGGTGGGAGGTGGGAGAGAGGTTGTAGAGGGAGAGGACACATGTGTACTTCTGGTTGGTTCATGTCGATGTATGGCAGAAACCAACACAATATTGTAAAGCAATTATCATTAAAAATAAATGAATTTTAAAAAGAAGTAGACACAGAAGAAAAAACAACAGCAAAGAAACCAACAGCTCTACCAAAGCAGATTACATAGTATAGAATTTCACTTGGACCAAAGTTTAAATGTCAACTTGACCAACAGGGTGAATTTGAATGAGTTACTCAGCTTCTCTGACACAGGTATCAGGCTGATGAAGTGGGTTTGATGACACTATGCAAGGCAGAGGGTTAACACGATGATTAAATGAAATAAAACATTACTTGAGACAAAGTAGATTGCTTAATAAATGATAGCTACTATTATCAGTAAGTCACATGGAAAATGCATTCCGGTCTACATGTATCTATCATCTATGTATCCTATTTCTCTTCAGATATAGTGTTATTTCTGAGAACATTATGCAATACAAACATACATGTGTGTGTGCATGACCATGCACATGCTCAGTCGTGTCTGACTCTTTTGTGACCCCATGGACTGTAACCCGCCAGACTCCTCTGTTCTTGGGATTTCCCAGGCAAGAATGCTGGAGTGGGTTGCCATTTCCTTCCCCAGGGGATCTTCCAAACCCAGGGATCGAACCTGCATCTCCTGCATTGGCAAGTAAATTCTTTATCACTGAACCACCTGGGAAGTGCACGCGCGCGTACACACACACACACACACACATATATATATAACATAGGTAGATAATAGATATAGGTATCTGGAAGAGCTAATTGGACATACCAGGTGGTGCTTATGTTAAAGAACCTGTCTGCCAATGCAAGTGATGAATGAAACCTGGATTCGATCCCTGGGTTGGGAAGATCCCCTGGAGGAAGCCACGGCAGCCCACTCCAGTATTCTTGCCTGGAGAATCCCAGGAGAATCCCATGGACAGAGGAGCCTGGAAGGCTATAGTCCAAGGGGTCTCAAAGAGTCAGACCTGAATGAAGCAACCAAGCATGCATTCACATAAGAGCTAATTTAAAGGGAAAATAGGAGGATACATTTGACTCTTAAGAGATGTTTCAATGCAGCCAGTGCTAGAATAATCGAATCCACAAGTTGGAAGAGGTCTCAGAAATCATCAATTCTACCCTAACTGCTGAATGAATCTTCCCTGCCATCCACTGACAGGTTGTCATTGGAAATGTGATGTGGAACTCTACCTTCTGACAGCCTGTCCTAGGGCTGGACAGCTCTGATTTTTGGCAATCTTGTTCTTCTATTGATCTGAAGTCTGTCTCCCTTCCATATCGGGGTTATACAGAAGACATCTGCTCAGTCTTCTACATAATAGCTCTTGAAAGACTTGAAGGCAACAGTCAGGAATCCTAAGGCGTCTCTTCTCTCAGATAAAAAGCCTCCATCTTTAGCAAACACACACTCAAGATTCACTTCAAATGCCACTATCTCTTGAAAGCGTCTCTTGTTCTCTCTGAGAAGAGCCGAGTGTGCCCCCTCTTCAAAGCCCCCACGCTCTCTGAGCCAGCCCTCCACTGACTCTTTCATCCCAAAGTACTGTCATTACAGTTTTATATTCATTTCCCTCTGAAACTAAACAGTTATCTGGAGGGCTTATGGCTGATTCATCTCTGTATTCTGGTGGTGTACAATTACACCTAAAAAACAACACAGATGGTGCAACTAGAGATGATCGTACTAAGAGAAGTAAGTCAGAAAGAAAAAGACAAGTACTATACGACGTCACTTACGTGTGGGATCTAAAATATAACACTGGTAGTACTCTTGCCTGGAAAATCCCATGGACGGAGGAGCCTGGTAGGCTGCAGTCCATGGGGTTGCTGAGGGTAGGACACGACTGAGCGACTTCACTTTCACTTTTCACTTTCATGCATTGGGAAAGGAAATGGCAATCCACTCCAGTGTTCTTGCTTGGAAAATCCCAGGGATGGGGGAGCCTGGTAGGCTGCTGTCTGTGGGGTCACACAGAGTTGGACACGACTGAAGCGACTTAGCAGCAGCAGCAGCAGACCTATCTATGAAACAGAATCATGGTCATAGAGAACAGACTTGTAGCTGCCAAAAGGGGAAGGCAGGTGAGAAAGAGGTGGATGGTGAGTTTGGGGTTAGTAGATGCCAACTATGACTTATATGACATGTAGAATGGATAAACAACAAGATCCTACTTGATGGCTCAGCGGTAAAGAATCTGCCTGCAATGCAGGAGACTCAAGCAACGCAGGTTCAATCCTGGGGTCAGGAAGAACGCCTGGAGAAGGAAATGGCAACACACTCCAGTATTCTTGCCTGGAAAACCCCATGAACCGAGGAGTCTGGCAGTTCAAAGGATTGCAAAGAGTTGGATGCAATTGAGCAACTAAGCACTGTATATAGCATAGGGCATGATATTCAATATCCTGAGATAGACCATGATGGAGGAGAATATAAAAAAGAATGCATTTGTGTATAGGACTGAGTCACTTTATAGCAGAAATTACCAGAACATTGTAAATCAGTAGCCATACTTTAATAAAAACAACATGGACATCCCTCAAAAAAATTAAAAATAGAATTGCCATATGACCTACTTTTAAGTATAAACCTACAAGAATTGAAAGCAGGGTCTCAAAAGATGCATTTGTTCACCCAATTTCATAGCAGCATATAAATGTAAGAAGAAACCAACCTTTAATCCATCAGCCCATGGGTGCATAAACAAAATGTAGTGTATACACATAAGTAAATATTATTCAACCTTATAGAAGGAAATTCCCAATACCTTTAGACCATGAAATTTTTTTGCACCTTGTTTTATGTCCCTGGATATGTTCCAGTGTCTCCTAGTTTACAGATTATGGGAACTTGACTAGAATTTGTATCCTGCTTTTGGGTGAAAATTGTATAAGTCTTAATTATGTTGAATTAGTTCATAGTCCTTTTCAGGTCAACTATATGCTTCTACTTTTTTGTCTATTCATTCTATTAATTTTTGAGAGTTTGGTATTGAAACTCCAACTAAAAATGTAATTTTTCTACTTAAAAAATAATTGCAATATTTAGTGGAACTGTATGTAACTTTGTCCTGTATTTTCCAAGTTTCCTGTAAATGTGTTATCACACTTGTATAGTTTAAAAATAAAAAAGAAAGAAGAAAAAAAGGGAAGGAAATCCTGTCCCACGCTACAGCATGGATAAATCTTGGTGACATTATGTTGAGGGAAATAAACCAGTCACAAAAAGACAAATACTCCATGATTCCACTCCTGTCCCACTGCTGCTGCTAAGTTGCTTCAGTCGTGTCCAACTCTGTGCGAGCCCATAGACGGCAGCCCACCAGGCTCCGCTGTCCCTGTCCCACTAGAGAAGGCAAATTCATAGAGACAGAATGGAGAATGGAAGCTACCAAGGGCTTGCAAGAGTGGGAAATGGAGATGTCACACTTAATGGGTATAGAGTTTTGGTTTTGTAAGATGAGAATTCCAGAGACGGATAGTGGTGATGGCTGTACAAAAGTACAAATATACTTACACCACTCAACAGCCCATTTAAAAAATGGTGAAGGTGATAAATGTTATTTTACGTACATTTTATCACAATGAAAAGATTTTAAACAAAATAATTCCTGCTGAATGGATAAATGAATGGATATATTTTAACTAAGAGAAGTAATATCCCATAATCTTACAGATACTCTGGCTAAAAGGCAGAAGATAATTTAATGATGGCAAAACTGGTTCTGTTACTACTCAAACCATAACATTCAGACAGCTGCTTCTTTTGCTTCCACCTAATGCCTGCTTTAATAAGAACTGAGCTGCCTTAAGCTCATCCAAGAGGTCTGTATCGGCCTGGCATTTTTTGTTCATGTTCTTTTAAAAGCCAAAGGATATAGACACTCTCAACAATACTGCAGGTTTAAAGAGAAATACAGCCAACTTTACCAAAGGAGTGAAGACCACTTCCTGTTGGATACACTTTCCCAGGGAATAATCAGCCCCATCTGTATATCCTTTTACAGAGAATAATTTTCAGCAAATGGTCTAGGTTTCAACCTCAACTACTGAAAAGTCAATATGACATTTTCCTCTGAACTTTTTTGTTGTTACATTAAGGTCTGAGGACATAATTTGTTAATGACAACAAACAATTTAGCTAAAGTGACCTGAACTAAGGTAACGAAGCATCAAGGCCTCCAATTCCTTTACACACTATCTTTCTCCGATATCACCTCATTAAATCTGTAGGGGTTTTGCCTATGCTAATTCCCCAGGGAGAAGAATTCTCCTCCCTAGGCCTTGTTCCATGAAAACTGCCTTCCAGTCTCCATTTCACAAAACCCAGAAATGTGGCACTATCCCAAATGCCACCAAGCTTCGCTGAATCAAACAAGAGGTAACATCACCCTTCAATGCAAGACTGGAGGGGAAAGGCCCCAGGCAGTCTCAGGTAGGTGTCTCAGACCCTGCTTTGCTGGGGAATCTCACACGAAGGAAGTGTTCACTCTTCATTTGTGTGAACAGTCAACTGTGGCAACATGGAGGCTGTTAAGTGGATTTCATTATGGAAATGATGCGAAAGAGGGCCACGGGCTCCAAAATCCATTAAACTGTTTTCTATTGCTTTACATATTCTTCTATGATAAAAATAGCCTGATATTTGAATTTAAGAAGCCTCTGCCTAAAGGGTAACAGATGGATATTAAGAAGATTATAATAAAGAGGGGGATTATCAAAAGAGAAAATGGGGGCTGGGGGAAGGATTGTCCTTACACTGCAGGCAAATCAGTTTTGGGGAGTGACGGATTTTCCAGAATGTGACACTTTTCTCGTTGGCAGGAAAACTTCTCAGCACCTTGGTCACACTGAAGGGATTTGCAGCCGTGGGTTGTTGGGTTTTATTTCACAGCCGCTTTTCTCTGACTGCCTGGGGGGTATGTTTGTCACTTCCCTCTCGGAAAATGCAATTTGTGTTCCAAGATCCACTCACCGTAGCTGTGGACACAACGAATCTTCTCCTTTCTCCCTGTGTCTGTTTTCCTCCTGTGCCCCCTCCCCACAGAAAACAAGGGGACCACCCCCACGTGTTACACACCTGCGGTACATGTGCATTTTTGTCAACCTCAAAACTCTAAACTTTGGGCAACAACCATGATTCAAAATACTGCAATCAACTCTTGCCTTTCTCTCCTTCTTTGTTCTTACTATTCAGTCACTAAGCCATGTCTGACTCATTGCCACCTTAAGGACTGCAGTATGCCAGGCTCCCCTGTCCTTCCTTATTTGCTCAAATTTGTATCCACTGAGTCAGTGATGCTATATAACCATCTTATCCTCTGCCACCCCCTTCTCCTTTTGCCTTTGACCTTCGACCTTCCCCAGCATCAGTGTCTTTTCCAGTGAGTTGGCTTTTCATAATATGTGGCCAAAGTAGTGGAGCTTCCACTTCAGCATCATCTATCCTTCTTAGTACTTTGGAATTGCTGCTCAGAAACTCCATCCTCTAAATTCTTCTTTACTAAACAGCCATGTTGAAATCTATATTTTATACATCATATGAAGTACCCATAGACAAATCTCAGTTCAGTTCAGTTCAGTTGCTCAGTCGTGTCTGACTCTTTGTGACCCTTGAATAGCAGCATGCCAGGCCTCCCTGTCCATCACCAACTCCCGGAGTTCGCTCAAACTCATGTCCATCAAGTCGGTGATGCCATCCATCCATCTCATTCTCTGTCATCCCCTTCTCCTCCTGCCCCCAATCCCTCCCAGTATCAAGGTCTTTTCCAATGAGTCAGCTCTTTACATGAGGTGGCCAAAGAATTGGAGTTTCAGCTTTAGCATCAGTCCTTCCAATGAATATTCAGGACTGGTCTCCTTTAGAATGGACTGGTTGGATCTCTTTGCAGTCCAAGGGACTCTCAAGAGTCTTCTTCAACACCACAGTTCAAAAGCATCAATTCTTTGGTGCTCAGCTCTCTTCACAGTTCAACTCTCACATCCATACATGACCACTGGAAAAACCATAGCCTTGACGAGATGGACCTTTGTTGGCACAGTAATGTCTCTGCTTTTGAATATACTATCTAGGTTGGTAATAACTTTCCATCCATGGAGTAAGCATCTTTTAATTTCATGGCTGCAATCACCATCTGCAGTGATTTTGGAGCCCAAAATATAAAGTCTGACACTGTTTCCACTGTTTCCCTATCTATTTCCCATGAAGTGATGGGACTAGATGCCATGATCTTCATTTTCTGAATGTTGAGCTTTAAGCCAACTTTTTCACTCTCCTCTTTCACTTTCATCAAGAGGCTTTTTAGTTCCTCTTCACTTTCTGCCATAGGATGGTGTCATTAAAAAGCAGAGACATCACTTTGCCAATAAGGGTTCACACAGTCAAAGCTATGGTTTTTCTAGTGTGAGTTGGACCATTAGACCATCAACCTGAAGAATTGATGCTTTCAAACTGTGGCACTGGAGAAGACTCTTGAGAGTCTCTTGGACTGCAAGAAGATCAGACCAGTCAATCAGAAAGGAAATCAACCCTGAATATTCACTGGAAGGACTAATGTTGAAGCTGGAGCTCCAATACTTTGGACACCTGATAGGAAGAGCCGACTCATTGGAAAAGACCCTGATGCTGGGAAGGATTGAAGGCCGGAGGAGAGGGGGTGACAGAGGAGGAGCTAGTTGGATGGCATCACCGACTCAATGGAGCTGAGTTTGAGCAAACTCCAGGAGATGGAGTTTGCCTGGTGGGCTAAGTTCCTAGAGTCACAAAGAGTTGAGCATGACTGAAGCAAGTTAGCACATATGCGTGCAAAGTGCTTCCTCAATCAACCTCTTCAAATGAGTTTTCTCTACCCTTGAACTAGAATTATATTTTGGCTAGATTGTAAAATATTTTAGTCATTGTTCTTTTTGTCTTGTTTGGAGTCTGTTTTTTTTTTTTTTCATCAGAAATGTGCAATTATTTTTATCTTTAAGATGTGGATATTTTGCTACTATTGATGAGAAGTCTGTAAATCTGGGTATCCTATCTGAGACAATGTAAGTCCTTTTGCTCTGACAATTCATGGTTTTCTTTGGTTCCCTTAGCTTTCTTCTTGTATTTATATGATTTCTTTCTCCTTGGTCTGAGGTGTTTTTTCTTTTTTTTTTTAATCTTTTAATCCAAATCTTAGCACATTAAGACTTTTGGATCTGTCTCCAAGTCTCTTAATTTTTTTAATTATTTATTTATTATTATTATTTTTACTTTATTTTACTTTACAATACTCTATTGGCTTTGCCATACATCGACATGAATCCAGCACAGGTGTACACAAGCTCCCAATCCTGAATCCCCAAGTCTCTTAATTTTTTAATTTAAATTTAAAGCCAGCTAGCCAAATAAGTGCAGCTATTATGAGTGTAAATTTAAGATCATGAAACAGAATATACCCAATACCCCAAAGCAAGCTTCATTCTCCCAATCACTAACCCCCATTCTTTTTCCTACCACCAGCACAACGGCCAATATTTTGATCTCTAATGGCATAGGTTAGTTTTGTCTGTTTGTGTTTTACGTAAATAAAAAGAATGGGCATCCTATTTTGTGTCTAGCTTCTTCCATTCACATTATTTATACAGTTGCTGATCACTTTTTCTCATTGTTGTTTATTATTCCATTGCATGAATATGCTATGATTTATTTACTCATCTAGTGTTAATAGGCATGTGAATAATTTCTCATTTTATCTTAGAATTTTGAAGACTCTGTTTCATTTTCTTCTGGTCTACATTGAGGTGGATTAAACATTTGGTTTCTCCATATAGTACTATTTGGACATAACTCCCTTTTCTTTCTAGGGATTTAACATTTTTCTTATATCTTCTATTTTGATTTTTCACCATAGTGTGTCTTGGTATGTATTTACCTGCATTGATCCTACTCACTCAGACACTTTTATTAATAACCATGGATGTTATTGACATCATCTGCTCTTCCTTACAGGTAATCACGCTTCACAATTACCTCATTTACTTCTCACAGCATTCCTGCAAGGAAGGGATCATTGTACACAATTTACAGGTGAACAAACTCTAGCTCAAAATACAAAACACCTCTGCCCCAATTTGGAAAGAATCCCAGTTTTAGTAACTGCCATATCCTAGTCATGATTTAATACATTCTAGAAACGATACATTCTTGTGGGCTACCTGCTTCTACATGTTAATATGGCATTCTGATTGTGTAGTGTACCATAAAGAGCAGTAAAAAGCTAAACATGCAACACCAATACAAACAAAAAATACAAATAAAACCAAGGGTTCCCTAACAAAATATGTTAAGGAAATATTAGACTAAACAAAGTTTACTTATTTTGTTTTAACTACAAGACTTAAAGCCTTTAATATGTTTCTGAGCTCTAAATGCCCCCAAGGGAAAAATATGAGGAATAAACAGCATTCGGTATTTCCTAAATATAGAACCCTTTTTAAGATTATGACCAGTTTATTTTTACCCAACATTTTATCATGAAAATTTGCAAAAAAAGGAAAAGTTGAAACAACTGTATAGTGAATACCCATGGACTCATCTCTCAGCTTCTACAGTTAAGACTTTGATGTATTTATTTTATTATTTATCCATCCATTTGTCCCTTTATCCACTCATATATCTGTCTGTATATCTATCTATCTATTGATTTATTCATTCATCCTTCCATCCATCTATCCATCCATTCAGCTATCCATCTATTTACTCTTTCATCCATTCATCAACCCATCATATTTGGAGGAATTTCAAAGTAAATTGCAGCACATCAGTAGTCTACAAATACTTCAGTGTGTATATCATTAACTAGACTTCAACATATTTTATAACTATTTTTTATTGTACTAGAAGTTAGATAAAGCAAAAGAAAAACATTTAACAGATTTTAAGACTTCTTAAATTTAGAATTTAAAATTTTTAATATGAATTTTTAAAGAATTTTGACAAATACAAAGACCTTTATGACCCAAGTTCATCACCCCAGAAAGTTTCTGGATTCCCCTTTTCAGTCATCCTTACTCCCACCCACTCAAACAGAGGGAATTATTTTTCTGGTGTTTTTTTCACTGCCATCCCAGCAACAATCACTATTTGCTTATTTTCTCACCGCACATTAGTTTTGCTGTTGGAAAACGAATATGCCGTTTCTCCCATTTTGTTGTTTTGAGATTCAGCTATGTCATTGCATGTACCTATTTTTCCCTTTTTTCTGTAGCATCTTGCTGAAGGAGTATAGTAGGAAAAACATTTTAGGGGATACTGGCCTACACAGTTTGTGGAAGAGCAGAGAACTGATCTGACAAGAACATGTGGTCTTCTCTACAGTACAAACAAGCAATAAGACACTCAAGTTCATATGTTAAAAATGTATCTTGCCTCTATTAAAATGTCTAAGATACACAATGTTTGATAACTGGGATAGGCATGAAAAAGATGTCTATGTTTTTAACTTATGACCTTGATTTAGTTTTAAGCCAATCACTTTAATAATCTTTCTATAACAACTCCAAATTAATGACTGTAACTTCTCTCAACATAACACCCAAAAGCTTGCCTTCATCTGAACGTTGTATAAAAATATAACTAAACAAAGCAAGAAAAAATACTCTACAAATGAAAGTACTCTAAATCTTGTCACTATCGTTCATGACAATGATTTAAATGCTCCTTTTCCCTCCTTTTGGACTCCTAGAAATTTAAAGTTGCAAGAAAATGTAAAGATTCAAGCTCCTCTTCCTCAGTCACTTCCATTCTGTGTGAAGAGTGAAGACATTACAGGAAAAACAATGACTAACAAGTAGATAGAGGCAAATATGGGATAAAAATTCTGTTCACTCCAAATGTCATCTTTTTCTACATCCCTGCTGGTCAGTTATATCTTTCTTGATTGAAACCTGTTTTGAAAATTCCACTTAAACATAACTTCGGTTTTTAATCAAAGGGACATGGAAAAAACTTTCATCTGTATCTGGGACTTCCCAGGTGGCTCAGTGGTAAAGAATCCACCTGCCAAGCAGATGTGCATTCAATCCCTGGGTTGGGATGATCCCCTGGAGGAGAAAATGGCAACCCACACCAGTATTCTTGCCTGGGAAATCCCACAGACAGAGAAGCCTGACGGACTGCAGTCTATGGGGTCCCAAAAGAGCTGGACATGACTTAGCGAGTAACCAAAAACAACAACAAATTCGGGTAAACAGCCTTCCCAATTTGCCTAGGACTGTCTTGATTTCATCACTAAAATGCTGTCTATCCCAGGAAATCCTTCAGAGCTTGAAAACTGTACATTGGTCATCCCAAATCTTCTCAGGAGTCAGAGCTTTATAGAAGAACTCCTATATTTACATTTCAATCACTTTTGAAAGTTGGGCCTTTGCAAGGGACCATCAGAAAACCAGTTAAACCTGTTTCCTACTTTTCTACTGGAAGCAGGTTTCACATAAGGAAGTCTTCCTACTAAAACTAGAGTTACCATTTGATCCAGCAATCCAATTCCTGGGCATATATTTGGAGAAAACCATAATTCCAAAGGATGCATGCACCCCAGTGTTCATTGCAGCACCCCAAAGTTCACTACAGCCAGGGCATGGAAGCAACCTAAATGTTCATCAGTGAAGGAATAAAGAATATGTAGGACAAACATACAGTGGAATACTAACCACAAAAATGAACAGAAAAATGCAATTTGCAGCAAATGGATGGACCTAGAGATTGTCATACTGAGTAAAGTCAGTCAAACACAAATAGACAAATATTATATGGTATCACTTGTACGTGGAATCAAAAGAAATGGTGCAAATGAACCTATTTACAAAACAAAAACTGAGTCACAGATGTAGAAAACAAACTTGTGATTACCAGAGAAGAAAGTGCAGGGAAGGATAAATTGGGAGATTGGGACTGGTGTATACACACTACTATTTACAGAATATATAACTAATAAGACCCTATTGAATAGCACAGAGAAGTTTATTCAATATTCTGTAATGACTTACATGGGAATAGAATCTAAACAAGAATGGATATATGTGTCTGTATAACTGACTCACTTTGCTGTACAGCAGAAACACAACATATTCTCCAATGAAAAACTAATTAAAAAAAAATGTCTCCCTGTATCACTTGACAATTAAACTGCCCTTACTGGGGAGGGGGTGGATTTGATGCCGTGATTATAAGTGAAACATTTAGAGTAAAAGCCTTGGATTTAATACTTAGATCTCCTCCCTGCGAGTTACATGACCTTGAGCAAGTCACTTTACCCCTTACAGCTTCAAATGTCTTGCCTTATAAATGGTGGCGAATAACTACCTATCTTGCAAGTTATTGTGTGGATAAAATGAGATCACACGTGTCAAGGGCTTGGCAGGGTGCCTGGAGGCTGGCTAGTGCTTTGTAAGAAGTAATTCCTTTTATGATTTAATATGCAAGCGCTACAAGAAAGCTTAAAAACCAAGCTGGGAACAGCTTCCACAGGGACCTTATCCATGAACCTGCCTGTGGTTTGATGCACTCAGAAGGTTCACTTCCACTGAATGAAAAGCAGAAGAAATAGCTGAACAGCAGGCACTCACCTCAGCTCTAAGGGTTAAACAAAGAGGCAACTGCTTTTACATCAGAATGTTTTTGTCACTCTCTTTTAATGTGAAACCTTTTCATCTGCGCTAAAGCTTCAGAAGTCAGATTCCCCGAACTCACTTTGAGACTTTTGCTAGCGATGGGACTTTAATTACCTTTCAGACACAGGGATGGCTCTTGTCTTGAAAAACAGAAAGAAAGAACTCTTTTTTTCCCCCCTCCTCTTCGCTCATTCTTTTTTTTTTTTTTTTCAGATTGAAATCTTTTGTTCCTGGCACTTTCCATATGCCACACTTTAATATTTAATCAGCCCCCACCTCATCAGAAGACTGCTGGCCTCATTAGATAATTAATGGTTGCTGGCACTGCATTTGCTCCAGTTAATACATCTGCAGCCAGCAATTAGCGCCTGAGTTTATTAGTTGCACTGGCTTCATTGACTGGGGAAGCAATTCGCCTTTGATTGAAGCCACTGGGATGGGCATATGTGGACAGCTTACCCCCTGTTCCTTGGGATTCTTTTGTTTACTTTTTTTTTTTTTTTTTGGCTACCATTTTGCAACACAGTGCATCCTGGCCCTGCCACCAACAGTTGGTGGGGAAGATTTCCCTTTTATAATTTAGAAGATAATTGGGTAATTCTGTGCAGGAGAGAGGCGGCTGCAGGGTGGGGCAAAAGCCGGGAGGGAAACAGCTAAGTAATTTGTTCTTTTGGAAATGTCTATTTTTCAAAAAGGCGTAGAATCAAGGCTGAGGAATTCAGGGGGAATCCAGGCTGCGAAATGCAATCCTACAGGATGGGCTGCTGCCTGGAGTTAAGATCTTGCTTCTTAGAGCCTGGGAGATACAGAGATGGGTCTTCTGCCATCTTTCATCCCTAAACTTGATTTCCTTGCTTTGGCCCAGTTCCTGCCTCCATTTTTGTTACTAAGTGAAATCGCATCATTTTCATGTACTTTTCGGGCATGCTTCCCTGATGACTCTGATCATTGCCAGTTTCTTCCTGGTGATTAAAATCTTGGCCTCTCACCAGGATTATCCCCTTGTCAAATCTCATTTTCATTCCCATTGCTAGACACTGGGGGAGATGATTATTAAGAACACAATCATGATGTGAAATATGAAGGAAATCTCTAGGTATATCAGAGAAAAGACGGAAACAAAGGAAATATAGCTCAACCAATTGGAGGAGAAGGGAAGGAAAAAGCAGCAAAGACCAAAAGCAATAAGAATTTTCAGTTTTTGTCTCTTTAGGCCCAAATTCCTAAATCAAGACCCATCTTAAATACATGCGCCATAAATGGAAGGAAGTGACGACGATGATGGTAATACTGATGAAGATAACAAATCTTTACTGAGCATTTTTCAACTATCAGGCATCCTGCTAAAAAGTGTCTTGTCACATAATACTAAGGCATCTCTACCGTCTTTCTTCCCATTTTAAGCATGAGAAAAAGGACCTCCACCAATTTTCAACATTTTCTCCAGATTACACAACTTGTAGCATCTCAGCTGCCATTTAATGAGCCTCTAGCCTGCATCAGTCAATTCACATGCATTAATTTATTTCACATGAACAATGAAAAGTTCAGAGGTTATTTACCTAGGATCTTGCAACAAGCATAGTTCAGTTCAGTTGTTCAGTCGTGTCTGACTCTTTGGGACCCCATGAATCACAGCATGCCAGGCCTCCCTATCCATCACCAAATCCCAGAGTTCACTCAAACTTATGTCCATTGAGTCAGTGATGCCATCCAGCCATCTCATGCTCTGTTGTCCCCTTCTCCTTCTGCTCCCAATCCCTCCCAGCATTAGGGTCTTTTCCAGTGAGTCAACTCTTTGCATAAGGTGGCCAAAGTATTGGAGTTTCAGCTTTAGCATCAGTCCTTCCAAAGAACACCCAGGACTAATCTCCTTTAGGATGGACTGGTTGGTTCTCCTTGCAGTCCAAGGGACTTCTCCAACACCACAGTTCAAAAGCATCAATTCTTCGTCATTCAGCTTTCTTATAGTCCAACTCTCACAACCAAACATGGCCTGGAAAAGCCATGGCCTTGACAAGATGGACCTTTGTTGGCAAAGTAATATCTCTGCTTTTTAATATGCTGTCTAGGTTCGTCATAACTTTGCTTCCAAGGAGTAAGCATCTTTTCATTTCATGGCTGCCATCACCACCTGCAGTGATTTTGGAGCCCAAAATATAAAGTCTGACACTGTTTCCACTGTTTCCCCATCTATTTGCCATGAAGTGATGGGACCAGATGCCATGATCTTAGTTTTCTGAATGCTGAGCTTTAAGCCAACTTTTTCACTCTCCTCTTTCACTTTCATCAAGAGGCTTAATTCCCAAGCCTCTTTCCACTAAGACTAATACCATCTAGCATCCCAATTAACATTCAAGTTGAAGGAACAGTCTATAAGGACTCCAGCCTACTCAAGACTATGTGCTAAATTTTGGATTGCTCTATCATGATACTCAGGGATTCCCAGGTAGCTCAGTGGTAAAGAATTTAGCTGCCAATGCACAAGATATGGGTTCTATCCTTAGGTCGAGAAGATCCCCCTGAGGAGGAAATGGCAACCCATTCCAGTATTCTTGTCTGGGAAATCCTGTGGACAGAGGAGCCAGGTGGGCTACAGTCCATGGGGTCACCAAGAGTCGGACACAAATGAGCAGCAGAAAAACCATGACACTTCCTTTCTCGTCCTTTGGATGAGATTAAGGTCAAACATGCTTCTTCAGGTCTAAATTGTAAGACTGATATATTGATTCACCTTTTAATTGTTTTTTTGTTGTTTTTTCCCTCAGGGTCAGTTCAGTTTTCAACCTCAGATAGAATGCTGTAACAGATAAACTACATCCCTAGTAAAAATACACAAGGTAAACACCTGCCCTTATGGTGAAGTGCTTCTCAAATTTTAACGCTCACACAAATAATATGGAGAGAATGTTACTGGGCAGATCTTGATTAAGAACAATAAGGGAAGCCTGGGATTCTAAATTTCTAACAAGATCCTGGGTTGTATCAGTGCTGACAAAGCAGTGATTCTCAAATCAAGAAGCACCTTAGAGTCACCTGGAGTGCTTGTATTTCTCAACACCAATTTCTAGGTGCCACTCCATCAATAAAACTAGTATCTGTGTGTGAGTGGGTGAGTGCTCAGGATTCCATATAGTTTTAAAGCATCCCAAGTGTTTCTAATACACACTCAGAACCACTGGCTTAAAAGAAAAATCTCAGCAGGACAAGTCAGCAGAGTGTTGCTTGATCCACACAAATCAAGAGAGCAGAGGGATGCAGATAGAAGACATTCCTGTTGACAAGACAAGAATGAAGACCTTCCTGGATGGTATACTATCTGATTCTCCTACATCTCCTCAATGAGTTATGCAACACTGTTGGAGGAAAACATGACTTACCATCTCAGCTCCATCTCGTTTTCTGGGCAAAACAGACAAGCTGGTAAAGGTCCAAGGTCTGAGTATCCTCATATGTAAAACAGAGCAAGTGAAGTTAGTTGCTGATGAAACAGGTCATCAACAGGAGGAGACTACTGGCTGGCCCATGGAGTGGACCCTGGCAATCAGCAATCAGAGGGTCCTCACCCTTTCCTCTGTCCTTGGAAGATACCTCCTGTCCACCATTCCTGGAGCAGAAGCTGCTCCAAGGATGTGGCCCTGAGAAAGCAAGGTGTTCTGATCACCTGGACCAGATATGAGCCTAAATCAAGTGATGGTGTCTGTATAAACCAAGATTCCAGTGGGCAGGTGCCAAGATCTCTTTTATGGCCTCTCAAGACCAGCCTCATAATTGTCGCTTCACTTATTAAAACTGCCACCTGCTGGTCCGGAGGGGTTTACCTCGCTCTGGGGTCTCTCCTTGTGCTCTGTGTTACTGGCGGTTTGCAAAGCAAGGTGTGGTGAGCCATTCTTGGGACCGAAGTAATGGCTCTTGGGAAAGAGGCATTCGCAGAAGGGAAATCCCGGGCTGGCCATCGACCCCAGAGGGGTGCCCTGAATGTCAGATGCGTTCAAACAGCTGGTGGAGTACAGGACGCCCCCAACATGCTGGCTGGTCCAATGTGCGTGTCTGCAGAGCCACCCAGAGGGAGCTGCAGGCGGAGAAGCAAATCCCGGACGCACAGCTGGCTGACTTTCCTCTTGGGGCGGAAGAGGCTGATGGCTGATGTTTAAGTTAGATGGCTGAAGTTTAAGTTAGAAAGTGGAAAGAACTGGGATCAGAGAAAGACTGCAGTAGTCCCCTGTTCTGCTCACCCCGGGGCCGGCAGACAATCTGGAGAAACTAGATGGTCAACTGGAGACCTTGGAGAGCCCTTGGAGAGCCCTTCTGCAAAGCGAGGAGGGGGCTAGTTGCCCAAGATTCAGGTCCAAGAGCTGGTGAGGAAGCCTGATTAAGATGCTAAGGGGTGGGATCCCTAGGAAAGTGATGAGGAGGTCTTGGAGAGGATGAGACCTCTGTCTGACCCCCGAGCTGAACCACGGCAGGCCCCAGGCAATTTGAAGCTCCTCTGTCCTTGAAGTGTACATTCCTCCCACTGTTTTCATATTGACAGCTTTGCCCTGGTGTATCTTTGAGAGACTGAAGAGTTGAGCTTGTCTGGACAGGGTATCTGTTAAAACTAAGATTCTGCCAGACAGATGCCTGGATCTATTCACCTTGCAGCTGCCCAAGACAAATTTGTAGGTAGGCTCTTTTTTTAATGAGTAAAAGATGCTAAGACTTTTTAAAAAGAGAAAGAGATAAGCCTTGTAAATTTCCTTGCTTATTAAACCTGCCACCTATGAGTCTGGAGTGGCTGCCTCTTTCTTGGGTTTTATCTTGTCCCCCAAGTACAGGGTCAGTTTGCAAGCCAACACCTGCCTGAGGGTGAAGGAAGTGACCCATATGTGGGTTCTCCGGGAAGCCTATAGAGGGCTGCAGCAAAGCAGGGCACAGTTGTTAATAACCCTGTACCCCTGCAGCAGTGCAGGCTTTTTCAAGCTGGAGAAGACTCCAGGGCAATTACTGTAACTATAATTCAGTTCTAAATACTTGTACGTATGCAGTTTTGCTGAAAGCAAAAACCATGTTCATCAGATTTTTTTTTTTAAGTATTATAAATTGGGTGTGTTTTTTTGTTTGTTTGTTTGTTTGTTTGGCTGCACCAGGTCTTCCATGGGTTTCCCAGGTGGCACAGTGGTAAAGAATCCTCCGGCTAAGACAGGAAATGTAAGAGACATAGGTTCAATCCCTGGGTTGGGAAGATCCCCTGGAATAGGAAATGGCAACGCACTCCAGTATTATTGCCTGGAAAATTCCATGGACAGAGGAACCTGGAGGGTGACAGTCTATAGGGTCGCAAGAGTCTGACACGATTGAGCACAGCATCCCCATGGGCTTAGTTGCCCCCTGGCATGTGGGAACTTCCCAGATCAGGCATCAAACCTGGGTCTTCCACACTGGCAGGCTGATTCTTTACCACTGGACTACCAGGGAAGTCCTCATCGTATTTTTGCTTTTCCTATGCACTGGGAGAATAAAAAGAGACCTAAGAATATCTTTGAATGCAGTGTTTATCATGTTGTGCCATGTGACACTGGTAAATAGGATGACTTTGGGTAGTGCTAAATCACATTTTTAAGCACATACACTTAAATCACATTTTTAAGCACATACACTTAAAAATGTGCTAATGGTTAAATACAATGAGAACAATATTGGATTTTTGGCAGTGATACAAAATTATGCTTTTGAATGCATTTATTAAAATGAAAAGAGTGAAACATCCATAAGATCTTGTTACACATTCTTTGTACTGTAACAAGTAATAAGTACAAGTGAAGTGATACATTGATGAGGAGGGAATGTGATCAGCTGTTTGAACTTGGAAGAACCTCCTTTTGATCCCTCATCACAGAAGGATCCAACCATGCCCATTCTTCTCCACCTTACTTGCCTGATTTTGATGACAAATGCCCGTATTGTCTTTATCAGTTTTATCCTTAGATTTAGCAAGTTTAAGTTCAGGAATTTCCCTGAAGGAAATAACTATGCAAGTTATGAACTATGAACATCACCATTGTTCTTACGGGAACTTTTATTAGCTTGGGGCAGGAGCAAATATGTCATTAGACTGACTCATATAAAACTTTCACATTTGTGGGTCAAAAATGGGTGAAAATTAGCAATCAGATATCTGACAATAATGAAGCAAATTTGGGCATATTCTATGTAATAATACATTCCTCAGTCATCTGCAATAAAGCTGTGGAATACTGCTTAATGACAGAGATGTTGTTCAAAATATTGACTGTGTGAACAAAACAAACAGAAGAAATAGGTTGACACACAGTTGTGAAGTGTTATTTGTTTAGAATATATTTGTGCATAGAAAAAATAGCACATGGCATGTTTCTCATTTTCATCATCTGTGATTGCTTCTAGTTTATTTAGCTAAGATTTTTTAAATTTCATTTTAAATGTGTGACAGGTCATCACAACTAATTCTTAGTTCTTTTTCTCATTTCTGGTATGAAGTGATACATACTTGTTCTTGTGTTTTCTTTCACTCTATGAAGTTTATTATTCATGTTTCTTTTGTTAAATAGCCTCAGAGTACTTCTCAACACCTAACTCCAGGCAGCCATTTCAATCCATTGGCATTTTCATGCAAGCCGATGTTAATTTCCCTTCTCTGATCTGGAAACTCCATCACTGAGAGGTTTTCCCTTCATCCAAAGCCTCACTTCTGCACAAATAGTTCTGTGTCTTTCTCACTCCCTTATTCTTTCCTCTGAATCTCACTCAGACTTGTACAGTTGATCACTGAATTTTTCTATCTCGGCCACTCCTGGTAATTCAGGGTCACTAGTGTTGTAATCAATAGTCCACAGTTGTTGGAAATTTTCTGGATTTAAAATGGAAAGTCCTATGTCCTAGGGAATCCCTCAGTCCTAGGAAAATTGGGAGGATTGGTGGATCTAGCCCTGATGTGAGTTAGGAGGGATCACTGTGAACAAGAGCGTGCGTGGCTTACCAAAGCTACTTGTTACTAAGAAAGTCGGATAACTGAGCCAAGGCCAAGGGGGCTGGTCTCCAGCTTACAGGCCATGGAAGAGCTTTAAGAAAATTAGGAGGCTTTAAGTAGCATCACAGGGCTTCTAGGAGTTCAGTTATGATAGATCTATGACAAGGCAGGCTCTGATATTGGCCAAAACAGCTACTGATTTTAACTGGAGGAACTTGGCACGTCTAACTTGGTGCAGACAATTCTACTCTGAGTGGCTCCAAGCTTCAACAGTGGCTCCGATGGTAAACAATCTGCCTGCCGTGCAGGAGGCCTGAGTTCAATCCCTGGGTCAGGAAGATCCCAGGAAAAGAATGGCTACCCATTCCAATATACTTGCCTGGAGAATTCCATGGACGAAGGAGCCTGGTGGGCTACGGTCCAAGGGGTCACAGAGTAGGACACCACTGAGCAACTAACACTTTGGTTCACTTTCTGGCCAGTTTCCTTGGCACGTTCTAGAAGTCAGCTGCAGATGGTCTCAGGCTTGAGAATGTGATGGGAAGCTGAACTCCTAGCCTCTCAATCTTTGCAGGTTGATTTCAGCTCTCAGCCAATATCAACCCACTGGTTCCTTCCATGAACTCAGGGCACCATATTTTCCACAGCCCTAAAAGTGAAAGAAAATTAGTTGCTCAGTCGTGGCCAACTCTACAACCCCTAGAATTGTAGGCCACCAGGCTCCTCTGTCCACGGGATTTACAGGCAAGAAGACTGCAGTGGGCTGTCATTCCCTCCTCCAGGGGATCTTCCTGACCCTGGGATTGAACCCAGGTCTCCTTCATCACAGGTGGATTCTTTACCATCTGAGCCACCAGGGAAGCTCTAAATAGGCACCAAAGTGAGTGATGATCATGATCTAAGTTAATGATGGTTCCCTCATATTCCAAATGCAAAAAGTGAAAACTCTCTAATTTCTTCTTCTGAGAGGCCATTAATAGAAATCTTTAAAAAGACAGTTTCCTAGCACTGGAAATATTAAGCTGTTATTATGGCAAATGAGCCTATTTTTACTTTCAAATGAAAATATAAATAAGTAATAAGTAAATATCAGCAATTTTGGTTCCATAATGAATAAGGACAGAATTGGGAGCTGAAAGAGTGTGTGCCCATTAGAGAGAGTGGGAAATTAACATTTGTTGACATTCTCCTGCTTTTAGTTTTAATGTAAACTAGAGGCAATTAAGTTATGTTCAACATTTTTCCCTTGTAAATATTTTCCATTTCTCTATATAGTAACCAAGATGTCTTACAACAGGACCATATTAGCAAGCCCCAAACTAGAGGGGCAGTCTTACCTGTCATCTGCTAATGTAAAAATAGAAAGCCCAAGTCTTTGAATAATTCAGTGTTTCTCATCTATTTCTTATCCACGTCATGACTGTGCCATTCACCATTCAGGATGCCAACTGTTTTGCTGTTTTCTCGTGATTTTTTTCCCCATACTCACAATCTCTAGGTAAATCTATAAATCCCCACTCAGAAGAACATGAATTATCTGATGCTTGAATGAAATGAAGACAAAAACAAGCTTGAATATTTAAACTTACAGCAAGTATCTTCCATGATATATCCTTTCAGACTCCCACTCATTTTTTTCTTTGATATCTACTACTGCTATAAAGTCCCAGTTTATCATATAACATTACAATTTATGGTATAACCAGCTTGTGTACTGACTATAAACCCTTCATCAATGCCACTGTAAAGGGTTTATAGTCCATAAATAGAAGAGCAAGCCTATCTCGCCTGCTTGTTTTGCCCGCAACACAGCCCTTCAGACATGCCAGCCTGGTTATTTGTTTTACATGCTGGATGAGTTACGGGAAAATAAGTGGATACATTGTTTTGTCTCTCCAACATCCAGAGACAATTCAGGATCACAGGGTGGGGATGAACAATGGGATGTTGGCTAGAAAGATGTAAGAGAGTAAGCCTGTCCTTGTCATTAATCTGTAGGTGAGCATTTTTTAAAATGTTTATTTCAGAGTACAGTTGGTTAGCAACATCATGTTAGTTTCAGGTGTATAGCAGTGTGACTCAGTTATATATATACATGTATCTATTCTTCCTCAATTTCTTTTCCTATTTAGGTCTTTAGAGAGTATTGAGCAGAGCCCCCAGGACTATATAGTAGGTCCTTGCATGTGTGCATGCTAAGTTGCTTCAGTTGTGTCTGACTCTTTATGACCCTGTGGACTGTAGCCTGCCAAGCTCCTCTGTCCGAGGGACTCTCCAGGCGAGAATACTGGAGTGGGCTGCCATACCCTCCTCCAGGGGTTCTTCCTGATCCAGGGACCGAACCTATATCCCCTGTGACTCCTGCATTGCAGGCACATTCTTTTTCACTGAGCTACCACAGAAGCCACTACGGTAGGTTGGTTATCTATTTTAAATATAGCAGTGTGCGCATGGACATTTTTTTTTAATCTCAAAACTCAAGTAATTAGGAATTCCACTCTTTGGAAACCAACTGACCATGTGATTTCATGTGCATGTGTGCTAAGTTGCTTCAGTCATGTCCAGCTCTTTGCAATCCTATGGATCGTAGCCCACCAGGCTTCTCTGTCTATGGGATTCTCCAGGCAAGAATACTGAAGTAGGTTGTTGGGTCCTCCTGCAGGGGCTCCTCTTGGCCCAGGGATCAAACCCATGTCTCTTAAGTCTCCTGCATTGGGGCAGGTTCTTTACCACTAGTGCCACCTGGGAAGCCAATATGATGTCACATCTTAAATTAATGCAAATATATAATCTGATTGTTCACCTGTTTCTTAGGCTCTTTGCTCTGTATCAACCCACTGTTTGGAAAGACTGTTGGATTTTAGTATGTGTAAAGAACTGGGTTCAAATGCTAGCCAAAGTCTTGAATTAATTGTGGTCTTGAGCAAGCCAAGATAAAGTAGAGATGACAATAATGACAGTGCAGTTTTAATGTCCTCAGTCCTCATTATGGACTGAGGTATGAATACTGATGATGTGGTGATGGGATGAGAGGGGAGGACGGTAACAATTCTGATGACCGTGATAAAGATAATAAGGATGATGCTGATGGTGATAATGCTGGTGATGCTGATGGTGATGACTGATGGTGGTGATGCTGATGGTGATGATGCTGATGATGATGGTGATGCTGATGGTGGTGATGCTGATGATGATGGTGATGCTGATGGTGGTGATGCTGATGGTGATGATGCTGATGGTGATGCTGATTGTGGTGATGCTGATGGTGATGATGCTGATGGTGATGCTGATGGTGATGCCGATGGTGATGCTGATTGTGGTGATGCTGATGGTGATGATGCTGATGGTAATGGTAATGCTGATGGTGAAGATGCTAACAGCACTGAGGTCATGATGATGATGGGGATTATAATGATGATAATGGATAATTATTTAGTTTCTTTATGGCCAATTACAGTTTTAAGTGCATTGGGCATGTTATCTCACTCAATGACAACAACTTCATTTAACATGTGAGAATAATGAGATTTATGGTGGTTAACTAGCTTGCTCATCATCACATAACTTAGATAATAAAGTAGGTTTTGAACCTCATACTCTAATTCTGTATCCCTCAGTCTTAATCACACCATCATATCACGTTCCTTTAATGGTGGTTCAAATTAATGGTAATGATTCATATTCTGTTTACTCTTCCATGATCCACATAATGAAACTATCAATCTCTCCAAAATGTTTTTTCCCTCTTTTTTTTTTTTAAATTGAACTGGCTCAGGTGGTAAGGAATCTGACTTCAATGCAGGAGACCCAGGCTCGATCACTGGGTTGGGAAGATCTCCTACGGAAGGAAATGGCAGCCCACTCCAGTATTCTTGCCTGGAAAGTTCCATGGACAGAGGAGTCTGGCAGGCTATAGTCCACGGGGTCACACAGAGTCAGACAGGACTGAAGCAACCTAGCATGCATGTGCCCTTCGAGGTAATTCTATTTTTCTCTGTTTTGGTCACAAGAAAGAGGGGGCTTCAGTCCATGGGGTCCCAAAGAGTCGCACAAGGCTGAGTGATGACTACTTTCACTTTCATAGTTGATTTACAATGTGTTCATTTTGGGTGTACAGCAAAATGATTCCGTTTTATACATACGTATAAGAAGTCATGATGAGAGCCTCAATTTATGTTCCCTGCTGCTGCTGCTAAGTCGCTTCAGTCGTGTCTGACTCTGTGTGACCCCATAGACGGCAGTCCACCAGGCTCCCCTGTCCCTGGGATTCTCCAGGCAAGAACACTGGAGTGGGTTGCCATTTCCTTCTCCAATGCATGGAAGTGAAAGTGAAGTCGCTCAGTCGTGTCCAACCCTTAGCGACCCCATGGGCTGCAGCCCACCAGGCTCCTCAGTCCATGGGAGTTTCCAAGCAAGAGTACTGGAGTGGGGTGCCATTGCCTTCTCCAGTGTTCCCTGAGTCACACAGAAAACTCTGATCAGCTATCTATTTTACATACAGTAAAGTATGTTTCCATGTTACTCTCTCTATACCACCCACCCTCTCCTTTTAACATGGTCTCCTAGACCCCAGACCAAATCTGCTTCTGGGTCCCAATCTCCAGATCCTTGTGCCAGCAGTTTCTCACTGGAGCCCTTCTCTCCCTGAGCCATAGACACATCCATGGCAACCTCAAGGCCAAAGCTGGCTCTCCATCACCCCCCAAGTTCACCATCTTCACTATGGGGAGCAGCAAGGGCAGTGGAGACTGGAGATACCCAATTCCATCTCCAGCAAGAATTTACAGTGGTGGGGGTTGGGGAGATTTTAGTAATATTCCAGAAGTAACTGGAATTAAGGGGAAAAAAAACCCTTCTAATAAATGGAAAGACCCAGCAGAAAGTGTCCTGCCTTTTCATGGAATGTCAGAGGAGAGAGAAGGTCCCCACCTTAATTAGGGGTACATTTGAATATCTTCATTCTGAACAGACACAAAGAGGCTCAGGTAAACCCGGAGGGATTTGCAGCCAAAAGCTGGCTAATCTCCAGTTAAACAGGCCCATTATCTCTCACTCCCTGGGAGAAAGTCAGGCAGAACTGATTTGATTAACAGTAGATTAACCTCTCTAACACAGCCATCCTGGGTTTTACACCTGTCACTTTAGTATGACAATTTATATTTATCCAAAAAGCCATGAGACAGTAAATTAAACATTGCCCTAATTAGAAAAGTGTCATATGTTACAGCGGGGAAGCCACCTGATCTAATTTTCCAACAGGCCTTGTGCGAAGAATGTGTTGGTGTGGCCTGAGCAGAAGCCCTACAAACACCAACACACTGGGGAGGAGAAAATTCCAGACTACGGATGCTATATCTTAGCTTCTGAGAGGAGAGATGCAGGATTCAATCCTAGGAGCATCGCTTATGGTCCTCCAACACAACACAACATAGGTGGCAACACAACCTATGCTGGCACTCAACTGGGACCCAGAGTGGGACCTCTGACCAAAGTGATTTCAGACTCCAGGAGTAAAGATAGGCTAGAACTCAGGCAATTTCAATTTACGTTTGGGTTAAGAGTTAAATACGTGATGCTGCAAAGGCTCAGAGGAACCCACCTGATTAATGCAGTCTTGGCAGAAAGGGGACCAACAGTTTATCCTGGAAAGGAATGACATCTAAATGGTGTCTGAAGATTATTTATAGAGCAGTTTTCCAGGCTTTAAGGAGTGAGAAGGAAATAGAACTTGCAAAATCTTGATAGTGAAGCAATATTATATTTATCATTTATATTATATTCATTATTTTACATTATATTTATTATATTCAGGGACCCTTTGGTTAGTAGTAATAAGTAGCAAAATATGCATAGGGAAATATGAGCATCCGGGGAGGTAAAAGACAGGTCATGAAAAGCCGTGATGCAACATAAAAAAAAAAAAAAGGCCACACAAAAAAACTGAGTTGCAACCTACATCTAGCAAACCATATACATCTAACCATATAGCCTGAAGAGTTTGGACAGATGAGTGCATGGATATGTTCATGGAAATAACACTCTGATCAATATATGAAACCGTTTCGGTTCTTGATTCTAGCCTCATCCCCATCACTATCTTCTTAAGGTTACTTCTCTATTCTCTGTCACTGAATATTGTGTTTACCTGTCTTTGAACTTTGTATACCTGGGATCATGCAACATATACATTTTGGATCTGACTTCTTTTATTCAATATTCTTTCCGTGCGTGCATGCTCAGTCACTCAGTTGTGTCTAATTTTTTGTGACACGTTAGACTGTAGCCCTCTTTGTCCATGGAGTTTTCCAGGCAAGAACACTGGAGTGAGTTGCCCACTTAATGATGTCTTATTATTGTGTGTGTGTGTTTATTTATTTGGTTGTGCCAGGTGTGAGTTGCAGCACACGAGATCTATGATCTTCGTTGTGGCATGCAGGATCTTTAGTTGTAGCATTTGAACTTGGAGTTGCTACTTGTGGGATCTAACTCCCCGACCAGGGATTGAATCCAGGCCTCTATGTTGGGAGTGCAGAGTGTTAGCTGCTGGACCACCACAGAAGTCCCTCTTATTGTGTTTAGTTATATCCTTATTGTTGTGTATCAGCCCATGTTTTGAATGCATCACCTTTTCTACTGAGGATGAACATTACAGTTATTAATAGTCTCATGTGTTATAAATAATGCTGTGATAAACATTCTTGCATGTGTCCTTTTGGAGGACACTGGTGTTCATTTCTGTTGGAGGTTTACCCAGGAGTGAAGTTGTTGTGATGGTGGTGTGGGTTAAGGCTACTATGAACCATCACATGCATTATCCCATTCACTCAACATTTCTAGAATATCTGCTGTGTGCTGGGGGTAGAGCGGCCAACAGCAAAGCACCTTACCCTCTTGACACTTGCTTCTGGGTATAACCTCAATGGACTATGTGTACGTGTGTGTTAGTAGCTCAGTTGTGTCTGACTCTTTGCAATCCCATGGACTGTAGCCCATCAGGCTCCTCTGTCAATGGAATTCTTCAGGCAAGAATACTGGAGTAGGGTTGCCATTTCATACTCCAGGGCATCTTTCCAACTCAGGGATAGAACCTGAGTCTCCTGCATTGTAGGCAGATTCTTTACCATTGAGCCACCAGGGGAGGTACCAATGGATGACATAAGCCCCAAATCATGACTGAAGTAAACCTGTCATCACAGTGCCTCCAAGAGTGGAGAATGATGCTGGGGATACAGACATTTACCCTATCAGTTCAGTTCAGTCACTCAGTCACGTCTGACTCTTTGTGACCCCAGGAATCGCAGCACGCCAGGCCTTCCTGTCCATCACTAGCTCCCGGAGTTCACTCAGACTCGCGTCCATCAAGTCAGTGATGCCATCCAGCCATCTCATCCTCTGTNGGTAGTTTGAGCATTCTTTGACATTGTCTTTCTTTGGGATTGGAATGAGAACTGACCTTTTCCAGTCCTGTGGCCACTGCTGAGTTTTCCAAAATTGCTGGCATGTTGAGTGCAGCACTTTGAAAGCATCATCTTTCAGGATTTGAAATAGCTCAACTGGAATTCCATCACCTCCCCTAGCTTTGTTCGTAGTGATGCTTTCCAAGGCCCACTTGACTTCACATTCCAGGATGTCTGGCTCTAGGTGAGTGATCACACCATCATGATTATCTGGGTCATGAAGATCTTTTTGGTATAGTTCTTCTGTGTATTCTTACCACCTCTTCTTAATATCTTCTGCTTCTGTTAAGTCCATACCATTTCTGTCCTTTATTTCTTTCCATAAAATAAATATATTATTATTAATTCTTATGGTAATATTTATTTTATGGGAATAAATATTTCCATAAGCTTTATCTTAAAGCTGGAGATGAAGAAAAACTGCCACAAAGGAAAAGTGTATCTCTTAAAGTGTACCTTAGTATGATCTTACAGCAAGATCAGAGTTCCAAATAAAGTTGATCTTGGGTTTTAGAGTCCACCTAACTCTAAAAGTTTTCAAACAGATCCTATGAAATCTAATTCGGTATTCATCTGGAAACCCAGGATGACACTCGAGAAGAATTGACTCCTTCCTGCTTGAACCCAGATTGAACCCATACTCAAATTGATTATGACTTATTTTCAAACATTAGATTTTTCATGTAGTTACTCCTGTATCACTTGTCGACTCTGATAAACTATATAACATCTCATTTCTATGTTTAGTTTAAATTACTTAACTATAAAGAATGGTCTCAGTAGAAAATGATCTAAAATCCAGCTTCCATTTTCCACTCATCTCTTTGTTGACTTCACCAGATAGTTTATCTAATTTCACAGATTAGAGCACATCTTATGTATCTTGTTTTTCATTTGCAAAAATAATAGGTTAAATTTTTGAGTTCTTCCGGTCAGAATACCTTTCAGTAAGTAGAAAATACCCTCATCTTTTTATTTTCCTTCCTCCTTTTTCTCTGAATCTCTCCTACGCGTGTATAAGTCATTCCTATATTGTAGAAATTGATTTTGAAGTTCAGGTTTTGTTTTCTTAAGTAAAAGGTTAATATTAAATCGTGATTTTAAATAAGTTGGAAACTAGTACAAAGAATTCTCATCTATCATTCACCTGTATCCCTCAATTTTCAATATTTTATATTTGCTTNTTGATTTTGAAGTTCAGGTTTTGTTTTCTTAAGTAAAAGGTTAATATTAAATCGTGATTTTAAATAAGTTGGAAACTAGTACAAAGAATTCTCATCTATCATTCACCTGTATCCCTCAATTTTCAATATTTTATATTTGCTTTATTCTGTTTTTGGGTATATATAAACTTTTTTCAGAACCATCTGACTGGATATTGTAGCTGTATTGTCCCTTTACTCCTAAATGTTTCTATTTGCATTTCCTAAGAACAGCGACATTCTTATACATACACAGTAAAAATTATTAAAACACAGACTACATAGTTTACAGACCTTATTCAAAGTCCATCATTGTCCCAATAACATCCTCCATACTGAAGAAATGAGTCACAAGTATTTACTGTGAATTTTCAGTTTCCTTTAACCTATAGCAATTTGTTCCCCTTGTTTTCCAATAGTGTAACACTTTTGACGAGTACAAGTTATTTCATAGAGCATCTCCCAGTTTGGGTTCACCTAATGTTTCACAATTAGATTCAGGTTTTGCATATTTTCCACAGGTGTGATATGGAAGTGATGTGTTCTTCTTTCTCAATGTACCATATCAGGAGACATAGGGTGGTTTGTCTCCTTGCTGGCAGTCTTACCTGAGCACTGGCTAGGCGGTTGTCTTCCAAGCTAACTGGTAATTTAAGGAAGACCTTTTCCAGACCCCACATTAGTTTACTTTTTCATTTATTTGTATTAGAATGGGCTATGGATTATTTTAGTCAATGGGATATATCATTGAGTATTACTGTTATTATTTACTTTGAAGCTCAGATTGCCTCATATTTGCCCAGTGAGAGCCTTGCATTCTGGCTTTTGTGTGTTCTTGACATGTCCCCATAATCCTTTGAGCACTTTCTTTCTGGTGCCGGTAAGATCTTTTAGGGGGACCTGTGTTGTATTCTCCATAGGAATTGACTTTATCTCCAAGAAGCCATGATTCCCTTTGGTGGCAAATGATATTTCAAAACCAAGATCTTATTTTTCAGCTATCATGAAAAGCATTCTGTACTAGTTCAGGGTTAATGATAATGAGTTCCATGAGTTTGTTGTCTGTAGTGATCTAAACATTAAAAGATGTTAAATTGGATCAAACTGGTCATAACAGGCTATCGAAAATAGAGCACGATTTTCCCATGTCATTTTCACAGGGATAGGAATCTAATACAGATTCAGCATACCCAAAACATGACAATAACTGATTTCATTCTATGGTTTTCAATCAGAGATTTTGTTGGTACATTCCATGAAATGCTAATCAGTAATTAACGATAAGAAAATAAAATGCAAGTCAAAAGCATTTAGTAGTACAAAGTAAGGTTTAAAACTGTTAATTATCATTATCAACTATTAACTATCAGTATTAATTTTCGGTACCCCTTCCTCAACACCAGCATTGTAAAGAAAATTTTACTCTATTCCATGTGTTCCAGTGAGGATAGATTTTTGTGTAGTTTAGTATACCAGCTGTACTAAATGATAGAGAATTAAGTGTTTTTCATATTTGTTTCTTTTTAGTGGAAATTTAATGGAGCCACCATTTCAGAGCCAAAAGAAATTTGGAACAAACTTTACAAAGCTGGAAAAGAAAACTATTCGAGGAAAAAAATATGATTCAGACTCTGACGATGATTAGAAATTAGTTATAATTCTTTGTAAATCGTCTTTTTATTTCTCCTTACTTCACAATTAGATGTGTTTTCTAAACTCTGTTGTTTTCAGTATGTTCATCTCCTGGTGGTCACATTCTAGAGTTTTATGCAGTGGCATCATGGTGGAAAACATCTTTAATATTTTCTATGTGCAGCTTGTGTTTAAGTAGAGGAAAACTTCTGAGTTCTAAAATTACCTGAGGAGAGTCTGGATTCTCTATTTTTGAGATTGNATTCTAGAGTTTTATGCAGTGGCATCATGGTGGAAAACATCTTTAATATTTTCTATGTGCAGCTTGTGTTTAAGTAGAGGAAAACTTCTGAGTTCTAAAATTATCTGAGGAGAGTCTGGATTCTCTATTTTTGAGATTGCTTTTATCACAATGATTCTTACGTTTTTATACCATTCACAATTATGTTTTTAATCTACTGGATTGAAAACAGAAATTCAGCACACTATTCCAGGACTAATCTTACGCAGCATTATTTACTTGATAAAGAGGTCAAGTAACATTTACTGGTGTAGCAGATAGCACTTGTAAATGAGNATTCACAATTATGTTTTTAATCTACTGGATTGAAAACAGAAATTCAGCACACTATTCCAGGACTAATCTTACGCAGCATTATTTACTTGATAAAGAGGTCAAGTAACATTTACTGGTGTAGCAGATAGCACTTGTAAATGAGTTAGAAACACTCTTCACTTCTGGAATATATTTAAGTAATTATTAAAGAACTGTTTATTTATTCTGTAAGCTGCATGGTGTTGTTGAATCAAGTGATGGCATCAGAAAGCTTTTTCAGGTTGTGAATGTACTGTCTAATTTAAAGAGTCCAGATTGCTTATATTCTAAGTTGTGCATCAAACAGTCAAGAAGCACTTTGGGAATGACAGCATGATCTACAGACCCATCAGTGAAACAGCCATAACTGGTAAATATTTTTCTAAAAATTAAAGTCTCTGGAAATTGTCATAAGAGCATACAGCAAACAAAAACACTTATTCAAGAAAATACTCAGTCTTGGGAAGAATAGTGAGTCTCTGTGGTACTTGAACCACAATCCTGCTAAAACTCACACAAGAAATAGACAATCTGAATAGGCCTCTTTTGTATAATCAACAGCTACTAACTTTCTAAAACAAAGCACCAGACCCACGTAGGTTCACTGGTGAATTCTAGCGAACATAAATTAATGAAGAGGTTTTATAAATTTTCTACATTCCCTTTCAAAAGATGGAAGCAGAATGAGTTAGGTCTCATTCCTAACTCATGAGACCAGCTTTACTCTAATGCCAAAAACAAAGACATTACAGGAAAACTACAGACCAGTATCTGTCTTGAACAGAAGCAAAGATCCTTAAAATATCAGCAGATCAGTCCAACAGTATATAAAAAACAACCAGGCACCACAACCAAGTAAGATTTATCCCAGGTATGCAAAGCTGTTTCAATACTTGAAAAATCAATTAACGTTATCACTGTCTAAAAAATCAGAATCACATAACCTTATCAGTGACTTCTCTGGTGGCTCAGACGGTAAAGTGGGAGACTTTGCTTACAATGCAGGAGACCTGGGTTCGATCCCTGGGTCGGGAAGATCCTCTGGAGAAGGAAATGGCAACCCACTCCAGTACTCTTGCCTGGAAAATCCCATGGACAGAGGAGCATGGTGGGCTACAGTCCACGGGGTTGCACAGAGTTGGACGCGACTGAGCAACTTCACTTTAACCTTATCAGTAGAAAAAGCATTTGACAAAATCTGATACCATTCATGATTAAAAACTCAGTAAACAGTAGAAGGGAATGTACTCAACTTGACTTTTTAAAAATATCTACAAAAACTTAAAACTAATATACCTACAGCTAATATCACATGTAACGGAAGAAGTTTGAAGTTTTCCCATTAAGATCACATACAAGGCAAAATGTCTTTCCCAGCTCACCTCTGCTTTTCAGTATCATACTGGAAGTCTTAGCTAATACAACAAGGGAAGAAAAAATACTGAAAAGGAAGAAGTAAATTTGTGATAGCTTGTAGATGACATGATTGTATATTAATAGAAAGTCCAGCAGAATTTACAAAAACAACCCTCCTGTAACTAACGTAAGATACAGCAAAGTTGTAGAATACAAGGTTAATGTACAAAAGTCTACTGTCTTCCTATACCAACAACAATGAACAACTGAAATTTGAAATAAAAAGATGCTACCATTAGCACTAAATGAAATGGACATAAGATATGTATAAGACTTGAGGGAAAACAAAACAGATGAAAGATATTAAGGAATAAATAAATGGAGATACAATCCATGTTCAGGATAGGGTGATTCAATATTTAAGATGTCGGTTAATTATTACATTCAACTTGATTCACAGGTTCATAAATTTAATTCATAGATTCAACGCAAGCCCAGTCAAAATCCCTGAAACTTATTTTATGGATACTGACAAACTAATTCTCAAGTTTATATGAAAAAGAAAAAGGCTCAGAGCAGCCAACACAGTATGGAAGGAGAACAACAAAGTTAGAAGACATTACCCAACTTTAAGACTTAACGATAAAAAATCATCATATCTTTTTATCATACCTTTTAAAAAGCACTGTTTCTTAAACATGAGCACTAGTTAGAAACACATCTGGAACTTTAGAGGAAAAAAAGCAATACTTGGGCATTTCTATTTTTCAAAAAATTTCAACATATTCTGGTAAATCTTACCTAGTTTGTTTCACTTCTGTTTCATATTCAGTGTTCTCATTTCATTTAGTTATGTTTTCCAGTTTCTCCATCTTTTTTTCCTTGTTCTTTATCAAAAGTAGTAGAAGAGCTTTTCTATACATGTATATATATACACATATACAGTAGGTATAATGTAATATGGCAAGTACATGAGGAAACAATGGAAACAATGACAAACATTATTTTCTTGGGCTTCACAGTCACTGCGGATGGTGACTGCAGCCATGAAATTGAAAGACACTTGCTCTTTGTAAGAAAAGCTGACAAACCTAAAGTGAAAGTCGCTCAGTCATGTTCGACTCTGTGAGTCGACCCCATGGACTGTATAGTCCAAGCCAGAATATCCTTTCCCTTCTCTGGGGGAATCTTCCCAACCCAGGGATCAAACCCAGGTCTCCTGCATTGCAGGCAGATTGTTTACCAGCTGAGCCACAAGGGAAGCCCATGACCAACCTAGACAGCATATTGAAAGAGACATTACTAAAGAAAAAAAAGAAGAGACATTACTGAACCAACAAAGGTTCAGATAGTCAAAGCTATGGTTTCTCCAGTAGGCATGTGGATGTGACCGTTGGACCATAAAGAAAGCTGCTTCTGTTGCTAAGTTACAGCAGTCATGTCTGACTCTGTGCAACCACATAGGCGTCAGCCCACCAGGCTCCCGTCCCTGGGGTTCNGCCTTTTTCACAGTCCAACTCTCACATCCATACATGACTACTGGAAAAACCATAGCCTTGACTAGACGAACCTTAGTCGGCAAAGTAATGTCTCTGCTTTTGAATATGCTGTCTAGGTTGGTCATAACTTTTCTTCCAAGGAGTAAGCGTCTTTTAATTTCATGGCTATCAGTCTGCCTGAACTCTTTTTTTAAGGAAAGCTGAGATGTGGAGAATGTGTGATCTTTGACTCAGTGACAGTAGAGAAGGATTTTAGGGGGAAAACATCTGATGGAAACACATTGCCTACCACATTGCCTCTGGGTATGATGTGTGATGACCTTGTTTAGACTCCAGGGAGAGTGTAACATACACAGTCCACAATGGGAGGGACCCAGAGCAATTGGGATGTGACTCTCAATGAGACGTAATTCCTGGAAACCGGAAGGGAAACCAGAGCATACAGCAAGATGTGAGCAAGCCATCTGGGCTTCCCAAGATGGTCATGCCCTCAACTCGGTGCATCAGCTTCTCGTAACTTTTAGACTTGTTTCCAAGCTGAAATCCTCTTGAGGAGGCAGGATGCTGGACCAAGCTTGGTCCCTCTTCCCTGAGGAAGAATCTGGCTTATCCATTGTACTTAGTTCCTTGGCTACATTTTCCTGTATGTTATGTGTGTGTGTGCTCAGTCATGTCTGACTCTTTGCGACCCCATGAACTGTAGCCCACCAGTCTCCTCTGTCTATGGAATTCTCCAGGCAAGAATACTGGAGTGGATAGCCATTCGCTTCTCCAGGGCATCTTCCTGACCCGGGAATCGAACTCACAACTCTTGTGTCTCTGCGCCCCCTGGAAAGCCCCATGTTTTCCTATGAGCACTCACAACAAAACCAAACAAAAAGCTTTGAACCCTTTGACCAGATTATAAGGCTGTTTCTAGAGCTAAGAACTAATCGAAGGACAAAGAAACAAAGAAGAAATAATATTCTCCCCCCTTTAAATGGGAAAACAAACAAAACAGTTGATTTTGCATGATAAAGCAAGCAGGAACTCCCAAGTGGAGTGGGGGGGACATTCACATAAATACCAGGGATTAAGAGAAATTTAAGAAAATGCTACAGTCTGTTTAGTATCTTGGGAAAAGTCTGAGTCATCATCACCAGCCTGAACCTGTATCCATCAGAAAAATGAAGACCAAATAAAACGTATCCTCTGAAAAGACTAGTGATGCATTGTGAGACTCCAAAACTTTTTACTCTTTCAATCCAATATTCTGCTTTTAGGATATACAAATGTACAGGATATTCACTCTAGTATCATTTATGATAGAAATAAATCAGTGGGGAAGCATGTATTCAAAATAGGTGAATGTTTAAATTATCATGTCTTCATAAAGTAGGCTATCACAGACTGTGAAAATTATTTTAGGAAAAACTGCTTAGTACATACAGATGATATAAATTTAATTGATGAAAAGGCAATATGCAGACCTTTACATATTCAGCATGGTAAATCAATTTCATCCTTCATCTCATCACCAATTGGTTGCTAACACCAATTGCTTGGAACTCTGCATTGGAAAAGATTCTGAGGTCCTGTGGGCACCCAGCAGTAGTGATTAGCAAGGACTGTATGGGCAAAGAAAGGAGGGCATCTCACCTGTGCCAGCAATTTGCCATGCCAGGTTTATTCAGAATAATTTAAACTATGACACAGGCAATGTGTATTCACACACATGAGTGTGTTCGTGCAGATGAGAGGGGGAGAAAACTGAGCCAAAAAGAAGTAAACTCTGTTGATCAGAAAACCATGAATTTGTTTACTTATGTGATAAGATGTGTAAGGATTTCTGAAGCTTTCATCTTACTGATTCTTTGGATTAAGTGAAATTGTTAGTCACTCCATCGTGTCCAACTCTTTGCGACCCCATGGACAGTAACCCACCAGGCTCTTTTGTCTATGGGATGCTCCCAGCAAGAATGCTGGAGTTGGTAGCCTTTCCCTTCTCCAGGGGATCTTCCTGACCCAGGGATCAAACCCAGGTCTCCCGCATTGTGGGCAAATTCTTTACCATCTGAGCCACCAAGGAAGCCCTGGATTAAGTAAAGTCACACAGAATTACAAATAGATTTCATGCTTATGAGAACATTCAAAGCCAAGCCAAACGTGTTTGTGGAGGTGGAGACAGGAGAACCCTTATATGTTGTTGGTGCGGATGTAAATCAATATACAGCTCCTTTGCAAAATGCTTTGGCTATTTCAGAAAAACTTCACCATAAATTTATAAGGTGACCCAGGAGCTTAATGCCTAGAGAAATGAAGGCATGTAACTGACAGATGTTCTTCAGGAGCATCAGTTCAGTTCAGTCACTCAGTCATGTCTGACGCTTTGCGATCCCATGAACCGCAGCATGCCAGGCCTCCCTGTCCATCACCAACTCCCGGAATTTACTCAAACTCATGTCCATTGGGTCAGCGATGCCATCCAATCATCTCATCCTCCTTTGTCCCCTTCTCCTCCTGCCCCCAATCCCTCCCAACATCAGGGTCTTTTCAAACAAGGGAACTCTTCACATCAGATGGCTGGCCAAAATATTGGAGTTTCAGCTTCAACATCAGTCTTTCCAATGAACACTCAGAACTGATCTCCTTTAGAATGGACTAGTTGGATCTACTTGCAGTCCAAGGGACTCTCAAGAATCTTCTCCAACACCACAGTTCAAAAGCATCAATTCTTCAGCACTCAGTTTTCTTC
>SJYV01014150.1:1657669-1699058 GCA_006410875.1 Neotragus pygmaeus | reverse complement strand
ACAGAACTCTGAGCTGAGTTCTCTGTGCTATACAGCAGCTTCCCACTAGCTATCTGTTTTACACATGGTAGTATATATATGTCAATGTTACTTTCTCAATTCGTTTCACCCTCTCCTTCCCCAACGGTGTCCACAAGTCCCTTCTCTACATCTTTGTCTCCATTCATTCCTTACAGATAGGTTCGTCAGTACCATTTTTCTAGATTCCATATATACGCATTAATATACGATATTTGTTTTTCTCTTGCTGACTTACTTCACTCTGTATAACAGCTCTTGGTTCATCTCCCTCACTAAAAACTGACTTAAATTCATTCCTTTTATGGCTGAGTGATATTCCGTTGTATATATGTACCACATCTTTATCCATTCATCAAGTTGATGGACATCTAAGTTGCTTCCGTGTCCTGGCTATTGTAAACAGTGCTGCTGTGAACATTAGGGCACGTGTGTCTTTTAGAACTGTGGTTTTCTCAGGGTATATGCTCAGTAATGAGATTGCTGGGTCATATGGTAGATGTATTCCTAGTTTTTTAAAGGATCTCCATACTGGCTGTATCAGTTTACATCCTCATGAACAGTGTGACCTGTGCAAATTAATTTAAATAGGGGATAGTTTTGATGTATGAGTATGCCTCAATAATGTTGTTTAGAGAGAGAAAAATGGAAGAAGACAGAGTGTGTGCTAACACTAAGGTGCTATCAGTGACCACCTCTTGCTAGCTTGGTGGAATATTATTTTCTTATTTAGGTCTCTCTATTTTTTTCCCTTGTTTTCATCTGAATATGCCTTTTTATTTGGGGAAAAAAGAAAAAACAATCAGGGGAAAAACTACCATCCCCTACACCTTCCCCCAACCCCAAGCCCTTTCAGAATCAACAGATCTTTTTATGAAGCTCTCCTGTGCTCATCTCCATTCCCACTGGGTGATGCAATTAGACCAGCTTGCAAGGGCACCTTTGTGAATGCCCTAATCGTATCCAAGAGGATGTTGAAGGCCCTACTCTTAGCAAACATATTCTTCTCCTCCTCTAATACCTAGATGAAACATTTTCACCTTTCAAATGCTTATTTTCCAGCTTCCAATTTCCTAGGGCCATGGCCTCCAGCACTTATATGAGGTGTGCCGTCATGCTTCAGGCTGGGGAAAAATCATGCCTTCGCGGTGTAAGGTCAAGACTGTGCACCTGTTCGAATCCTCGAGAGCCCCAAGAGAAATAGCCCTGCCAAGGTTTTCTAGACATCACAGATTTCTTGTGTTAGAATTGCTGGCAGTGTCTGGCACAATGTTTTAAAGCCGTTCTGCAGGTGAAGGCCCTTTCTCAGAAGGAAACAATTTTTCTACCTGCTTTGGGAAAATGTCACACAATATACTAGATCCTCACCCCATTATGTTACAGAGAGGAGTTACACATCACTGATATGGGTCAGACAGCCCATTGTATTGTAGCAAATAATAACAAGTATTAGCAAGGAGCTCTTAAACTGTATGCCAGGGACTGTGTGAAACAGTTTTTTTTTAACTTTTTATTTTGTATGGGGGTACAAGGGATTAACAATCTTGTGATAGTTTCAGGTGAACAGCAGAGAGACCCAGCCATGCATATACATGTATCCATTCCCCCCACAAATGCCCCTCCCATCCAGGCTGCCACATTGAGCAGAGTTCCCTGTGCTACACAATAGGTCCTTGTTGGTTATCTAATTTAAATAGAGCATGTCCATCCCAAATGAAGCATTGTAGATACATTATTTCATAGAACCCTCACTAAAGCACAGTTAATTATTACCAATTATTTCCTATAAAGGAAATGGGGGTCAAAGAGAAATGAGTCAGTTAGTGAGGTGCAGAGTCAAGGCATGTCTTTCTTATTTTGAATTTGAGACGGGCAAGACACAAAGTGGCCTGAAACCAGGGGACCAGATGGAAAATATTCGCTTGGCCAATAAATTTGCTCAGGTTTTCTATAATATCTTAGGGGTGGACTGAACGAACTTTTTGGCCAACCCAGTATACACTACTCATTCATCTGAAACTTGGGGTAGGAGCATACTGCAGGCACAAGTAGGAGATGTATACAGCTGGCCCCCATCATAGTAAAGTCCATCCCAGCAGATTCTAGTGTAGATCAACAACGATGAACAAGCCACCACAGTCTCCTCTACCCAAGTGATGTTAAAAATCTCCTCTGCAAGGCACATACAACCCTTCTGAAAATATATAAGAGCGACTCCCCAGCTGTCTGAAAAACACTGATTTAGCCCGTGTTACATTAAATTGATTCAGGCTCAGTTTGTGTCATCAGGCCATTTGGGGGTGTTTTATAAAAATTCATACCTGTTGTTCAATACCAAGAATTAATATTTTTCCTGCAAATGAATTTGTGTCTGCTGACACGATTTAATTGCTACCCTGGTGAGATGATTTCCTTTCTGATTAAAGACCATCCTTGGATGAGCTTGCAGATAGTGTGACCAGATGGATGGAGCTTCTCAGAGGAAAGCGGGTCTGCAAAGTGTCCTGTTGAAAGAGGTTTTGGGACATGAGTGAGAATGAAGGCTCAATTTTGAGTGGTGGATATCCTGAGAGCTCGCCCCCACCCGTCCATATGCGCCTGCCCTCTCAAACACTTTTTGTCATCTCTCTACCTCTGCAGTAGCAGACAAATGGACCGTGGCGGTGTGTTAGACGTTAGAAGGATTTTTCTCTTTGGATTTCTGCTTCTCAGTCTTGTGTACAGGAAGGATAAATAATGTTGGAACATAATAAAAATGCTTTCAGTCCCCTGAAGCTAGGAAAGCATTTTAATGTAGTGAGTGATGTTGCAAAACCTTCTTTATCAAGAAACATGAAGGAAAAGCTTTTCAAATACCAGCTGAGTACAAACAGGCCTGCAATGTTCAAGACACCTCCCCAGAGATGGTCAGGAAGGGGCTTGCTCAGAAAACAGCACCCTCATCCCATCCTGTAGGTGAGGATTCAGGTTGATGGGGCATCAAGCTTATCAAGAACTGGCTCTCACCCCCTCTGCAGCCTCCTGATGCCAATTTTACCCTCTAAGCAGGCTGATGAAATTTCTGGTCCCCAAATGCGCTCTGCGGCTTCTAGCCTTGTGTCCATGGTGTTCTCCCTGCCTCATGTTCCTTTGTCCTCTTTTGATTTATACTCATGCTTCAAGACCCATTTCCCGTGTTCTCCCCTGAAGAAATTCATTCTGTAAGTCCTCAGCCACAGAGCAGTGTCCTCTTTATATGCACCCATAATCTTGCATTTTCTTCTGACGAATGCTCTGTATCAATATGTCAATATATCTAAGTCTGTCTTTGTATCTGAATCTAATCTACACTTCTCTCCCTCTCCATGAGTGGTGTGTGTGTATCACTCAGTCATGTCCAACTCTTTGACCCCATGGACTGTAGTCTGCTAGGGTTCTCCGTCCATGGAATTCTCCAGACAAGGATACCAGAGTGGGCAGCCATTCCTTTCTCCAGCAGATCCTGGTCCAGGGATCTAACTCAGGTCTCCTGCATTGCAGACAGATTCTTGTCTGAACCACCAGGGAAGCACTTCCTTATATGGGGACAAGGCCAATTCATATACACAAGAAAAGATGGGGATTTTAACCTAACCCTATTTCTTACACTTTCCCAAGAGAAAAACCACTCTGGTCAAGAAAGTTGCAAAAAAAATTGAAATTGATTGGTAGTAGAGTGATGGTTGACAGGCATCGGGGACTGGAGGAAATGTAGAGGTAATGGCCAAAGGATGCACCCTCTCAGTTATAAGATGAATAAGTTCTGGAGACCTAAGGTACCACACGGTGCCCACATTTAATAATGATGTATTGGATACTTGAAGTTTGAAAAGGGAGTAGATCTGAAGCATTCTCCCTCTCACTCCCCAACAAACACACGCAGAACAGTAACTTTGTGAGGTGATGGCCAGCTTAGTTCGCTTGACTGTGGCAGTCATTTCACGATGTATACTTACATCATGTCATCATGTTGTATACTTTAAGTTCAGTTCAGTTCAGTTCAGTCACTCAGTTGTGTCTGACTGTTTGCGACCCCATGAACTGCAGCACGCCAGGCTTCCCTGTCCATCACCAACTCTCAGAGTTCACTCAGACTCATGTCCATTGAGTCAGTGATGCCATCCAGCNTGTATGACCTAAATCAAATCCTTTATGATTATACAGTGAAAGTGACAAATAGATTCAAGGAATTAGAACTGATATACAGCGTGCCTGAAGAACTATGAACAGAGATTCATGACATTGTACAGGAGGCAGTGATCAAGACCATCTGCAAGAAAAAGAAATGCAAAAAGGCAAAATGGTTGTTGGAGGAGGGCTTACAAATAGCTGAAAAAAGAAGATAAGTTAAAGGTAAAGGAGAAAAGGAAATATATACCCATCTGAATGCAGAGTTTCAAAGAATAGCTAGGAGAAATAAGAAAGACTTCCTCAGTGATCAATTCAAAAAAATAGAGGAAAACACTAGAATGGGAAAGACTAGAGATCTCCTCAAGAAAATTAGAAATAACAAGGGAATATTTCATGCAAAGATAGCTCCAAAAAAGAACAGAAATGATATGGACCTAACAGAAACAGAACATATTAAGAAGAGGTGGCAAGAATACACAGAACAATACAACAAAGATCTTCATGACCCAGATAACTATGATGGTGTGATCACTCACCTGGAGCCAGATATCCTGGAATGAGAACCTAAGGGGGCCTTAGGAAGCATCACTACAAACAAAGCTAGTGGAGGTGATGGAATTCCAGTTGAGTTATTTCAAATCCCAAAAGATGATGCTGTTTGAGTGCTGCATTCAATATGCCAGCAAATTTGGAAAACTCAGCAGTGGCCACAGGACTGGAAAAGATCCGTTTNAGAGATAGTGATGGACAGGGAGGCCTGGCGTGCTGCGATTCAGGGGGTCGCAAAGAGTCAGACACGACTGAGCGACTGAGCTGAACTGAACTGAAGATATTAACTGATTTTGAGCAGTTGTACATGTGCCCAGTTGTGTCCAGCATCTTGCGACCCCATGGACTGCAGCCCACTAGGCTCCTCCATTCATGGGATTTTCCAGGCAAGAGTACTGGAGTTGGTTGCCATTTCGACTGGAAAGTAGGAAATGAAAAAACTAGGTGATGAGTATGACAGATGATAAGGTTTTGCTCTTGTCCTGGGGCTGACAGGTATGTAACCTAGTGCTTCTCAATGGGAGGCAGTTTTGAGAGGTAGCAAGTGCTCAGCATACTTCAATGCACAGAATGCCCTTGACGAAAAAGATCGTCTGGCCCCAAATGTCAATGCTGTAAATTATCTTACATGTGATTTGATAAGCAATCTATGATGTAATGTTTATTAATCAATATTCCAGACATTAATTGAATTACAAATGACTCATCTGATTTGTTTGTTGTAAAAGCTGAATTACCCAAAAAGACTGTATGGGGTTGTGAGTCTTAATAATGAAATCATATTGAGCCATTCATCTACTTACCTAGAGACCATCTAGTAACTAGCCATAAACAATGATGGAAAGAAATAGGTGCTTTCTGTGAACACTGTGAAAACAGTTTAGTTGGCAACACTACGAAATCATTTCTTCGGCTGGATAAACTATAATGGTAGAAACATGAGCTTTAGACTCAAAGTCACATTGCAAATTTGACCATGTGACCTTGCCTTTTCGAGTCTGTTATCATCTCCTGCTAAGCAGAGATGACAAGCTTGCAAGGCTGCTGAAATTATTGGAAATGCAAATGTGTACTACAGTGTATATGTTAGGGAGTTAAGAAGAGAGAGTTAGTATTACAAATGTTAGGCATTTTATTAGCATTGCCACTAATATTGACATGACCCCTGCCATGCCATGGTTTATATGTGGTTCAATATGCATAGGATCTGTGATTAGAACCCCTTCAGTTCTATCTCCATCACTTTTTTAGCTTTTAGACCTTAGATTATTTTCTTACTCTCTCTTGAAATCTGTTTCCTCATCTGTAAAACTAACATTAATAAATTTGGCTTCACAAGTTGTATCCAATGTTCAGAAGTGTTTTACTTCTCTGTGTACCAAAGCAAAAAGAGCCACTCATATTTTGCATTCTTAGCTAGGCATAAAATGGTTGAAAAAGTGAAATGAAACAAAATAAAATGAAGATATATATTGAGAAGGGTAAGACATGCTAGGAATATTGGAAAACTACCACAGAATCTTCTCTATACCTGGCCTGCTCCATTCTATTAAAAAAAAACAAACAACTTTTGTCTAATGAAAATTAATCCACTCTTTGGGATCGTTAATTATCACTGACTCAAATTGATGACACTTTATTACTAAGACCTCATTATCAAAAGAGTGGCTCCAGAATTTATTTACATTATAATCATCTACAAATTGAATAGGACATTGCTCACAACACACACTTGTCTAAATTCATTAAACCAAAAGTATATTGCCAGAGGCCTGGGTGTTTGAAAACTATGCCTGAATTTATCAACAACGTAAATTCCAATTTCCCTGAAATGACCACTAACATTCCAAGTGCACCCCATGTCAAATAAATGCATAGTTTTTATTTGTCTCCATTTCCAAATTCAGCTTATGTCCTCTGTTAAATTTATTCCTGAATTGTTTTTTCTGTACTACACTTTGTTTTTCTACCATTAAGGGAAGTTTAAAATCTTTACTCCTTTAATCTGTCAAAAAACAGAATCGACTGTTTTTAGCCCTGTTTATGTTAACTAAATCAAAGAATTCCTACTTTTAGTAACATATATCCTCACTACAAGAGCAGAACATTATGTTATAAGAACACTTATGAATCACAAGTGATTCCTAATGGCTGCAAATTATTATTTCCCTTATCACAGGCTATCAAAGCATTTTGATAAATGCTGCTAATTAAATTTCATGCATAATCATAATGAATCATGAGAATTTTCCTTCCAAAGGAAACAACTTATCGTGACATTGAATTTCTTGCCAGATATTCTATTGTTAATAATCCCAGCACTGTTGTGGGTTGCCATGTACGGCATATATCAGGGCATCTTTCACTTGATAAATGTAGCTAGTACTCTAAGAACATTAACTTGACCCCATCGGGGACAATTTGATGAGTCTCTTAACATTCGTTGTATCGGACTTACACAAAAATACACTGCTTCATTGTTGAGACTATACCCACTCTTTACAAGTGATGTACTATTTTGTAAAATACTTTTTCAGTTGAGCTGACAACTTAGGTACAGAGAAAGTAGATTCCATTTGTAACTTAAAATGACTGTAAAGACAAATCAACGGCAGGAAATTGTGTGTGTAACAAAAACATGGATAAACCCTGAGCAGTAGCTGTGTTTTCCTAGTAGCAGCAGGGGAAGTAATGAAGTGGTGTTGATATTAAGCGAGAGCAATGCTTTAAAGTGAGCGGCTGCCTAATTCTCAGATAGAGTAATCCATAACTCAGCTCTCCAGGGGCAACCTGTGTATTTCTGCATTCAGCAGTAATAAAAGATGTCATTCAGATGACCTGAGGTCTATAATTTCATGCTATGCAGAGGGAAGCTATCTGCTACCGTCCACGTGGGTCTTCTTCATGGCTGATTAAAAGAGGCTGTGTCTTTTCTATAGCAGTTAACTGCTTGCTCCAGCATCACTGCAACATTATCAGATCTTGAATGATATGAATCTTGAGGCTAAAAGAAAACCTTAAAGTGGATTGCTTTTATTCCATTTCTTTCCTAAATAGAAATGACTTGGGTAAGTATTTCTACCAGGGCTCCCCCGGTAGCTCAGCTCATAAAGAATCCTTCCACAATGTGGGAGATCTGGATTCGATCCCTGGGCTGAGAAGATCCCCTGGAGAAGGGAAAAGATACCCACTCCAGTACTCTTGCCTGGAGAATTCCATGGACTATTTCATGGGGTTGCAAACAGTTGGACATGACTGAGTGACTTTCACATTCAAGTATTTCTGACCTCCCATAGGATGTTCTGTTTTATTTAGCATAAAGTAGAAGATAGATTCACTGACATATTCAATATAAATTTCATGATTAATGGATTTGTATAATTTTTAAAATTTGTATGCAATTAACCTTATATTAGCTCAGGGGTAAAGAATCTACCTGCCAATGCAGTTCAGTTCAGTTCCAATGCATAGGACACGGGTTAGATCCCTGATTCAGGAAAATCCAATCTTCTTGCCTGGAAAATCCCATGGATAGGCCTGTAGGCTACAGCCCATGGGGTCACATGGGTCAGCTATGACTGAGCGACTGAACAACGACAACAGCAAATCTTATATTCTTGTTTCCTAAATTAAGTAAGATTGAAATTTTAAATCCTCTTCCTTTCGGTTAGAAATCAGCTTTTTTTCCCTAATGTATTACATAAAAGTCTGAGTGCATTTAAAAGTTTTTCCTTTCAAGGTGATTTACAAGTTAACAGATTAGATGCATGGGAAATAATGTAGGTTTTTGAAAAATGAATATTTTTAATACCTGCATTAAAAATGTTCACCACTGGATGAGTGACAAACCAGGTGAAAAATACTACTTCAATTAATCCAGTGGTTCAAGGAATATTTGGAGGAGTTATTCCATCAAGATGAAACATTTGAGTTCACACAATTTTCAAGGGAGGCTCTGAAATGTAGGAATAGCTTTCAACTCTCCTTGAGCACAAGTCATAGAGTTACATCTTGTTGGATATCTCATAATAACAATTTACTACCCATTGGGAAAATTGGCTTTATGTTACCTTGATTATGGGTCATTCAAATCGCCACCCTAACCTCTTAATTATTACAACCAGCATGCTAATACCTGATGAATAAGTCTATCTTTTATCATCCTAGGCACAGGCAATTTACAGAATCACCTTGAAGCCTTGACTGGTACAGACTGATGGTTAAAGTATTTTTGTGTGTATTTTTCTACTGAATCCATTCAATCACAACATTTTATCTAACAATATAAACCTCACATGGCATGCCCAGTCCCTTCAGTTGTGTCCAATTTGTTGTGACTCTATGGACTGTAACCCACCAGGCTCCTCTGTCAATGGTATTCTCCAGGCAAGAATACTAGAGTGGCTTGCCATACCTTCCTCCAGGGGATATTCCCATTCCAGGGATCAAATCAGTGTCTTCTGCATTGCACGCAGATTCTTTACTCACTGAGCCACTTGGGAAGCCCAAACCTCATATTACTAATGTATAAAATAGATAAACAACAAGGGTTTACTGTACAGGATAGTGAACGACATTCGGTATCTCATGATTATCTGTAATGGAAAAGAATCTCAGTCATTTTGCTATACATCTGAAACCAGCACAACACTGTGAATTCACTTTACTTCAATTTTAAGAAATGGTTAAAAATAAACAGTGTAAACTTTAGGAATGCAACTTGCATTGTCCAGGTTTGTTCTTAAAATTGATACATTAAAACACATTAATTCTTTTGCCAGTTGGTGATGTTTTTAAAAGAATTGCTTGAAAGCATTTGAGGCCTGGAATCCTGAGGCACTGTATTATACTTTGATTATTTGATATAAATGATGAGTTTAGTACACCTATCCATTCAACAATTTATTTTCTCCCTAATTTGACAAATATTTATTGATTGTTTGCCCTCTGTCGGCGTCGTTCTAATTTTTAAGAGTGTTGCTGTGAAAAACACAGAGTTCCCTGATCTCATATAGCTTACATTCAAGTGGAGGAAAAATAAACATGTAAATAAAATAGCTGTTTACCAGATTATAAGTAAAGGAACCATGTGTCATCTCAGGAGGCTGTCTGAGACCTAGTCCAAGCTTTAGATTTATTTGCTGAATTAAAATAGTAAGATGAATGTTGAAGTGAAAGACAATGACCAGATATGATAAATAATCTCACTTGAGATACACATACACAAATTTTCCTCTTCATACATTTTTTTTTAAAGCTGATTACTGTGGCAAACCAGAAAGCAAAATGGCCAAGATGAAGACCAGACATTCACTCTCTCAGTTTATAGTACAAAAAGCAAGGCATGGTGGTTAACACAGGTGTAGTTTGCTCATCTAAGACTAGAGCACTGCTGATGGATAGTTTTCAAGAAGTAAGTGAATGCAATAACTACTATAAATATTGTCATGGAAGACAAGTTATCAAGGTGGGATTAGGGCAGGACTACCTACTTCTTTGTCTGGTTTGAGAAATGCACTGTAGACGGAAAGGCATTTTTTGTATTTATTCATAAAGTCAAAATGGTAAGGAAAAAATAATCCAAATATATATAGATTTGGGTGTCTTTTACACTAAAGTTGCTTGCAATTTCAGTGAAGAATATGAGCAGATAATGGTCATATTCACCAAGCCCTGAACAGTTTGTCTTGCACTTTTGTGAAACAAAGTTGGCTGTTAGAGTTGGAAACCCTCGTTCTTCAACTGGAATAAAACCCATTTCCAACTTCTCCTCCTGACTCCTCCCTCCCCATGTACATCTCTCATAAAGCGGCAGTTGAAAGCCATTTGCACAGTCTCTAGCCCTTGAAAAGACAAACTGTTTCCTTTTCTTCTCTTACTTTGATAACATATTCTCATATTCAAAGTATACGCTGATTGGCAAGTTCAGCTCATCTTGGTTTTGGTCTAGAGAGCAGGATGAAGTGCAATCCAATTTCGAGACCTATCTACAATTTTGCTTAATATTCCCATTGGGAAAAGTCAGAACACTTAGGATAGAACTCTAATTGCCCCATATTTAAGATAGTATTGAGAATGCAATGGGCTGAATTTTAAATGCACTCTGAGATTCAGCCTACTCCTTTAGAAAAAGAAAAAAAAATTTTTAGGAAAAAAAAAGTTTTTTTTCAAGTTCCTTTGTGAAGGTCCCATAAATTCTTTTTTGTGGCTTTTGTTTAGTTCTGCTAAAATAGTTGATAAAAAGACTTCCAAGTAGAACCGTTTATCAGTGGTATTTGCCATTATTCCTTTTGGCTGTAAGTGCACTTTACAGCCCACTCATCTGTACAGCTTATAGTAAAGCTGGTAAAATTAAAGAACATTAAAGAAACCTGAGATGTTATTGCGATGCTAAGATTTGGTAAAACTCTTTGGGGAAAGTTAGGAATTACTGATCCATCTCATCTGATAGTATGCCTTTGTCTCTGATCTACCCTGGAGTCATCTTATATTGTTTACATGAGATTAATTTCACAATTCCAGAGTCAAATTATGTCAGAGCAACTAAAGCTGGAAAACAGACAATGGATTCTGAAATGACACCTCCTTTTCTGCTCCCAAGTCTCTACCAATGTGTATATTCTTATTTTATCTTATTTTTTTAATAAGAATTTTTTTTTCCATAAAACATTTATGGATCAGTATATTTTGTCAGCATATTAGACAGAAAGGGTTTCAGTTCAGTTCAGTTCAGTCACTCAGTCGTGTCCGACTCTTTGCGACCCCATGAATTGCAGCACACCAGGCCTCCCTGTCCATCACCAACTCCCAGAGTTCACTCAAACTCATGTCCATCGAGTTGGTGATGCCATCCAGCCATCTCACCCTCTGTCGTCCCCTTCTCCTCCTGCCCCCAATCCCTCCCAGCATCAGGGTCTTTTCCAGTGAGTCAGCTCTTCACATCAGGTGGTCAAAGTTTTGGAGTTTCAGCTTCAGCATCAGTCCTTCCAAAGAATACCCAGGACTGATCTCCTTCAGAATGGACTGGTTGGATCTCCTTGCAGTCCAAGGGACTCTCAAGAGTCTTCTCCAACACCACAGTTCAAAAGCGTCAATTCTTCGGTGCTCAGCTTTTTTCACAGTCCAACTCTCACATCCATACATGACCACAGGAAAAACCATAGCCTTGCTTAGACGGACCTGTGTTGGCCAAGTCATGTCTCTACTTTTCAGTATGCTATCTAGGTTGGTCATAACTTTCCTTCCAAGGAGTAAGTGTCTTTCAATTTTATGGCTGCAATCACCATCTGCAGTGATTTTGGTGCAATTTTTATTGGTCAGACATCCCTCAATAAAGCTGGAAAAATTATGTGAAAATTTTAATTGAAGTTGATTTTAACCCTAACTGCCGAGTTCTGGGGCCTAGGGCAGCAGCATTTCTGAAATCAGGAAGCCATGTTAGAAATCTAGCTATCCAATACTTTTGCCGATTCTGGTGACAGGAGCAACAGGGCCCCCTGACTCCCCCATTGATATGGGGTCTCATCCTTCTGTCCTTTAATGTTTAAATAAAATCATATCCAACTCCCCATCCTATATAAGCTAGGGAACTTGGTCTTCAACCTTCTCTGTTTCAAGGGACTCAGAGATGGCATAATATGCTTTTAAAAATTACTCTTGAAAATTTCTCCTCTAAGCCACATGTGCGTGCATCTAAGTGGCTTCAGTAATGCCCAACTCTTTGCGACCCTATAGACTGTAGCCTGCCAGGTTTCTCTATCCATGGCATTCTCCAGGCATGAATACTGGAGTGGGTTGCCATTTCCTCCTCCAGGAGATCTTCCCAACCCAGGGACTTGAAGCTGAGTCTCTTGTGTCTCCTGCATTGGCAGGAGGGTTCTTTAGCATTAGTGCCTTTTGGGAAGCCCATCTAAGGCACATATTTCCCACTAAATATGAATTCCCACCTCTTTAAATTATCCCGCCATGGACGTTTTCAGTGGGTGAAATGGTAAAATGGGAAGAGAACGGGCTTTGAGGTCAACATATTGACTGCAAGAAAAGGCAATTAGATGAGGTGCAGGCTCATGAAACTGAGTTAGAAGTCAAGCAACAAAATGGAAAATGGAGCTAATGATGGTCTAATTGTCCCTCCCCTGTAATGTGGTTATAAAGATTAAATGAATCAATATATGTGAAATGTTTAGAACAGGCTTTGGGCATAGCAGGCATTGAATGCATATTATCTATTGTTGTTGTAAGTCAATGCCAAGGGTGTGTTGGGTGTGGGAGAACTCAAGACCAAAGAACAGTATTAGAAAACAAGAGATAATGGAGTTCTATTTACTATTTCAGTGTTTAAAGCTTAGCCTAAACTGCTATTGATGAAGTGACTCCTGTATAATGAGAATAATAAATACTAAAAAGATAATGAGCTTAGAACATCCCTCAAAAAAAAAAAAAAAAAGCCAATTGTTTACTCAATTATGGTAAATTGCTTATGTAGTTCCCACAGATTGTGAATTAAGTCTCCTTTTTCAAGCAAAATGCCACATAGGTATATGTGCTTGTAGTTTTCTTTCAATTGTTGAAGATAATGATAGGGATATAAAACTTCTTGAATTAAAACTGTATTTCTGGACTAAGTGAAGATTATGCAAAGTCCTACCTCATGACTTGAAACATAACAGGAACTTGATACAGTAAATCTCCTCCATTCAAATCTTTAAGTTGCAAACTTTGAAACGATGCGAACGTGTGTTCCATCAGCATCAGGTATGAGTGAGACTGCAGCTTATCCTCCATCTCCTATTGTTGACGATCCTTCAGCTGTACCATCTCCCACCATCCCCCCTCCTCCAGTCAGTAATTCTTCTTGCCTGTTCAGTCCATACCAGCCCCTGGATGCCAGCTGTTGGACTGAATTACTATACTTTTTAAGGTACTATACTGTACGATTAAAAATGTTTTATTTTTTGTGTTTGCTTTTTACGTATTATTTTGTCTAAAAAGTATCATAAATCTATCCCCAAATAGTACCATATAGTCCCTTGTGTTAGTTGGATACCAAGCTAACTTTGTTGTTACGAACAATTTGAACATGCTTTCTCAGAATGAAACTGGTTCATATGTAGGGGACTTACTGTATCTTTTTTTTTTTTTAATTTCTTTTCATGTATTTCAGCTGTGACTCTTTTACACTTTGATTTTCCTTGCAGTGCACTAGCTGATGGTCTTGGGGTAGACAAGATTTCTTAGGATGCAAAAAGTATGAAATGAACCAGAAATGAAAAACAATGTGTGCTTTCTCAAGTCCTCCTGGTAATTCCAGTGATCACTCCAAAGAAAGCCTGTATTCTGGGAAGGTGATACTGGAAATCATCTATTATGGAGCCAAAGAAGGAATCATCACCGGAAACAACAGAAATAGGAGGGGCTTTTAACTTTGGTAAGTTTCATCAGTGACTACTGTCATCCAAATCCTAAACTGGGTATAACCAGGAAGGGAAAGTAAGATACCAACCATGAGATGCTATGACACAGACATGTTTATGAAACTAATTCTGTTGTTATTCCAACTTATGAAACCAACACCACTCACCGTAAAAAGAACTTAAAAGTATATATTCAAATACATTTCACATTTACTCATTTATTTTGTAACTTGCCTTTTCATTCTCTTGTGTGTTTAGTCACTCAGTTGTATCTGACTCTTTGCAACCCCATGGACTGTAGCCCACCAGGTTCCTCTGTCCATGGGATTTTCCAGGCAAAAATACTGCAGTGGGTTGCCATTTCCTCCCCCAAGGGATCTTCCCAACCCAGGGACCAAACCTGCATGTCTCATGCCTCCTACATTGACAGGTGGACTCTTTACCACTGAGCCACCACCTGGAAGCCCTTCATTCACTCTCTAAAGTATTTATTAAAGAGCAGCAGATTTGAATTTTGATAAAGCCCGTTTTCTCATTGTTTTTCACTTAAGGTGCAGCTTTTGGGTCCTAAGAAATCTTGTCTACCCCAAGACCATAAAAAATAATCCTATCTTCTAGAAAGTTCAAAATGCTAGCTTTTAGCTTCTGATGTATGATCCACTTTTAGTTAATTTCTATACAGTGTGAAGTTTGTCTCTTTTCATATAAATATCCAGTTGTTCCAGTAACATTTATTGAAAATATTATCCATTCTCACACTGAATTACCTCAGCACAATCATTGAAAATCAATTGATATGCAGTATATTTATGGATGCTTTAATTGGGTTCCATTGACCTATATAGTCATCTTCATACCAGTTTCTATTCTATTTTTATTTCTATTCAATTCCTTGATTATTGTAGCTTATTCTGGTCTTCATTTTCTAAGTTATTTAGGTTATTCTAGTTTCTTTGAATTTCCACATGTATTTTAGAATTAACTTGTCAATTTCTATGGGAAAAAAAAAAAAACCCAAGGGGGCTGAATCTATAGATTCAAATCCCTTTAAATTTGTTGAGACTTATTTTGTGGTCAACTTTTCTGGGGCAAGTATTGGAAAACCTTAGTTTAACTCAGCTTTATTCCTAAATCATGGTATTTTTGTGTCTTCATTTTTTCTGATTAAAACTTGACCATCTCCCAATACTGTCTGATCTCTGGCAATTGTTCTGCTTACAATTTCCTTGTTCTTTGAACAGTCTTTCATAATGTCCCTATGTTCATATGTTGTCTCATGCTAAGCAAAGGATCCTTATGTAGACCTGAGGCATTCATTTTCAGCACAAATCACTTCTTTTTCCTCTTCTTTTTTTAAAAGAATAAAAATATTTTACTGCCCACTTCCAGCAGTTTAATTTGGGGGGGGGGAATCAGCTTTAGAATAGACTTCTACTTCTAATATCAAAATATATTTATGTTTTATTATTTTTATAAATTTATATTATTTAAGATATACAATATATTTTGATATACATGTACATTATAAAATAATTGTATTATCATTATTACTAGAGATATATATTTTATCTTTGTCCCTGGCACAGAACTCCAAAAACCCTTGGAATTTCCTGAGTGATAAGAGTTCATGAAAAACCCCTTTCAACCACACCTGAGTTTATGTTATTGAAGAGATAGCTGGGGCTTCCCTGGTGGTCAGCTGATAGAGAACCTGCTTGGCAATGCAGGAGATACAGGAGACATGGTTTTGATTCCTAGGTTGGGAATATCCCCTGGAGAAGGGAATGGCAACCCACTCCAGTATTCATGCCTGGGAAATCCCATGGACAGAGGGACTATGAGGTCAAAAAGGGTCAGACATGACTTATTGTGTGCATACGAGCACACAGACATACACACACACACACCTAAGGATGGGGTCTGGTTGCCAGGGAAACCAACCATGTGTTTAGAGGGTTGGAAGTTTCAGTCCCACTCCCTTGACCTCAAAGGAGGAGAGGACTAGAGGTTGCATTGCTCACCAATGGCTGATGACTATTATANAAAAAAAAAAAAACCCAAGGGGGCTGAATCTATAGATTCAAATCCCTTTAAATTTGTTGAGACTTATTTTGTGGTCAACTTTTCTGGGGCAAGTATTGGAAAACCTTAGTTTAACTCAGCTTTATTCCTAAATCATGGTATTTTTGTGTCTTCATTTTTTCTGATTAAAACTTGACCATCTCCCAATACTGTCTGATCTCTGGCAATTGTTCTGCTTACAATTTCCTTGTTCTTTGAACAGTCTTTCATAATGTCCCTATGTTCATATGTTGTCTCATGCTAAGCAAAGGATCCTTATGTAGACCTGAGGCATTCATTTTCAGCACAAATCACTTCTTTTTCCTCTTCTTTTTTTAAAAGAATAAAAATATTTTACTGCCCACTTCCAGCAGTTTAATTTGGGGGGGGGGAATCAGCTTTAGAATAGACTTCTACTTCTAATATCAAAATATATTTATGTTTTATTATTTTTATAAATTTATATTATTTAAGATATACAATATATTTTGATATACATGTACATTATAAAATAATTGTATTATCATTATTACTAGAGATATATATTTTATCTTTGTCCCTGGCACAGAACTCCAAAAACCCTTGGAATTTCCTGAGTGATAAGAGTTCATGAAAAACCCCTTTCAACCACACCTGAGTTTATGTTATTGAAGAGATAGCTGGGGCTTCCCTGGTGGTCAGCTGATAGAGAACCTGCTTGGCAATGCAGGAGATACAGGAGACGTGGTTTTGATTCCTAGGTTGGGAATATCCCCTGGAGAAGGGAATGGCAACCCACTCCAGTATTCATGCCTGGGAAATCCCATGGACAGAGGGACTATGAGGTCAAAAAGGGTCAGACATGACTTATTGTGTGCATACGAGCACACAGACATACACACACACACACCTAAGGATGGGGTCTGGTTGCCAGGGAAACCAACCATGTGTTTAGAGGGTTGGAAGTTTCAGTCCCACTCCCTTGACCTCAAAGGAGGAGAGGACTAGAGGTTGCATTGCTCACCAATGGCTGATGACTATTATATCAATGGAATAAAGTTTCTATTAAAAAAATCAGGACAGGGTTTAGGGAGCTGCCAGGTTGGCGAATAGGTGGAGACTGAGGGGGAGTGTTAACTTTTCTTTATATCTCGCCCTCTGCATCTCTGCCATCTGGACTTTCCTGAATTATAACCTTTTGTAATAAACCAGGAATCCAGTAAGTAAAGTGTTTCTCTGCATGTTGAGAGCTGAGCTAGCAAAGTAACCAAACCTCAGCTGGGGACACTTGTTGTTGTCGGCCTTAGATAGCATCACCAACACAGTGGACAGGAATTTGAGCAAACTCCGGAAGACCGTGGAAAACAGGGGAAGTCTGGCGTGTTGCTGTCCGAGGGGTCACAAAGGGTCAGACACGACTTCATGACTGAACAGCAACAATGACAACAAGGAGGGAACAATTGGAATCTCCCATCAGTGAGTCAGAAGCCCAAGTGACAACCAAGACGGGATGGGCCTGGGAGGAGTGCAGTCTTTTAGGACTTTGTCAGCCAATGCAATCTCTGGGTAGACAGAGTCAGAGTTGAGTTACACTGGAGGACGTCCAACTGCTGTTGAAGAATTGGTTGGTACTGTGGTGGGGGGAGGGCTTCCCAGATGGTTCAGCAGTAAAGAATCTGCCTGCCAGGGCAGGAGCTGCAAGAGATGCAGGTTCGATTCCTGGGTTGGAAAGATCCCCTGGAGGAAGGCATAGCAACCCCCTCCAGCATTCTTGCCTGGAGAATCCCATGGACAGAGGAGCCTGGCGGGCTACAGTCCATGTGGATCGCAGAGTCTGACACACGCACCATGGTAGGGGTGGAAACCTCATATGTTGTAATAGAGTACAGAATCCTTACGAGGACATACCCTCAATATTTCAATTCTGCTTAGTCTTTAAAAATGAGAGTGAAAATGCCTTAAGGACTTCAGAAGCGGCTGCTCTAAATCTCAGAAAAGCCTAGAAAAAGAGGCATGGCATTCCAAACTTCACCCCGCCCTCCTTCTAGCTGCCGCCGAGAAGCGGAGGCACCCTCTCCATCTTTTTTCTTCTGAGTGGAGTTTTGGCAGAAGTGCCTCCAATTTGTTTGTTTTTTAGATTTGCTGTCTTGCCTGAGTAAGCATTAAACAGAAGGAAACCTCTCTCTCAAGGTGAAAAATTACTTTTAAATTTTCCACTTAGGAAACCGCGTCTTGGTGCCTTCGTTGGAGAGGAACATGAAGGCTGACCTCAGGGGATCTGCAGGAAGCCCAGACAGATACAGGCAGGGGCTGTCTGCAGACAGACCGTCTCTCCTATTTCCACCCGCCTCTCCAACTTACCCTGTTTTTGTCTTTTTTTTTTTTTTTTTTCCTTTCCTTTTCCTTGAAGGTCTAAATGCCTTTGAAAGCCTTTGGATAAACATATATCCACCGCTATACCAATTTGCACGGTTCTTTCCTATTGATTTAGCTTGTAATTTATTTCTTTATTTCTGACAGATTTCACTTACATTCCCAGGTAAGGGCGAAGTGCTGAAGCTAGAAAACTGTAATTAAATAATCGGGCGGCTGGCAGGCTGGGAGAGGCTCTGAAGCTGCTCTTTGTGGGTCATCCAAAAGAAGACAGAGGCAGGAGTGGCAAGCAACGGGAAAGCCATGTGCTTGTAGGCATGGGTAGGCTTTATTTTTGTAAATAAGAATCAAAGCAGGTTTTCATGCTGAATTACGGCAGTTCCTTCAAAGTGCCATGAAATGGTATATTATTACCCATCGCGTGCCTGATTCCCTCGCCAGGAGCTGGGGAGGGAAAGGGCCCACTGTGTTATCCACTGCCAGCTCTTTAATGAGATGATGAGATGTGCAAACTGCATAGTGTGCAATACTTTTCTTCCCGACTCAATCTATAATAAGTCGATAGCCCGCTGAAACCCAGGGTTTGGTGCATTTTTCCAATTTACTTGCTGTCGATGACTCTGAAAGTGCTGATCCCATCAAACCGCCCCTCTCCCACACAGATTTCAATAACTTGGGAAAGAGAAATTCCATTAGCCTGCGATGGCGCTTTAAACAAACAGCGTGGTTTCCCTCTTCATCCACTTTACCTCCGATCGGCTTGTCTTCTCATCAGGAATTATAACAGTGTGTGAAGCCACCTTCCCCAGGAATGCTGTGAGAGCGCATTTATTTACTCATGAAACAGTGGGTGGAATAATAGATGACAGTGGCTATTTATGAAGCACAGGAGCCATGCTATTAAAAAATAAAAAAGCAAACACAAAACACGGTAGATGAATGGATTGCTTCAGATACTCCAAGTCAAGGAGGGGGCCAACTTTTCCCGTAAAAGAGCAGATAGTAAATATTCCATGTTTTACAGGGCCACAAATATGTTTATTGTATAGTCTTTTTTTTTTTTTTTTGCTCTTATCGGTGGTGGGTTTGCTCTTTTTACAATCTTTTAAACACGAGAGAAAAAATATTCTTACTTAGCTCAAGGGCTTTGAAAAGAGCCCTGCTCCAAATGATGTTTATTTGGAAGATGAGCCCCCAAGTTAGTTTTCAGGATGGTGTAAAAAGCACTTGAGTGTCACTGAGAAATCTCACAGTTTGGGAAGAGTCAGTTTTGAGTTTCCCCTCTGCTGTGACTGCTCCTAGTTAGATCTTCTTGGACTAGTGCTTGATTTCTCTGAGCCACAATTTTTCTCATCTGAAAAAAGGGAATAATACCTAACTTATATAGGCAGAGGGCTTCCTGGGTGGTAACTAATCCACCTAGCAATAGAGGAGAGGCAAGAGACACAGCTTTGATCCTTGGGTTGGGAAGATCCCCTGGAGGAGGGCATGCCAACCCACTCTAGTATTCTTGCTTGGGAAATCCCATGGACAGAGGGGCTTGGTGGGCTACAGTCCATGGGATTGCAAGACTGAGTGACTAAGCACAGCACAGCATGTATATATATGTACCATATGTATATATGCTTGAATACTTACATGTAAGTATATGAGGCCATATGTTTCCCTCTGGATATCATTTTAACTTCATCCTTCACTTTTTGATATCCCATATTTTAATTAAAATTCAGTTCCAAATATTTTGAAAACATCCAATATGTTTCTATGAATCATGGGTTATCTAGAAGCAGTTTTTAAATTTTCTTTATATGTTAGTTATCTTTGGTAACACTTTTCTAACTTAATTGTATTAGAGTCCAAAAAATGTGATCCATATACAACCAATTATTTGGAACTTGGTGATGCCTGCTTTATTAATGTCAGCTAGCCTCTGCAGCTGAAGGTGCATGCTATCCTCTTCAGGAGGGCTAACATGTTTTTATTCCCATAAACTATCCAGCTTTACCCCATTTGAAGTACAAGTGCATAGTTCTTTGGTCCTAAATGTTTCATGTTCCAGGAAAGAGTACTTACTGTCCAGGTGCTTTATGTATTAATATACCCATTAAATCAAAAGCCTGTTAGGAATCTAAGACTCATGACTCTTACTGTCTTAGACTTTCATCTTAGATTAACACAAAGCTGGCTACCCTGGGGCTCAGTGCCAAAGAAACTGCCTGTCATTGCAGAAAACGCAGGTTTGATCCCTGAGTCGGGAGAAAGAAATGGCAACTGACTCCAACATTTTGCCTGGGAAATCCCAGGGATGGACAAGCCTGGTGGGCTACAGTCTATGGTGTTACAAAGAGTTGGACTCTGGTGAATCACCCCCACCCAACACACACACCCTTATCTTCCCTGTTTTGTATCGATAGCTCATAACACAGTTAAGGGTGAAAAGCAGGTGCTCAACAACTATTTGCCCTGATCCTTTTTCATGTGTTATTTTGATAGATTGATTTCTTTTGGCTGTCTCTATTAGAAGGTGGATATTTTGAGGTCAAGAGTGTCAGTACCTCCATGTCATCATGGACGCAACAGATGCTTAGTCAATGTTGGTGGAAATAAAGGAGGGTGACAGAGGCTTTCATTTTTTTTTCCTGATAAGGAAAAAAAAAATTGATTTAGGAAAAAACAGAAAGATTGAAACTTCAGATGACTTTGTAGATAGTAAGACACGTTATGTTAGAATAGTCCTAAAATCCCCTTTTACTGAATTTCTTTACATAAAGAAATCAATGAGCCATTCTCAGGTTTGATTTGCCTGAGAACTGGCAGGTGTTACAGGAGTGAGGAGGGAACTTCTGGGAAGATCCCATACCCTTTGGCATGCCTCTCAGTTACGCCAGTGTCTGATGATACAGCAAAGAAATATTTTAGTCCTCAAAAAAATGGAATAAAGCATTTTACCCCCTATTGAAACTTAACCATCTTAAACTAATGATCAATAAATCTGATTAAACAAGATTAGAGGACTCCAAGTACTGAAAATCCCATGACGAGCGTGGAGCTCTCTCTGTCCACGCAGCTGTTGTCACAGTGAAGGATTCATCCAGCATTAAGCCTCATCCTTTCACAATTCAAGCTATTTGTTTCACCTTTTTATTTTATATTGGAGCATAGCCGGTTAACAATGTTGTGATAGTTTCAGGTGGACAGCAAAGGGACCCGGCCATGCACATACAGGTATCCGTGCTCCCCCAAACTCGCCTTTCATCCAGGCCGCCACATAGCTTTGAGCAGAGTTCCCTGCACTGTACAGCAGGTCCTTGTTGGTTATCCATCTTAAATACAGCAATATGCATATGTCCATCCCAAACTCCCTAACTATCCCTTCCCTCCATCCTTCCACCCAGAAACCGTAAGCACAATTCAGAGCTGTCTTATTGGGAATAAATAAATAAATAAATAAAGGGCAGAAGGAAACCCATGTGTTCTTCATGTATCTGCTCCTTAGTGAGATGAAACGAATAGAGGATTGGGGGGTGAGATCACCCTGAATTTATCATGTTTCTCATTTGAGTTTTTAATGTTTATTTCTTTGGCTATGCTGGGTCTTAGTTGCAACACTCAGGATCTTTTAGTTATAACACATGGATCTAGTTCCCAGACCAGGGATCCAACCCGGGTCCCCTGCACTGGGAATGCAGCATCTTAGACACTAGGCCACAGAGGAAGTCCCCCTCATTTGAATTTTTAAAAATAATAATGATGATATATATACATATAGCTTTCAAGTTAATCTAAATATCTTCATGTGGTAGCTACTGTCATTAGCCCTAGTTCGTAAATGAGAAAAACTGAACCCAGATGTTACGTGACTTGCCAATGGGTATGTTGTTGTTGTTATTCANAATCAATGACTGACTATCAAAAAACAATAAAAAAGATACCTAATTTCATTATTTTGAAAAATACTGAAACTAAACTTCATATAATGGAGAGGGGAGAAGATAACTACACTGAATTTTTCTGAGGTCCTCTGGGCATTAATGAAGAGACCAAATACATTGTTTAAATTTCAACTTAAATTATATATCTACATCCATATTACAAGGACAATCATTAAAAGAATAGAATTTATGACCTCCAAACTAGTGAAAGGGGAAATTCTAAATGGAAAAAAAAATGTTAGTATTCTAAAGGAATACAAGAAGAGAAACAAAAAGAAGTGTAAGCAAGGTAAAACGAATCAATATAAAATGGTAAAAACAAGTTGTAATATATTAGCCATTATTCAGAGAAGGCAATAGCACCCTCACTCTAGTACTCTTGCCTGGAAAATCCCAAGGACGGAGAAGCCTGGTAGGTTGCAGTCGATGGGGTCGCTAAGAGTCAGGCACAACTTAGTGACTTCACTTTCACTTTTCACTTTCATGCATTGGAGAAGGAAATGGCAACCCACTCCAGTATTCTTGCCTGGAGAATCCCAGGGACAGAGGAGCCTAGTGGGCTGCCGTCTATGGGGTCGCGCAGAGTCAGACACAACTGAAGTGACTTAGCACTTAGCAGCAGCAGTCATTATTAACAGTAATTAGTTAACTCATTGGATAAAAGACAATATTCAGATTGAATCAAAAATAATAACAAAATCTAGCTGCACTGAGTTCTGAAGAGACACACACTAAACACAAAGTCATGAAAAAGTTGCAAGTATGATGTAAAAATATAACAGGTCTCTTAGACCCAAGATTGACTTGAAGGACTCACAGGACTCAGCATGTAGTCATAACCATGGTTAACATTTATTTCAGATGTATGGCAAACCCAATAGAGTATTGTAAAGTTAAATTTAAAAATAAATAAATAAAATTTAAAAAAAAATTAAAAAAAAAGGAAATAAAGCAAAATCAGCAAAGGGAAGTCCTGAGAATACCAGGAACATGTTTCCAGAAGTCCTTTCCCATTGGAGTCACACCAGACATGCTTAGTTCCCTAAACATTTGTGAACTTTTGTCTACTATTCAATATTATTAAAGATTCAGTGCCCAAGAATATACAATAGAGAGAAAAATAGTCTCTTAGATAAGTGGTGCTGGGAAAACTGAACAGCTACATGAAATAGAATGAAATTAGAACACTTTCTAACACCATATACAAAAATAAAAAATAAACTCAAAATGGATTAAAGACCTAAATTTAAGACCAGAAATTATAAAACTCTTAGAGGAAAACATAGGAAGAACACTCTTTCACATTAATCCAGCAAGATCCTCTATGACCCACCTCCTAGAGTAATGGAAATAAAAATAAGCAAATGGGACCTAATTAAACTTAAAAACTTTTTCACAGAGAAGGAAACTATAAACAAGATGAAAAGACAACCCTCAGAAAGGGAGAAAATAATAGCAAATGAAACAACTGACAAAGGATTAATCACCAAAATATACAAGTGGCTCATGCAACTCAATACCAAGAAAAAAAACAACCCAATCAAAAGTGGGCAGAAGACCTAAGAAGACATTTCTTCAAAGAAGACATACAGATGGCTAAAAAACAAATGAAAAGACATTCAACATAGCTCATTATTAGAGAAACTCAAATCAAAACTGCAATAAGGAATCACCTTACATCAGTCAGAATGCCCACCACCAAAAAATATACAAACAATAAATGCTTTAGAGGGTACAGAGAAAAGGAACCCTCTAGGACTATTGGTGGGAATGTAAACTGATACAACCACTAAGGAAAACAGTATGAAGAGTCCTTAAAAAACTAACAATAAAGCCATCATGTGACCCAATAATTCCACCACTGGGCATAAATCCTGAGGAAATCATAACTGAAAATGACACATGTACCTTAATCGATTTTGAACTGTGATGTTGGAGAAGACTCTTCAGAGTCCCTTGGAGTGCAAGGAGATCCAACCAGTCCATCCTAAAGGAGATTAGTCCTGGGTGTTCATTGGAAGGAATGATGCTGAAGCTGAAACTCCAATACTTTGGCCACCTGATGTGANAGAAGACTCTTCAGAGTCCCTTGGAGTGCAAGGAGATCCAACCAGTCCATCCTAAAGGAGATTAGTCCTGGGTGTCCATTGGAAGGAATGATGCTGAAGCTGAAACTCCAATACTTTGGCCACCTGATGTGAAGAGCTGACTCATTTGAAAAGATCCTAATGCTGGGAAAGATTGAAGGCAGGAAGAAAAGGGGATGACAGAGGCTGAGATGGTTGGATGGCATCACTGACACAATGGACATGGGCTTTGGCAGACTCCGGGAGCTGGTGATGGACAGGGAGGCTTGGCACGCTGTGGTTCATGAGGTCACAAAGAGTCAGACACGACTGAGCAATTGAACTGAACTGAACCCTAATCACAGCATTAATTACAATAGCAAGGACATGGAAGCATGTCTATCAACAGGTGAATGAATAAAGAAGCGGTGGTATATATATACAGGGAATATCACTCAGTCATAAAAGGGAACACATTTGAGTTGGTTCTAATGAGGTGGATGAACTTAGAGCCTATTATACAGAAGGAAGTAAATCAGAGAAAAACAAATGTTGTATATTAGCACATATATATGGAACCTAGAAAGATGATATTGATGAACCTCTTTGCAAGGCAGCAGTGAAGATGGAGACATAGAGTACAGAGTGTGGACCTGTCTCTTATACACANCTTTTTACAATCTTTTAAACACGAGAGAAAAAATATTCTTACTTAGCTCAAGGGCTTTGAAAAGAGCCCTGCTCCAAATGATGTTTATTTGGAAGATGAGCCCCCAAGTTAGTTTTCAGGATGGTGTAAAAAGCACTTGAGTGTCACTGAGAAATCTCACAGTTTGGGAAGAGTCAGTTTTGAGTTTCCCCTCTGCTGTGACTGCTCCTAGTTAGATCTTCTTGGACTAGTGCTTGATTTCTCTGAGCCACAATTTTTCTCATCTGAAAAAAGGGAATAATACCTAACTTATATAGGCAGAGGGCTTCCTGGGTGGTAACTAATCCACCTAGCAATAGAGGAGAGGCAAGAGACACAGCTTTGATCCTTGGGTTGGGAAGATCCCCTGGAGGAGGGCATGCCAACCCACTCTAGTATTCTTGCTTGGGAAATCCCATGGACAGAGGGGCTTGGTGGGCTACAGTCCATGGGATTGCAAGACTGAGTGACTAAGCACAGCACAGCATGTATATATATGTACCATATGTATATATGCTTGAATACTTACATGTAAGTATATGAGGCCATATGTTTCCCTCTGGATATCATTTTAACTTCATCCTTCACTTTTTGATATCCCATATTTTAATTAAAATTCAGTTCCAAATATTTTGAAAACATCCAATATGTTTCTATGAATCATGGGTTATCTAGAAGCAGTTTTTAAATTTTCTTTATATGTTAGTTATCTTTGGTAACACTTTTCTAACTTAATTGTATTAGAGTCCAAAAAATGTGATCCATATACAACCAATTATTTGGAACTTGGTGATGCCTGCTTTATTAATGTCAGCTAGCCTCTGCAGCTGAAGGTGCATGCTATCCTCTTCAGGAGGGCTAACATGTTTTTATTCCCATAAACTATCCAGCTTTACCCCATTTGAAGTACAAGTGCATAGTTCTTTGGTCCTAAATGTTTCATGTTCCAGGAAAGAGTACTTACTGTCCAGGTGCTTTATGTATTAATATACCCATTAAATCAAAAGCCTGTTAGGAATCTAAGACTCATGACTCTTACTGTCTTAGACTTTCATCTTAGATTAACACAAAGCTGGCTACCCTGGGGCTCAGTGCCAAAGAAACTGCCTGTCATTGCAGAAAACGCAGGTTTGATCCCTGAGTCGGGAGAAAGAAATGGCAACTGACTCCAACATTTTGCCTGGGAAATCCCAGGGATGGACAAGCCTGGTGGGCTACAGTCTATGGTGTTACAAAGAGTTGGACTCTGGTGAATCACCCCCACCCAACACACACACCCTTATCTTCCCTGTTTTGTATCGATAGCTCATAACACAGTTAAGGGTGAAAAGCAGGTGCTCAACAACTATTTGCCCTGATCCTTTTTCATGTGTTATTTTGATAGATTGATTTCTTTTGGCTGTCTCTATTAGAAGGTGGATATTTTGAGGTCAAGAGTGTCAGTACCTCCATGTCATCATGGACGCAACAGATGCTTAGTCAATGTTGGTGGAAATAAAGGAGGGTGACAGAGGCTTTCATTTTTTTTTCCTGATAAGGAAAAAAAAAATTGATTTAGGAAAAAACAGAAAGATTGAAACTTCAGATGACTTTGTAGATAGTAAGACACGTTATGTTAGAATAGTCCTAAAATCCCCTTTTACTGAATTTCTTTACATAAAGAAATCAATGAGCCATTCTCAGGTTTGATTTGCCTGAGAACTGGCAGGTGTTACAGGAGTGAGGAGGGAACTTCTGGGAAGATCCCATACCCTTTGGCATGCCTCTCAGTTACGCCAGTGTCTGATGATACAGCAAAGAAATACTTTAGTCCTCAAAAAAATGGAATAAAGCATTTTACCCCCTATTGAAACTTAACCATCTTAAACTAATGATCAATAAATCTGATTAAACAAGATTAGAGGACTCCAAGTACTGAAAATCCCATGACGAGCGTGGAGCTCTCTCTGTCCACGCAGCTGTTGTCACAGTGAAGGATTCATCCAGCATTAAGCCTCATCCTTTCACAATTCAAGCTATTTGTTTCACCTTTTTATTTTATATTGGAGCATAGCCGGTTAACAATGTTGTGGTAGTTTCAGGTGGACAGCAAAGGGACCCGGCCATGCACATACAGGTATCCGTGCTCCCCCAAACTCGCCTTTCATCCAGGCCGCCACATAGCTTTGAGCAGAGTTCCCTGCACTGTACAGCAGGTCCTTGTTGGTTATCCATCTTAAATACAGCAATATGCATATGTCCATCCCAAACTCCCTAACTATCCCTTCCCTCCATCCTTCCACCCAGAAACCGTAAGCACAATTCAGAGCTGTCTTATTGGGAATAAATAAATAAATAAATAAAGGGCAGAAGGAAACCCATGTGTTCTTCATGTATCTGCTCCTTAGTGAGATGAAACGAATAGAGGATTGGGGGGTGAGATCACCCTGAATTTATCATGTTTCTCACTTGAGTTTTTAATGTTTATTTCTTTGGCTATGCTGGGTCTTAGTTGCAACACTCAGGATCTTTTAGTTATAACACATGGATCTAGTTCCCAGACCAGGGATCCAACCCGGGTCCCCTGCACTGGGAATGCAGCATCTTAGACACTAGGCCACAGAGGAAGTCCCCCTCATTTGAATTTTTAAAAATAATAATGATGATATATATACATATAGCTTTCAAGTTAATCTAAATATCTTCATGTGGTAGCTACTGTCATTAGCCCTAGTTCGTAAATGAGAAAAACTGAACCCAGATGTTACGTGACTTGCCAATGGGTATGTTGTTGTTGTTATTCANATGATGATATATATACATATAGCTTTCAAGTTAATCTAAATATCTTCATGTGGTAGCTACTGTCATTAGCCCTAGTTCGTAAATGAGAAAAACTGAACCCAGATGTTACGTGACTTGCCAATGGGTATGTTGTTGTTGTTATTCAGTCGCTAAGTTGTGTCTGACTTTGGAACCCCATGGACCACGACACAGCAGATTTCTCCGTCCTTCAGTCTCTTCCAGAGTTAGCTCAGATTCATGTGCATTGAGTCGGTGATGCCACCCAACCATCTCATCCTCTGTTTACCCCTTCTTTTTCCGCCTTCACTCTTTCCACGCATCAGAGTCTTTTACAGTGAGTAGGCTCTTCGCATCTGGTGGCCAAAGTATTGGAGCTTCAGCTTCAGTATCAATCCTTCCAATGCAAATTCAGAGTTGATTTCCTTTAGGATTGACTGGTTTAATCTCCAAGGGACTCTCAAAAGTCTTCTCTGGCACCACAATTTGAAAGCATCAATTCTTCAGCATTCAGCCTTCTTTATGGTCCCACTCACACATTCTTACATGACTACTGGAAAAACCATAGCTTTGACTAGATGGGACAATGGATGCAGTAGCTGATAAACAGGACTGTTATCCCTACAATTTTAGTCACTCTGATGCAACTTCTGGCTAGAGAAGCATCTCTTGGCTCTTGAGTGAAGGGGGGCAGGGTGTTGCTCTTTCCTTGAAAATCAGGTAGATTCTGTAGCTGAAGATACTGTCCTAAGTGGCGTGGCTAATGTGTTTCTTCTCCGCATGAAATTTTGGGTTTTGCTGCACTTGGAACACAACACATTTTGTGTTGGACTGAGCTACTTCTCTTCATTTTATTGGTTGATTGGGATACTGTGCTGGGATCTTGTATGTTTCCTCTCTTCTCACAGAACAATGTACCCATGGACTTATAGACTGGCAGGGCATTGGGGATCATCAAGCACATAGGTCTTAAATCCTGGCTCCCAGTGCTTTACTCATAAACGCAGAGTAGGATTCAGTCCATTGTTGGAGAACACATGGATCAATCCAGGTGAAAACCATGAATCTCCTCCACACAAATCCCATTTTAAACATGTGTTCAGGGAGATCCAGAGGGCGGGGAGTTATTTTCTCAAGGTCATTTTGTTTCTTGCTGGCTAATACCAGAATCAGGTCTGACACTCCAAGTCTGAATTTATGCTTCGAGTATACATTCTCAGTTCAACATCCTCTGTCAATGGTGCATCCCAAGAAAAGCTGATTTTTTTCAACTTCTAAAGAGAAAAGCACAGTAAAAGTAGTTGCTCCTAACTTTGCTTCTGGATTCGTCTCTGTGATGTGAAGGTTTGTTTTTCAGTGTTTAGAAGTAGGGGGGAAAAAAAAGAAAGTTTGAAGTTTTCCTGAGAGGTTTAAGCCTCTTTGTAAGAGGTTTTCTAAAAGAACCTTGACTATTGGGTGAGAAAAAGGAGTTAGAGAAAGGAAGATTTAAGGTGGAAAAGTAGGTGGCTCAGACCAATCTAGGGCCTGAGATTCTTTTCACACTTTGTTATAAGCTGTGAGGTGGATAAGTGCGTGTGTGTGTGCGCACGCTTGTGCATGCATATGTGCACACACGTGCCACAGATTACAAAACAACAACAACAAAATCACAGAACAAAGCTGTTTAGCCAAGGAAAGCACATTTCTATGTTGACTTTTCAAAGCGCAAAATGAGACATGAAAATGACATTTAGAATAGAGCCATGTTGGGCTGGACAGAGAAATATGGAAAGAAGTCAGCACCAACACCCAGCTAAGCATCACCACGGAAGAGAGAACGGATGTGGGCAGCTCACTCCTCTTCTCCAGTTCAAGCTGGGAGCATGTTTACTAAATGACACGTAATTTGACAACAAGGAAGTTTAGTTGCCAAGACATTTAACGGGTACTGAAATGTCATATTGATTTGAACCTTGCTCTAAATAGCACATTATGTTGTTAGAGGAGAAAACTAAAAATCAAAACATGGGCAAGATATTTAATTAAGAGCAATCGTTTGCATAAAAATGCTGCAATGAGTGGGTTGCAGGCCGTGGTACCTGTTTCTTCACTGACTCCCTGGAAGACTGCATTCAATGGAAGCCTCTTGCTGCATTTAAGGTTACAGGTCTAACTGCTTAAATGTCACATGGGGTGGGGGCTTCCAGGTACAACTCAAATCGATAAAAGAAGTTACTAGAGGGTCACACAGAAACGATTAAAAGAGACTCAGGAGTCAGAGAGAACTGGCTTGACTTCTTAGTCTAAATCTAGTCAAGTTCTTCACCTTCCCTTGGCTGTAAAATAAAACCAATATTAGCTTCCTTAAAAAATTGTTTTTTTTTTTAATTTATTAGAGTATAGTTGCTTTACAATGCTGTGTTAGTTTCTGCTGTACAGCAAAGTGAATCAATCATATGTATAGATATATGCTCCCTTCCTTGGATTTCCTTCCCATTTAAGTCACCACAGATCTTGAGAAGAAATTTCTGTGCTTTACAGGTTTTCATTAGTTATCTATTTTACACTCAGTAGAGTATATGCATCAATCCCAATCTCCCAGTTCATCCTACCTCCCTTTTCCTCCTCGGTATCCATAAACTTGTTCTCTACATCTGTATCTCTATTTCTGCCTTGCAGATAAGTCCATCTATACCACTGTTCTACATTCCTTGAAGAATTGCTTGAATGAATGTTATTTTAAACGGCTGTTAATGGTAGACTCAATCATTGATGACTGTTCAGTTCAATCCAGTCACTCAGTCATGTATGACTCTTTGTGAGCCCATGACCTGCAGCATGCCAGGCCTCCCTGTCCATCACCAACTCCTGGAATCTACCCAAACCCATGTCCATTGAATCAGTGATGCCATCCAACCATCTCATCCTCTGTCGTCCCCTTCTCCTNACTGTTGCTTCCTGACCTGCATACAGGTTTCTCAAGAGGCAGGTCAGGTGGTCTGTATTCCCATCTCTTTCAGAATTTTCCACAGTTTATCGTGATCCACACAGTCAAAGGCTTTGGCTTAGTCAATAAAGCAGAAATAGATGCTTTTCTGGAGCTCTTTTGCTTTTTCCATGATCAGCAGATGTTGGCAATTTGATCTCTGGTTCCTCTGCCTTTTCTAAAGCCAGCTTGAACCTCTGGAAGTTCACAGTTCATGATGACTGTTAGTCCTATCAATAATAGTAGTGAAAGTGAAAGTAGCTAGTTGTGTCCGACTCTTTGTGGCCCCATGGACTATACTTTCTGGAATTTTCCAGACCAGAATACTGGAGTGGGTTGCTTTCCCTTCTCCAGCGGATCTCCCAACCCAGGGATGGACCCCAGGTCCCCTGCATTGCAGGCAGATTCTTTACCAGTTGAGCCACAAGGGAAGGCCCAGTAGTAGTAGCAACAACATTTAAAAATAGCATTTCTGTTAAGAGTCTTATATTGCTTATTTTGTAATCTATTTTGTGATACAACTTGACAGCTATAAACTCATGTATCAGATTCCTTCACCAATGTTGGTCCAATGTTGGATGGTTTGAATCTCTTTGAATCTCTGTTTTGGCTGCTCCTTACCGAGAGTCCTCTGTGTTGACAAAGAGACTGACTCATCATTCTTTTCCTTGGAGTTTAACCTCAGGTGGATACACCAGAGCCTGCCATGTGTGATGTTCTTGGAGGTTATGTTCCGTATCCCTGTTAATAAACATATTTGGGAGGTTAAGTAACTGGCCCCTTGGAAAAGAGTAAGAGGAAGCTTGAAGTTGAGATTGTTCCTGATGTAGGGAGTAATACCGCTGGGCGACAAGCTTGGGCTCTGGGACTCAATCTTGAGAGCGGGGTCTTTATTTTGACTTCTCCCAGGAAGCACTCTTTTGCTCTGTGTATTTATACAACAGATCCATGTGTTAGAGAATAAATATACTAGATGGGAGGCTGAACAGAACTGCGAAATCTCTACATTTCTTCCAGTCCAAAGATCCCTTGGTTCCGGACCAGTGAAAAATCCTGGAGAGGAGATTCATGCCACTTGTGAGTGATGCTACTAAAAGAGGCAGTGAACCAGCCCCTTCTCATCATCCTTCCCTTGCTCTGATTTTCTTATTTTCTATACATTTTCCATAACAGCCTTGTCAATTGGCTTTCTTTGGTGAACTCTTTCTAATAAAGAAGCCAGGCCTGTAATCTGTGATAAACAGAGATAAGCAAAGCCATGGGGAGACAGGAAGCTGAATGAAAGTTTCACTCACTGGCTACATGAGTCACTTTCCCCTCCCACAATCCAGCTTCTTTAAATCTCAGCAAGAAGGCAAATGACTGCATTGACATGCCAGACACATGGGAGAATCTGGTGTTACTTCGTGAATGGAGTAAATTCTGCACAGGACAGAAAATCGGGGCTGTTTTTGCAATTAATCTATCATAGGCACCAATCCAGCTCTGAGGAACTTGAAAGCTGTTGCACACCTTTCCCTCATTTTAGGTTCTACTGCAAATTTGGATTACTGATGACTAACCTGGTCTGCTTATCTAAATCAGAATTCCCCATCTGGCTTAGTTCTAAGTGCTGATCTAGTGCATACATGGAGCAAGATAGCAAAGGTTTGCCGCTGTGACTTGCCAGAGGATAGGACTACATCCTACGTAGGCAGGAGACTGGCTGCACTGGGAGAGAAGAGCTTTAGCAAAAAAGCCCCAGTTTCCAGGTAATGAGAGATTCTTGACAAGTAACTAGAGTCATGCAGCCATAATAAAATTTCAATGAGATAAATTCCACTTTCTGCCCAAGTTTAGCCACTCAGGGAAGAAACAATTACCTTGTGAAAATGCAGCACTCTCCCTATATTATCTGTTCATTAAAATATTCAAATGAAGATAACAACACTGCTATAAGCTCATTTATAAAGAAAAATAACATTAATGCGTTTAACGCTAATGCGTTTACCTTAGAGCACTTCCCAGAGATGGTAAAATGTGAAGTTTATAAAATGTTCAGTGATGTTGAACTTGAATTGCAACCTAATGCTTGAACTGCTACATTTAACATTAAAAGCATGTTATTAATCTTCAATTTAAGGGAGAATAATTTTCACTCACTGTGCAGGAAAAAAAAGCAGTTATGATGGGATTTCATTCAGATCAAATTTGCTTTAATTGCAATTCTATTAAATTAGAAATAGACATTTTATCCTGATATGGTTCTTTGATGTCTTTAGTTTTAATGCTAATAAAAGCATTATCACCACAGGTGTGAGTTGCATTATGTACAATAATTAGGACTTAAATTAAAGATGTGTCAAGCTACCCAAAAGTAATTTGGAAAATGAATGCAAAATAAATAAATCAGGTGAAACTTTGGGTGCAGCTTAGTTCTCTACACTTTTGCCAACATCAGTTTCTCATTATTGCAGGTTTTTTGTTTTTTTTTTAAAAGAACAGCAGTAATACCACTAAGAATAATACCTTCAAGACATGGTTAAGCAAAGTACTGCAGAGCAATTGAGTGGAACATTTTGCCAACAAAGAAAGGCAGTGTAGAAGAATATTTAATAAAATGATGAAATGCAAACAACACATAGTAAGTGATGAAAAGCCATAAATTAGTATGTGTTGTATACCATATTTATAAGATACGCATAGAAAAGTCTGGGAGGAAATACAACCAAATGTTAATTAGTTATTATTAAGTGTGGGATTATAGGAGATTCTTTTTTAAATGTTTTGATTCGTGTTTTTTTAATAATTAGCAAATATTATTTTGCATTATGGGAGAATCATAAAAGAACAAAATTTATNTAAGATACGCATAGAAAAGTCTGGGAGGAAATACAACCAAATGTTAATTAGTTATTATTAAGTGTGGGATTATAGGAGATTCTTTTTTAAATGTTTTGATTCGTGTTTTTTTAATAATTAGCAAATATTATTTTGCATTATGGGAGAATCATAAAAGAACAAAATTTATTCAGTGTGATGAAATTGCCATAATCAAATATTGTGTCATATTCCTTTGTCAGATCCAAACACTGAGATGATTCTAGGAAGACAGCACCAGCTAGGGAGATAAATATATAAATGAATGAATGAATATATGAATTAATGAAGAGTTGGAATTTATTATGTGGCTTATAAGAAGGTGGCCAGAAATTATGGTTTTGTCTTTTTTTTTTTCCTGTGAAGAACTCTTTTCAGAATCTAAATCTCTTCATTTTACTGAAAGGAAGGATGGTCAACATGACCTGATTACCCTCCTCTTCTGGATAAAATTTGGGGACAGAGTCAGAAGATATGGACTTAGCCTCAGCACCTCTGGTAAGAGATGGCAGTGTCTTTCTGTTTATACAGAAATAAATGCACCTTGAACTTCCCTGGTGGTCCAGTGGTTAACAGTCCGCCTGCCAATGCAGGGGACACAGGTTCAATCCCTGCTCCAGGAAGAGCCCACATGCCCTGGAGCAGCTAATCTCATGCACCACAACTCCTGAGCTCATGCACCTGGAGTCCATGCTTTGCAACAAGAGAAGCCACTGCAATGAGAAGCCTACGCACTGCAAATACAGAAAACCCACAAGCAGCAACAAAGACCCAGAGCCACCAAAAAGAAGCAAATAGCCTGTAAAGTGAAAACAAAGACAGAAGATATTAAAGAAGTATATTGACCCCATTATGGCAATGCAACACTGGGCTTCTGGATTTCTTTTTCGTTGTTGTTGTTAATCTTTGTTAAATATTTTATTACTGTGTGCACCCTCTGTGTGTTAGGGAATGGACCATATGCTGTTGGGAAGACAGAGATAAATGAAGACAAGTTTCCTGCCCTCAGGGTGGTGTGGAATAGGGAGAAAAGGGAACAGGCTTTGAAATCCAACATTCCTCAGGTCCACTCCAAGTGCCCCCAGTCACTGGCTGAGTAGCAAGTAGCTTACCATCCCTTGGCTCCCATATCTTCTTCTCTAAAATCAGAAAAATAATAACACTCTGCTGGGTTTTCTGAAAAATTAAACCAGATATTTAAATTACTTTAAAAATCAACTGGCACATAGTAAGCACTCATATAAAAGGTAGCCATCCTCATGAAAGATAAAGATACACAATAAAATACAGCAAAATACAAAGTAAAGACCTCCCCGGTGGTCCAGTGGTTAAGAATCCACCTGCTAATGCAAGGGACACATGTTTGAACCCTGATCTGGGAAGATTCCACGTGCCATAGGGCAACTAAGCCCATCAGTTCAGTTCAGTCGCTCAGCTGTGTCCAACTCTGTGAGACCCCAAGGACTGCAGCAGGCCAGCCTTCCCTGTCCATCACCAACTCCTGGAGCTTGCTCACTCTTATGTCCAGCGAGTCGGTGATGCTGTCCAACCATCTTATCCTCTGTCATCCCCTCCTCATGCCTTCAATCTTTCCCAGCATCGAGGTCTTTTCCAATGAGTCAGTTCTTCGCATCAGCCAAAGTACTGGAGCTTCAGTTTCAGCATTGGTCCTTCCAATGAATATTCAGGACTGATTTCCTTTAGGATTAACTGGTTTGATCACCTTGCTGTCCAAAGGACTCTCAAGAGTCTTCTCCAACACCACAGTTCAAAAGCATCAATTTTTCAGTGCTCAGCTTTCTTTATGACTGAAAGAAATACATGACACATCTATACATGACTATTGGAAAAACCATGACTTTCTCTAGATGGACCTTTGTTGGCAAAGTAATGACTCTGCTTTTTAATATGCTGTCTAGGTTGGTCATAGGTTTTCTTCCAAGAAGCAAACATCTTTTAATTTCATGACTGCAGTCACCCTCTGCAGTGATTTTGGAGACCCCCCAAAATAAAGTCTCTCACTGTTTCCATTATTTACCCATCTATTTGCGATGAAGTTATGGGACTGGATGCCATGATCTTAGTTTTTTGAAAGTTGAGTTTCAAGCCAGCTTTTTCACTCCCCTCTTTCACCTTCATCAAGAGGCTGTTTAGTTCCTCTTCACTTTCTACCATAGGGATGGTGTCATCTGTATATCTGAGGTTATTGATATTTCTCCTGGCAATCTTGATTTCAGCTTGTGCTTCCTCTAGTCCAGCATTTCTCATGATGTACTCTGTATGTAAGTTAAATAAGCAGGGTGACAATATACAGCCTTGANTCTTTGCAACCCCATGAACTTCAGCACACCAGGCTCCGCTGTCCTCCACTATCTCTTGGAGCTTGCTCAAGACTCAGTGATGCCATCCAACCATCTCATCCTCTGTCATCCCCTGCTCCTCCTGCCCTCAATCTTTCCCAGCATCAGGGTCTTTTCCAATGAGTCAGCTTTTCACACCAGGTGACCAAAGTTGTTGTTTGTTTTTTAATTAATTTATTTTTAATTGGAGGAAAACTGCTTTACAATATTGTGTTGGTTTCTGCACACACATCAAAATGAATCAGCCATAAGTGTACATATGTCCCCTCCCTCTTGCACCTCCCACCCCATTACACCCCTCCAGTTTGTCACAGAGCACCAGGTTTGAGCATCTTGCATCATACAGCAAATTCCCACTGGCAGGCTACTTTGCATATGGTAGTGTATGTGTTTCCATGCTACTCTCTCAATTCATCCCAGGCTGTCCTGCCCCTGCTGTGTCCATACATCTGTTCTCTATTATCTCTGTCTCCATTGCTATCCTGCAGATAGATTCATCAGTGCCATCTTTCTAGATTCCATACATATGCATTAATATACAATATATGTTTTTTTCTTTCTGACTTACTTCAGTCTGTATAATAGGCTCTTGGTTCATCCACCTCATTAGGACTGACTCAAATGTGTTCTTTTTTATGCCCAGGTAATATTCCATTGTATATATGTACCATAACTTCCTTATCCATTCATCTGTCAATAGACACCTGGATGAAAGCCACGATCTTTAATTTCCACCTTTCTGGCCACGTCAAGCAATTTATGTTTGATCACCTGTGCCCTCACCTGCAGCTCCTGCCTTATATCTGGTGCCACTGAGAAATGTCACATGACTCACATCTGACACTATTAAGGCAATGTCTCCAGGGCTGTCACTGTCGTGAGACAATGGATCATCCCATTGTTTCACTATCTTAAATGAACCCACTTGTTTTCTCTGTCATGTCAATACTCTTTCAAAGATGCAGCAGCACATTTTGGAAACTGTTATTTTATGGGCAGATCTTGTTCATGGAACTGATGAAGCGGGTGTCTTCAAAGATCATCCAAACAGCACGGAGTCCATCCTTTAGAGGGACACTGACCAACCTAGAGAGCATATTCAAAAGCAGAGACATTACTTTGCTGAGTAAGGTCCGTCTAGTCAAGGCTATGGTTTTTCTAGTAGTCGTGTATGGATGTGAGAGTTGGACTGTGAANAATATATATATATATATTCTGTTCTTAATTGCTCAGTCATGTCCGACTCTTTGTGACCCCGTGAACTGTAGCCCACTACACTCCTCTGTCCATGGGATTCTCCAGGCAAGAACACTGGAGTGGGTTGCCATTTCTTCCTCCAGGGGATCTTCCCGACCCAGGGATCAAACCTGTGTCTCCTGCATAGGGGGCAGATCCTTTCCCATTTCAGTCCTATAGATAGTCTAGGCTGTGTTATAACTTGCTTACTTATTCCTTTATCATCAGGCAAACATGTAGGGTCTTTCTCATCCTCCTGCCGAAAATGTTACACCTTCATCCTGTCAACATGGATAACGGCAAAGCACCTGCCACCATTGTGGATGCCTCACTGTGCAGTTACAAGCCAGATTCCCATATCAGCCAATGTAACTATCATGCCTCCTTGAGCAAAGGAATATTCACAGTCCCAGAGGCCAGCCTGACAGTTCTTACCCTGGGTTCATTGCCTCTGAATTAGAAGAGGAGAGTTAGAGAGTGCCTGAGTCAAATTAGACTTGACTTGGATTATATTTTCTTGCATAGAAGCAAACCATCTCTATTAGAATGTTCAGTGGCCAGTGTCAGGGGGTAACGGCCGTGGTTTCAAACGATTTCCTGGCTAAAAAAAAATCAGAGGATGGTCATGCCGATCAGCAAAAACTCGCCCCCTTCAGCGGTGTTGCACGCACTGTAATGCAGTCCTTGATGGCGTGGGATTGCAGAGAGAGTGCAAATAAAATGCAGATTTGTTTCCATTTTATTCCATTCCAACAGCCGTTATTCATAACAACTTAATGTGCAGCTGCTGCATTTCCCAAATGCAATGTGCTGAGGGTTTTGCACAGTTAAAATTGGTTTTATAGGCAAGGGAAATGCCACCAGCTCTGCAAAATGCTGCTACCCTTTCACTTTCCTGGATTTCGCTCTGTCGGATGAGTATTCACCTCCTGGAATAGTTGTTGCCTCCGTAAAGCAAACATCCAAACTACCAAAGTCAGGATTATGCTGGGAAATTTACACACAGGCATACACACACAGGAAGAGCAGCTTATATAACCCCATAAATTAAATATGAAGCCTCTTTGTGCTTTCAGGAAAAATCAGAGAGAATCAAAGGCTTGTACAAATTCTTCTCACTCTGCTTGGAGACATGGTTGCCCTTGTAAGCCTCTCTATTCCAGGTCCCAATGTGACTCACGTTGCTTCATGATGCTTTGCTGGTTTCTGCATGCAAAGGGTTAATCACAAGCACACATGACTTTTAATTCTGCTATGTGGTTCTTTAAGAAAGACCTGTCCAGGGACTTCCCTGGTGGTCCAGTGGTTACGAATCCACCTCTGGTTATGAATCCTCTGCCAATGTAGAGGATACAGGTTTGATCCCTGGTCTGGGAAAATCGCACATGCTGTAGGGCAACTATGGACTGAGGTTCGTGACATTGTACNTCTGATGCTGGGAAAGATTGAGGGCAGGAGGAGAAGGGGATGACAGAGGATAAGATGGTTGGATGGCATCGCCAACTCCATGGAGATGACTTTCACTGGGAGTTGGTGATGGACAGGGAGGCCTGGCATGCTGTGGTCCATGGGGTCATGAAGAGTCAGGCACGACTGAGTGACTGAACTGAATTGAACTGATGCTTTACCTGCTTCCTACCACTTTAATGAAACTATAGGCAATCTCACAGTGATGTGAAAACCATTATGCTAGTCTGCGCAAATTCTCAATATCCAGATTAGTGTGGTTTTGCAATGGATTTTTTAAAACAGAACTTCCCCAGTTTTTTTTAGTGGCATAGATTGCAGAAATGCAGGTCTATTGATCCTTGTAATACTTGGAGTGGCAGGACCCAGGAGCCCTGAGGTCTCTTGACTACAAGTGATTCTATTCCAGTCCTTTTCTGTGTGGACCAAGGTGTGGAAAGTGTTAGAAAACACTGTTGTTTGTATTTTAGCGTTATGCATCCGTGTTCATTTTTTTTTCTTGGATAACAAAACTGTAGTGACCCATTTATTAAAGAGATGCCCTTTTGACATTGACTTTTTAATTAGAGAATAATTGCTTTACAATACTGTGTTGGCTTTTGTGATGCAACGATGTGATGCTTTAAAACAAAATAATGTACTCAGATGCTGAAAGCTTCAAGGTCATAATTTTCTCTTCCTTTCACCAATTCTTGATGGGCTAAGTTAGTGTTTCCCAAAGAGTGGTCCATGGATTCTGTTTTGAAGGATAATAGGTGTTATGCAGGAAACAAAAGAAATAGGTGCATATGTGGGTGTGTGTGTGTTTGGTGCAAAGTGACCAAATAAATATGGGTAATGCTGGGTTTGAAAGATTTCTTCTAAGCTGAATTTTCAGTCTTTTTTTTAACTGTGCTGCACAGAATACGGGGTCTTAGTTCCCCAACCAGGAGTGGAACCCGTGCTCCCTGTAGTGGAAGTGCTGAGCCTTAACCTCTGGACCGCCAAAGAAGTCCCGACCCTTAATATTCTAATAGGCATTGTGCATGTCTCAGAAGAGGAATATAAGTTATTGTAGTGTTTCCCAAGCATATTTGACCTGGCAGCCTTTTGTCTAAAGAAGATAAAAATCTACTTAGAGACATGGTGGGATCAGTAAACTTAGGTTGCATTAGTGATGTCAACTTATTAATAAGTTAAGCAAATTCATACTCATTTGACAATATCTCACTGAGCCAGAAACGGGTGTCTTTGGCCAAACTGCTGTTGATATATGAAGTCTCTGGGCGCACAACCTGGAAGGTGGATTAGCTTACCAAGGGCGTCACTAAAGGGGCCACTAGTCTGAATCAACTGGACAGCAATCCTAAGCAGAGTCTTCAAGCCATAGCCCATTTTAAGCAGGTAAAGTAATCGGAAAATAGGAGTTATGGCATGATGAATTACATCAATATGAATACCAATTTTATGTAGATCAACATCTCCTGTAATGTCTATTGCTCTCTTAATTTTTTCTCTATTTTAAACATATAAAGTGGTGTTATTTAGATGATGACACACTTTTTAAAAATAGCTATTTTGAGATATAATTCACATAATATATTCACAGATTTGTGCAACAGTCACTACAATCAATTGTAGAATATCTCCATCATCCTAAAAGGAAACCCTGTGTCCATTCAGCAGTCACTTGCCATTTAGCCCTCCACTCAGCCGTTAGCACTAACTTATGTTTTGTCTCTATGTGTTTTCCTTTTTCATGTGAATGAAATCATATAATATGCAAACTTTTGTGTTTGGCCTCCTTTACTTAACAACATGTTTGCAAGGTTCATTCATGTTGTAGCATGAATCAGTACTTCATTCCATTTTATGGCTGTATCAGTTCAGTCACTCAGTCGTGTCCGACTCTTTGCGACCCCATGGACCACAGCATGCCAGGCCTCCCTGTCCATCACCAACTCCCAGAGTTCACTCAAACTCACGTCCATCGAGTCCGTGACGCCATCCAACCATCTCATCCTCTGTCGTCCCCTTCTCCTCCTGCCCTCAGTTTTTCCAGCATCAGAGTCTTTTCAAATGAGTCAGTTCTTCGCATCAGGTGGCCAAAGTTTGGAGTTTCAGCTTCAACATCAGTCCTTCCAATGAAGACCCAGGACTGATCTCCTTTAGGATGGACTGGTTGGATCTCCATGCAGTCCAAGGGACTCTCAAGAGTCTTCTGCAATACCACAATTCAAAAGCATCAATTCTTCAGCATTCAGCTTTGTTTATAGTCCAACTTTCACATCCACACATGACTACTGGAAAAACCATAGCCTTGACTAGAAGGACCTTTGTTGGCAAAGTAATGTCTCTGTCTGCTTTTTAATATGATGTCTAGTTTGTTCATAACTTTCCTTCCAAGGAGTAAGCATCTTTTAATTTCACAGCTGCAGTCACCATCTGCAGTGATTTTGGGGCCCCCCAAAATAAAGTCAGCCACTGTTTCCACTGTTTCCCCATCTATTTGCC
>SJYV01014150.1:1630427-1650444 GCA_006410875.1 Neotragus pygmaeus | reverse complement strand
CTCTTGCCTGGAAAATCCCATGGATGGAGGAGCCTGGTGGGCTGCAGTCCACAGGGTCTTGAAGAGTCAGACACGACCGAGCGACTTCACTTTCCCTTTTCACTTTCATGCATTGGAGAAGGAAATGGCAACCCACTCCAGTGTTCTTGCCTGGAGAATCCCAGGGACAGGGGAGCCTGGTGGGCTGCCGTCTAGGGGGTCGCACAGAGTTGGACATGACTGAAGCGACTTAGCAGTTGCTCTGATGGTAAAGAATCTGCCTGCAGTGCAGAAGACCCAGATTCAATCCTTGGGTCAGGAAGATTCCCTGGAAAAGGAAAGGAAGACCCACTCCAGCATTCTTGCCTGGAAAATCCCATGGACAGAGGAGCCTGGCGGGCCTCAGGCCTTTGGGCCGTAAAGAGGTAGACATGACTTAGTGACTAAACAACCACAACAGATATTTCTATTTATTGTTGTAATCCTAGCTCAGTGCTTGACACACGATAAGCCTTCAGTAAATATTTGTCAAGTAAACAAAGGGATAGACAAGGAGAAACAAAGAGGTTTAGGAGATTGAAAAAGAGAATCCTGTCAACTCTTTCAAACTTGGGAAATCCTACCTATAGCTGGTGGATGCCACTGTTGTATACAAGGAACCAGTATTTTTTCCTCTGACCTCCTTGCCTATATCTCCAGATTATAAGGCTGCATAAGTTTGTTATCTTGTTGCTGTTGGTGAAGGTGTTGAACTACCCTGTGTTTATTCAATACTTCGAGTAAGGCATTGCACTGGATGCCAAGGATATAACCAGGAATTAATACAGTCATGGCTTAAGCTTTACATAAACTCTTCTGCCCAGATCTCAGTCTCCTGGCTTGCTTATGAAGGAATGAGGCTCAGAAAATCCTTTAAAGAAGTGATTCAAGGACACTCAGACCAGAACCAAGAAGCCGCACATGCCATCCATCTTGCTTCATCCCTCCACGCTCCTGGATCATTTCTCCACGACCTCTGCAGTCCTCGTATCAAACACAGGGCCAGAGGAATGGGAAATGTCCAAAGGTATTTCATAATGAACCGTTGATGGTTATGAAGGAAGGGAGGGTAGGAAGGAAGAAACAAAAAACAATTTAAGTTTGGACTCATACTGTTTTTTAAGATGAATAAAATGATACCGATAGCTAATATGTATTGAGTCCTTACTGAAATAGAAGGGAAGAGAGCAAGGCACAACCTTTAAAAGAATGACAGCCCCAGGACACAACGTAAACTGTTTAGAACAAAATAGGTCCCAGGTGGCAGATGAGTTGACTTCCACTAGACCTGAGCCTCAGTATACACTCATTGAGACACAGCATTACTTAGGCCACCTGATGCGAAGAGCTGACTCATTGGAAAAAACCTTGATGCTGGGAAGACTGAAGACCAGAGAAGAGGGCACCAGAGGATAAGATAGTTAGATAACATCACTGACTCAATGCACATGAATTTGAGCAAACTCCAGGAGATAGTGGAGGATAGAGGAGCCTGGTGTGCTACAGTCCATGGGGTTGCAAAGAGCTAGACACAACTTAGTGACTGAACAGGGGAAGTAAAGAACAGTGTGCTTGACATGCTGAGAAAAGTGAGGAAGGGAGGGAGAGAAACTTTAGTGAGCCTTCTTTAGTTGGAGGAACCTGTTGTGGCACAGAGAAGTTGCCTAGCATGCCCAAAGGCGCACAGCAAGTGAAGGAGAGTTACCCACGTGTGTTTGTCTCTACAGCCTTTGCCTTTTCCTATGATCTCTCACTTCCTTGCTGGTTATCATGCTTGCATGGATGAAATAATATTTCTACTTTCTGCGCTAAATGCAAGCCAATCTCTCCTCTGTCTTCTACCCTCCTCTAGACATTTCCTTTGTTATATCAACTGAACACTGTCAACCTTGGCTTTTTCTACAGTGCTTGAAACTTACAGAGGAGAGACATCTGTTCCAACCCATCCTCCATCCCACGTTTTTCCAAAACAATCTTTGAAAAAAGGATGGGTATCTTAGGTTCTCAGGCTTTCTGGGTGGCTCAGAGGTAAAGAATCCCCCTGCCAATGCCAGAGACACAAGAGATGCGGGTTCGATCCTTGGGTTGGGAGGACCCCCTGGAGAAGGGAATGGCAACCCACTCCACTATCCTTGCCTGGGAAATCGCATGGTCAGAGGAGCCTGGAGTGCTGCAGTCCATGAGGTGGCAAAGCGTTGGACACAACTCAGTGACTCAACCACAATCTCAGGCTCTCTGCACACCACTGCTGTTTCCTGTGTTTGTTTACCAACAGCCCATTCATATTTTTAGATGAACACCTAAGGAGGAAAACCAAGGCATTTGAAGAAATTTACCATCTAGACAGTTTGTCTCTCCATTGGATGAGATTTTGCTTTATTCTAGACACCCAAAACACTCAAGGAAAGCATCCCACCTTTGATCATTTTAAAATACTCACTAAAAAGAAAGAAAAACTTAATTGAAGAAGAAATGCAAAGCCCTCTTGATCTCTATGAAAACATAGGCAATTATCAAGACAATTTCCAAATAACCCCAAAGCTTGTATAAATGTCTTTCAGCACTGGGAGAGTAAAACTAAATATTTACTACATGCCAAACAAAATTAAGATTTGTCTGGCACCAAAGGAAAAAGGAAAAAAGAGAGAAAGCTCCTTCTGCAGGCTGAAATCCCACCGCTACAAAGAGAAGCAGGGCCTTTTGAAAGGAAAACGTTTTAACCGTGTTTACAAGGGTCATTTCCATGTTTTTGAAACCCTGCTATTAAATAATGCATGTTTCTCGAGTGAAAAAATAGAGCAGCTAAGTACTGTCTTCCTGAAGAAAGCCTCAATGCCCAGGTGAAAGGGAAGACTGAACCCATTGGGGAGGTCTGATCGCTTCCTTCCCAGGAGAGGGTGCTGAGGGGCAGAGCAGAGACATCAAGGTCTTGTACAAGATCTGAAGATTTTTTTTTTTTTTAACAACACTTTATTTATTTATTTTTGGCCACACTCTGTCTTTGTTGCTGCAGGAGGGCTTTGTCTAGTTGCAGCGATCAGGGGCTACTCTTTAGTCATGGGGTGAGGGCTTCTCATTGTATTGTCTTCTCTTGTTGCAGAGCCCTGGCTCCAGAGTATGTGGGCATCAGTAGTTGTGGCCACAGGCTTGGTAGCTGCAGCTTGTGGGCTCTAGAGTGTGGGCATCAGTAGTTGTGGCATATAGGCTTTGTTGCCCCTTAACATGTGGGATCTTCCCTCATCAGGAATAGAACTTGTAACCACTGTATTGGTCATTGGATTCTTAACCACTGGCCCAGCAGGGAAATCCCATCTGCAGCCATTTTTTGTCTCATCAGGTAACTGGGCTGCAGGGAGGTAGGGATAGGCATTGGTGAACAGAGAGAGTGTTGGCTGGGGAATCAGACACTGTGAGACCCACTTCCTGCTCACTCATTTTCTTGCAGGCACATCCCTTAACTTTAGTTGCCAGGTAAATAGGGAGAGTTGCTTAGTTCTCAGAGTCCTTGGGGAAGATTACATGAAATAGCCTGTGTAAAGCACAGTGCCTTGGGCATAGCATGCATTCCATAAAGATGAATATTTCATTAGTAGTAGTCATAGCAGCTGTGTAATATTGGCAGAGACAGCTAGTGATCATCAAGTATCCCAGGTGCTCCTCTGTGTTTCCCAGCATCCTTTGCAGGGAGGTCTGGGCCATGTGACCTGTTCTAGCCAATGGGCTACGAGTAAAGACAGGGAGGCCTGGGTGTGGGTTTCAAAGTCTTTCCTGGTAGGAGAGCCATGTTGATAAGGTGGCATTGTGAGATGGTAGAGTCTCCATGAGTCTGATTTCCAAGGGATTCTATAGAGAGAAGTCTCCCCCACAGACCTGTGGGACACAGAACTTGAGAGGGAAATACATCTTTACTATTAGGCTACTGGGATTCTGGGTTAGTTGGTCAGTGCAGCAGTTAGCCAGTGCCTTATATAATTTATTATTATTTCTCTTATCATTTCTTTTTATTTTAAGATTTTTTTAAAGCCTTTATTGAATTTGTTACAACACTATTTCTATTTTATGTTTTGGTTTTTTGGCCCCGAGGCATGTGGGATCTTAACTCCCTGACTAGGGATCAAACCCTCACTCCTTGCATTAGAAGGTGAAGTCTTCTTAACCATTGGACTACCAGGGAAGTCCCCTCTTATCATTTATTTCTTGATCAAAGTAGTTCAAGGAGACCAGAAACCTCAGGGAGTTATAGGGAGGAAGGCATTCTGAAGTGAGTTTTCATAGAGACACATTTTTATCGACTAATGNCAAGCGTTCAATCCCCAGTCTGCATGCCGCATGGATGAGGCGAAAAAAAGAGAACATACTCGGAGTCACCCAACTGGCATGTGAACAGAAGTCTCCTGGCTGTAGAGCGAGGCTGCACCTTGCCATGTGCTCCTGAACCTCCAGGTGGAGGCTCCAAACACAACTGTCAATGGAATCAACATTGCATGTACATCCCAGAGTTAGGTGCGTGCCGCATCTGTCCCTAAACCAGGCTCATTTGTTAAGTCTGTGCAGGTGACAACAGTTACAGCTAAGAGAATTGTTTATACATATGTTAAAGCACATCAATTATTTTTCAATTTATCAAATGGATGTGACCAAAATCACAAGTCTCCACTTTGCAATAGATGATTGGAAGCATAAAATAACAGAAACTAAGCGTTTTAAATCCACCTTATTTTTCAATTCTCTGTAGTATCTTTCAGATCATAAAAAAAAAAAAAATCTGTTCACTATAGAAAAGGGATGTCAAGAAGAATGTAGGGCATTTGGGAAAACCACAGAGTTAAAACCAAAATATCACCCTTAGCCCTACTATCCAGAAACAACCACTGTTCCCATCTCTTCCTATGTGTTTTAAATTCATTGAAAGTGAAATTGGGACTATTGGATGGGGATTAAAGGTCCCAGTTTTGGACTCAGACAGGCCTGAACTTGATTCACAGCACTACTTCCACCTGCTGGCTGTTTGACCTTGGGCCAATTAATTAACCCTCTGAAAATGCAGGGAAATTGCACCTACCTTCCTGGTTGTGAAATAAATGTTGTGATGCATCGACAGCGTGGAACAGAGTGTCTGGCTCATGGCAAGGATTGGTCACTGGTGGCAATTATGTTTAATGACAGTGCTCTTTATTTTTATTTCACTGTGACCTTTTCTCCCCCAGATGATTCCATAGTTTTTAAGTACATGACTTTATTTTAGTTGTCTTGTCTCTCTTATTCATATACCATGATTTATTTAGCCAGTTCCTAATTAGGTCATGGGTATTTTTGATCTCCAGTAAATTAAATAGTGCTAAAATTTTGTCTTATCCTTTTTTCTTAAATAAAAATATAGTTGATTTATATTTGTGTTCATTTCTGCTGTACAGCTACATGATTCAGTTATACATATATATACATTCTTTTTTTAATATTTTCTTCTGTCTCTTTTTTCAGGCTGTTTAAAAAAATATATTTATTTTAATTGGAGCAAAATTGCTCTACAATATTGTGGTGGTTTTGGCCATACATCAATATGAATCATTACTACTATCAAGAATAGTGTGGAGATTCCCTGACCAGGAATTGAACCCATGTCCCTGCACTGGAAGGCAGATTCTTAACTGCTGGGCCACTAGGGAAGTCCGTGTCTTACACTTAAGACAGTTGTCAATGCCAGGGTCCTCTCACTCCCATGAGTGGCCATGTCTGGGATATCCCCATGCCACGTGGTCCATCCTGAAGAGGAAAGACCAGCTGCTTAAGCCCTAGATGCAAACCCCCCAGTGAAAATAAAATCAGCCAATTTCCCCCTAAGCAGAAGCCTTGGTGTTTGCTCACTTGGCTGTCTTTCAGGAGCATGGGGGTAATTTGTAGCCTGAACAATTGAGACAAACACTTGGCGTGAGACGGGGAAAAGTAGGATGAGTCTGTAATTGGAATCTTTTGTCTCATTTATTCTTGACGATGTGCCATATTCCACTCCATCAGCCAGAGGGGATTGTTCACAGAATGCCTCACACCTGGAATCAGTGCTTCTAGAAACCAGATGCGGGGGGTTGTTAGATGCTATTTGAAATCTAGGGTGAGCTAGCTTCCTCTAACCACCCTCCTGCCCTTTCACATTCTGCTGTATTTTTCCTAAGATTTTCTGTCCTTTCTGGGATTCTAGTTACATTTATCTGGAGTCCAGGGCACCTGTTTTTCCAAGTCTCTGGCTCATCTATTTGAATCCCCTGCAACCAGTAATGGAAAGCTGGTGTGCTGGGGAGAGGGCAGGGGAGTCTAGCAGCATTAGAAAGGATGGCACACTNCTGGTTGTGAAATAAATGTTGTGATGCATCGACAGCGTGGAACAGAGTGTCTGGCTCATGGCAAGGATTGGTCACTGGTGGCAATTATGTTTAATGACAGTGCTCTTTATTTTTATTTCACTGTGACCTTTTCTCCCCCAGATGATTCCATAGTTTTTAAGTACATGACTTTATTTTAGTTGTCTTGTCTCTCTTATTCATATACCATGATTTATTTAGCCAGTTCCTAATTAGGTCATGGGTATTTTTGATCTCCAGTAAATTAAATAGTGATAAAATTTTGTCTTATCCTTTTTTCTTAAATCAAAATATAGTTGATTTATATGTTGTGTTCATTTCTGCTGTACAGCTACATGATTCAGTTATACATATATATACATTCTTTTTTTAATATTTTCTTCTGTCTCTTTTTTTCGGCTGTTTAAAAAAATATATTTATTTTAATTGGAGCAAAATTGCTCTACAATATTGTGATGGTTTTGGCCATACATCAATATGAATCATTACTACTATCAAGAATAGTGTGGAGATTCCCTGACCAGGAATTGAACCCATGTCCCTGCACTGGAAGGCAGATTCTTAACTGCTGGGCCACTAGGGAAGTCCGTGTCTTACACTTAAGACAGTTGTCAATGCCAGGGTCCTCTCACTCCCATGAGTGGCCATGTCTGGGATATCCCCATGCCACGTGGTCCATCCTGGAGAGGAAAGACCAGCTGCTTAAGCCCTAGATGCAAACCCCCCAGTGAAAATAAAATCAGCCAATTTCCCCCTAAGCAGAAGCCTTGGTGTTTGCTCACTTGGCTGTCTTTCAGGAGCATGGGGGTAATTTGTAGCCTGAACAATTGAGACAAACACTTGGCGTGAGACGGGGAAAAGTAGGATGAGTCTGTAATTGGAATCTTTTGTCTCATTTATTCTTGACGATGTGCCATATTCCACTCCATCAGCCAGAGGGGATTGTTCACAGAATGCCTCACACCTGGAATCAGTGCTTCTAGAAACCAGATGCGGGGGGTTGTTAGATGCTATTTGAAATCTAGGGTGAGCTAGCTTCCTCTAACCACCCTCCTGCCCTTTCACATTCTGCTGTATTTTTCCTAAGATTTTCTGTCCTTTCTGGGATTCTAGTTACATTTATCTGGAGTCCAGGGCACCTGTTTTTCCAAGTCTCTGGCTCATCTATTTGAATCCCCTGCAACCAGTAATGGAAAGCTGGTGTGCTGGGGAGAGGGCAGGGGAGTCTAGCAGCATTAGAAAGGATGGCACACTTGCTCTGGTACCCGCGCTGATTCAAGCATCTCTTTCTTGCATGGTGAGAGCAGGCGCTAATCCGTAGCGTGGAGTTCAAGTTCAAATTCAGGAGTCTGCTTCTGTTTTTGCTGTTTTACAAAGTGACACACGTATGTTTAAGAACCTTTGTTCTCTTGGGTCTCTGCAGGTTACAGAAAGCTGGAAGGGACTGCATGGACTGGCTTCTTCATGGAACTTTGTCAAGATGCAATCTGGCAACTTAGATATGGATTGCTAAGTCACTTCAGTCGTGTCCGAGTCTGTGTGACCCCATAGACGGCAGCCCACAAGGCTCCCCTGTCCCTGGGATTCTCCAGGCAAGAACACTGGAGTGGGTTGCCATTTCCTTCTCCAATGCATCAAAGTGAAAAGTGAAGTGAAGTCGCTCAGTCATGTATGACTTCAGCGACCCCATGGATTGCAGCCTTCCAGGCTCCTCCATCCATGGGATTTTCCAGGTAAGAGTACTGGAGAGGGTTGCCATTGGATATGGATAGAAACCAACAACTGAGGAGGTTGTAAAACACACAGTCTTATTCCTAGCTCCAAATACATAGACTCAGAATTTTCAGGGGAAGGAGTTGGACACCTGCATTTTTCACAAGACTCACAATGACTCTGCTACTGCTGCTGCTGCTGCTAAGTCACTTCAGTCGTGTCCAACTCTGTGTGACCCCATAGATGGCAGCCCACCAGGGTCCCCCATCCCTGGGATTCTCCAGACAAGAACACTGGAGTGGATTGCCATTTCCTTCTCCAATGCATGAAAGTGAAAAGTGAAAGGGAAGTTGCTCAGTCGTATCTGACTTCGCAACCCCATGGACTGCAGCCTACCAGGCTCCTCCATCCATAGGATTTTCCAGGCAAGAGTACTGGAGTGGGTTGCCGTTGCCTTCTCCGACAATGACTCTAACAGGGTCAAATTGGGAAACCTTGTAGGAAGTGATATAGCTCAAGCTTCATGTGCCCCACCCAGGGGACCTTGATTAAATGTATGTGCTGATCCTACAGATTGGGGTGGTGGAAAGAGAGGGCCCTGAGACTCTGATTTTTTCAGGTACTGATGCCACTGACATGCAGACTACAAGATACATAGCAGAGATTAGCTAGCACCTGCCTGTCTGCTTATGTACTGCCCATGGTTTAAGAATGACCACAAAAATCAAATTAAAAAAACAGTATTTCATTATACTGGAGCATTTTATGAAATGTAAATGTCAGTGTTCATACATGAAGTTTTCTTGGAACATAGCTGTTACCCAAAACCTGGGTTTACCTCTTGGTGTGTGTCAATAGACACGAACAAGCCAAGATGAAGAGAAGTAAGGATTTATTATTATTGGCAGCAAATAAGGAGAAAACTGGACTGTTTCCCAAAGCAGGGTTATCTCCCTGAACAGCAAAATTGGAGACGTTTTAAGCTAAGGGACATGCCTCTTCCCAGGTGGCACTGGTGGTAAAGAATCTGCTTGCCAATGCAGAAGACCCAGGTTTGATCCCTGGATTAGGAAGATCCCCTGGAGAAGGGAAAGGCTACCCACTCCAGGATTCTGACCTGGAGAGTTCCATTGACTGGATAGTCAACAGTGTCGCAGAGTTGAATACAACTGAAGGACTTTCACTTCACTTCACTCTTGTTTCTGTACCTCCTCCCTTAAGTACTGAGAACTGTTTGAAGGCAATCACTGTGGCCTGGCTCAGATCACAAACAGGACTTTCTAGGCCAAAATGAGTTCTATTATGTCAAGAAAGCTATTCCTGGTTCCGTTTCCCCAAGGACCTTCTACTCTATCTGTTTACACAGCCACACCCAGTGGGTGTGATCGAGATCATGTGTGTGCACTACGTCACTTCAGTCGTGTCCAACTCTTTGCCACCCCAGGGACTGTAGCCCACCAGCCTCCTCTGTCCACGGTATTCTCCAGGCAAAAATATTGGAGTGGATTGCCCCATTTCTCCTCCAGAGAATCTTTCCAAACCAGGGATCCAACCTGTGTCTCTTGTGTCTCCTGCATTGGCAGGCAGGTTCTTTACCACTAGCACTACCATGACTCCCCAAACCTAAAATATTTACTATCTGAGTCTTTATAGAAACATTTGCCAGTCCCTGATCTATGGCAAACCACTCCAGTACTCTTGCCTGGAAAATTCCATGGATGGAGGAGCCTGGAAGGCTGCAGTCCATGGGGTCGTGAAGAGTGGGACACGACTGAGCCACTTCACTTTCAATTTTCACTTTTCACTTTCATGCATTGGAAAAAGAAATGGCAACCCACTCCAGTGTTCTTACCGGGAGAATCCCAGGGATGGGGGAGCCTCATGGGCTGCCGTCTATGGGGTCCCACAGAGTCAGACACGACTGAAGCGACTTAGCAGCAGTAGCAGTAGATCTAGATCCAGAAGCAAAATGCAGAGGTGTCCTGTACAGAAATTTCTTACTTAGTGCGACTGTCTCCAAACCTTTATTCTTCCCACTCTTTACCTCCAGACCTCAGTTTCTGACTTCAGATGGCATGTATTTGCATAATGGTTTTCTTTGCTACCTTTTCTTTCCGACTAATTGAATTAGAATGGCTTAAAAAACATACCTTCAGGCTCCAACCCATTTCCAGATGCCTGCCAATGAGGGTATAGGCAAGCCCAAGAGAAGCAATTTTGCTTCTATTTTGCATTTGATTTTGTGGTTCAGATGATAAAGAATCTGCCTTCAGTGCAGGAGTTGCGAGTTTGATCCATGGGTTGGGAAGATCCCTGGAGAAGGGAATGGCAACCCACTCCAGTAATCTTACCTGGAGAATTCCATGGACAGAGGAGCCTGGCAGGCTATATAGTCTATGGGGTTGCAAAGAGTTGGACACACTGAGTGATTAACACTTTGCTTTTTATCTTTAGTCTATGGACATTAAGAAAATCAGTGATAGAATGTCAGTGGGCCAGTCTTTTCAGAGAATGGAGTAACAGTTCAGCTTAAACCAGTTTTTCCTGGAGAGACTCGTTCCATCTCTCTTCAATCTATGGCTACAGAATCCAGTTAGTCAGGGCCTAGAATGGGTGGAGGAGATTCAGAAATTTTTGAAAACCTGCATGTTCTAAGGTATGAAGACTTCTCATTGAGAGGATGTAGAGTAGGGTTTTCTGCTGGGGTTCAATCCCTGGGTTGGGAAGATCCCTTGGAGAAGGGAAAGGCTACCCTCTCCAGTATTCTGGCCTGGAGAATACCACGGACTGTATGGTCCATGGGGTTGCAAAGAGTCGTACATGACTGAGTGAATTTCACTTTCTGTTTCTGCCAGTAGACTGATTCCTTCTTCTGTATGTTGTCCTAGGAACCCAGTACCAGAGTTTGGAGACACAGTGAAGTTGGGAGCTTTAGTTTTTCCTGAAAATAAAAAGGAAATTAATCTGCCTGCAATACAGGAGACCTGGGTGCAATCCCTGGGTCAGGAAGATCCCCTGGAGAAGGAAATGGCAACCCACTCCAGTATTCTTGCCTGGGACATCCCATGGACAGAGGAGCCTAGTGGACTGCAGTCCACAGGGTTCAAGAGTCAGACACGACTTAGCAACTAAACCAGCACCACCAAGGAAATGGTGAACACTGACCATGGGGTAAATGTGTGAGTGTGTGCTCAGTCATGTCCAGCTCTTTGCAACCCTATGGACTGCAGCCCGCCAGGCTCCTCTGTTCATAGGATTCTCCAGGCAAGAAGACTTGGAGTGGGTTGTCATTTCCTACTCCAGGGGATCTTCCTGACTCAGGAATTGAAACACCTTCTGTGTCTCTTGCATTGCAGGCGGATCCTTTACCCACAGAGCAGTGAATACAATGATTAGAATCCCCTTCCAGTTGTAGCTCTTGCCTTCTGGACCATCAAAGCATGCTTGGAAAATATTTGGGCACTTTAAAATGTATTTGCCTTCCTATAGAACAAGAGTATTCTTCGTGTAAGATCTTTAGTCATTTCTTCAGCACACTGGGTTATATTTGCTTAACTCCACTCGTATTCAATTTCATGCCAGAGTTCAGAACTCATGAAAGCCCAGACACTGACCCTGTCTGCATCCTTACCCTAAACTCTGCTCCTTTCTCCAAAACAGGAATATCACTCCTTGCTCTTTCCCATTGCTTCCCTAAAATACAAAAAAAAACAAAGATGAAAACAATCAGGAAAAAGAAAAATGAGAAGCAAACTTGCCCTGAGTTTTTTTCCTTTATCATTATGACACTGAGCCTTTTTTGTCTTGTGCATCATGAATTGGCACTTGCCATCTACTTCTGCAAGGATTAAATCATGTGCTGCTGGCTTTTAACAACCCCTAAAAGGAGTTCAGGGTAGAAAGCAGAAATGAGTCACTCCATGCTCTGGGAAAAACTGGCAGCACAGGTCTTCAGATAGTTAGATATATTCAGGAGCTGATTTTATGAGCCCAGCTCTTGTGTCTGTTCATACCTAGAAAAGCACTAAAATCCTTCATGGTGATGACTGCTTCTTGACACTAGTAGAAAGCTTCTGCAAAAAATATTTGCTGGATTACATGCATTCCCCTTTCACCAAAATTAGGTCTATACTGACCTTCGCCTCTTCCCTTTGGAGCAGTTTCTCAGAGCTATCTGAGGTGCTGTCTCCTGGGCTATAGCCCTCACTTTGCCCCAAATAAGACTTAACTCACAACTCTCACAGTGTGTGTATTTGTTTTTTAAGTTGCCAGTGTCTTGTCTCTGAAGTTGGATGAGATGATCACCAAAGCTTCTTTCCATCTCTTCTTCCAAGGCTCCTCTTGCTGCCCTTCACTTTGCCAGACTTGAGCATGTCTGCCACCTCCTGCAAAGAGCTTGCAGCCCATGTTCCTTGTGTTGTTGAACCCAAGTTCACGTGCTTGACCCACAGTGAGGTCAAACAAACCAGAAGGCCAGAGTTTGGAGCAGAAGATGTTTTACTACTGGACCAAGCAAGGAGAACGCGTGGCTTCTGTTCAAAAGAATCCTCGATGGTTTTCAGGGAAGAGTTTTTAAAGGCAAAATATTGGATGAGGGTTGCAGAGTTGTGACTTTCTTCTGATTGGCTGGTGGTGACATCACAGGGCGGTGCTCCAGGACTCTTGCACTTGGTATTACCATCCTCCACCCTGAAGGGGGACTTAGTCCCTGCAGGAGAACTCAAAGATATACTGTTACATACATCCCTTGAGGAGGAACTTGGACTCTGCTTTATGGCTACACTATTGTTTGTTGACTACTTTTCCTTTGTTTATACATTCCCTTACTTCCCAAATCAGTAATTGTTTGTATCTGCCCCTTAGAACTCAGGGATGGTCTGGGAGCCTGAAAGCTTTTTCCTACAAACAAGAAATAAGGGACACAGAAAGATCTGGTACTTGGGAGGTTCCTTCAGCGGCCTGCTCAGTAGCACTTGCTCGGGCTACATAAGAGACTCCAGCAAGCTATGAAGAAATAAGAGGCAAGAAGCCACTTATCTCAGCACATAGTCTTTAAAAAAAAAAAAAAAGGTGCCATATCTTAGCATGGATGGACTCTCTTCATTTCTCGATGTTCCTGACATCAGTAACTGCACAGTATTGCTTAAAAGCATATTGCCTATCTCCTTCTCTCTCTCTCTCTCACCATCTAAGTCTCTCTCTGTTCTAGGAACAAAGAAAACTTTTAAAAGAGAGAGAGAGAAAGATCAAAAAGGTTCTTAATTTTTTTATATGTCTATGGATCCGAGAACTCTGATAACAGTAAGGTGAGGGGGGCGGAGATGGCTGGAATAGGAAAGAGTGCCTGTGAGCAGCTGACATTGGATAAGATAGTAGTTCTTTTAGGAGGGAAAAAAAAAGACCTGTCACCTCCAATTACATTTCATGACTCTTGCTGAATGCTACCTCCAAAATGGAATACTTTGATGTGAAGAAATAACAACTTCACCTTTCCCATTTCCACCAATGCAATCACTAGGGAAGGAGGTTGTCAAATTTGAACTTGAATCATTTCATCAGTCCTCCAAGAAATTATGTGAAGACTTACTTGTTCTTTATCTATTAGCCATGGTTGGGGAAGGAACAATTTACCCCCTTCCCCTTCTTAAGTTCTTTTGGCAGTTCTAATAATTAAGTTGATACAAAACAGATTAGTAGAAGAAAAAAATATTTAGTGAGCATGGAGGTCTCCCAAAATGGGGCCCAAAAGAAGGGGTCAAAGTAGGCAGCTTTTGTACTTTTTTAGGTGTAGAAACAAGAAGTTTGTGAGATGTTGACAAGGTAAAGAAAATTTGGCTCGGGTGTGATACCATGCAGGACTCTGTGGGGCTCCTGGACACAAGACCTTTGTGTCTCCCATTTATTTGATTACAGGGAACAGCCTTCATTCAGCCTCTATGACTTTCCCTGAGTTCCAGTGGGGAGACCCAAGCAAGGAAGGGTGACTGCAGCCTTGAAATTAAAAAATGCTCGCTCCTTGGAAGAAAAGCAACAACAAACCTAGACAGTGCGTTAAAAAGCAGAGACATTACTTTGCCTCCAAAGGTCCATAGAGTCAAAGCTATGGTTTTTTTAGTAGTCATGTACAGATGTGAGAGCTGGACAGTAAGCAAGGCTGAATGCCGAAGGATTGATGCCTTTAAGTTCTGGTTCTGGAGAAGACTCTTGAGAGTCCCTTGGACTAGAAGGAGATCAAACCAGTCTATCCTAAAGGAAATCAACCTTGAATATTCATTGGAAGGACTGATGTTGAAGCTCCAATACTTTGGCCCCCGGATGAGAAGGGCCAACTCATTGGAAAAGACCCTGATGCTGGGAAAGGCTGAAGGGAAAAGGAGGAGGGGGCAGCAGAAGATGAGATGGTTGGATGGCTTCACTGACTCAATGGACATGAATTTGAGCAAATTCCAGGAGATAGGGAAGAACGGGGAAGCCTGGCGTGCTGCAATCCATAGGGCTGCAAAAAGTTAGACACAAATTAGCAACTGAACCACAGCAACATCATAGTTAATTTACAATGTTGTTTTAGTTTCAAGTATGCAACAAAGTCATTCAGTTGTACATAGAAATATATTTTTTTCAGATTCTTTTTTCCATTATAGGTTATTACAAGTTATTGAATATTAGTTCTCTGTTGCTATATAGCAGGTCCTTGATGTTTATCTATTTTATATATAGTAGTGTTGTATGTTAATCTCAAACTCCTTACGTATCTCCCCCATGCCCCTAGCTGTAAGGTTCAAAAGGCTTAGGAAGTAACTTTGTCTTTCCCCTAACTCCCTGAAGGAATGTAGATAGAGGGCCTGTTCCTTGAAGGAAGCATCACCAGAGATCACTATAGTGAAGCAGATGTGTGGACAGAGAAACCTAGCAAAGTCTATTTGCTAAAATTCCTCTCTGGGTCCAACTATCTCTGCTGGCCCAGCAAACATTTGCTTTTCCTTCTCCATGTCATTTGCCTTTCTCCCCTTTGAAGTCTCAACCCCCTCCACCCCCAACTTTCTCTTTACTCTTTCACTGAAGATAGTATTAAAGGTGAGAGTTTCTGCCACTTTGGTGAATTATTCAATATTCCTGGGTCTCTCTTATGTATGGTACAGTACATGTGTATGCTTGCTCGGTCATGTCCAACTCTGTGACCCCATGGGCTGTAGCTTGCCAGGCTCCTCTGTCCATGGGATTCTCCAGAAAAGAATGCTGGAGTGAGTTGCCATGCCTTCCAGGGAATCTTTCTGATCCAGGGATTGAACCTGCGTCTCTTATGTCTCCTGCATTGTCAGACAGGTTCTTTACCACTAGTGCCATGTGGGAAGCCCCCAACCATGTATGCAGTGTTATTAAACTCTCCTGTTAACTCTGTCTCATAGTGATTTAATTGTTTTTTTTTGGGGGGGGGGGCGGTGGTGGTTGGCCTCACCACTCGGCATGTGGGATCTTAATTCCCTGATCAGGGTTTGAACCCCTGCCCCTGCAGTGGAAATGCTATCTTAACCACTGGACCACCAGGGAAATCCCCTCAATTTAATTCTTAGACCAGCTTGAAGAATCTAAAAGAATAGAGGGAAATGCTTTCCTCCCTGACACCTGACTTGCCCAAGGCCACAGATAATGAATGTATACATACAAGACTCCTAATATATATCAGACCTACACTAGGTGTGGGAATATGGAGATATACTGGTGGTCCAAGCAAGTATAGTCACTGGATTCTAGAAGCTTTTAAGACAAATCTAAGCAAACTATCAAACATATGGTTTATAGATGGCAATAAATGCCTACAGTAACAAATTGGCATGTGCCGTGGCACTTAGGGCTTCTCAGATGGCACCAGTACTAAAGAATCCACCAGCTAATGCAAGAGACAGAAGAGATGCAGGTTCAGTCCCTGAGTCAGGAAGATCCCCTGGAGGAGGGAATGGCAACCCACTCCAGTGTTCTTGCCTAGAAAATCTCATGGACAGAGGAGCCTGGCAGGTTACAGTCCACGGGACTGCAAAGAGTCAGACATGACTGAGTGACCAAGCGCTTGCCCTCTACCTTAACAAGGACTGAATCATGAGCTGCTACAGCTGCTGACCTTCAACAGCCCCTTGAAAGGTGTTCAGGGAGGAGATCAGGAATGAGGTACTCTGAGATTGGGGAAAACCTGACAAGACAGGTGTTCAGATAGTTAGATATTCTTGGGAGCTGGTTTTAGGAGCCCAGCTCTTGTGTCTGCTCATATCTAGAAAAGCTCTAAAATCCTTCATGGTGAAGACTGTACCTCGCAACTAGCAGCAACCTTCACAAGACCAGCAGAAACCTTCTGCAAAAAATATGTGCTTGATTGCATGTATTCCTGCTTCACCAAAATCATATATAAACTGACCTTCCCCGTTGCCTGTTTGGAGCAGTTTCTCAGGGCTATCTGAAATGCTGTCTCTTGGGCTATAGTCCTTATTTTGCCCCAAATAAAACGTAACTCAACTGTGGTGCTTTTTTTTTGTTCAGTCTGCTTGCCATAAGGGGAAATAGCCAGGAAATGAGATTGGAGATTCAAGAAACCTTTGTGAGAAAGTGATATTTAATCTTGGACTCATTCTGTATGAGTGGCTCAGACAGTAAAGAAGCTGCCTGCAATGCAGGAAGCCCAGGTTCTATCACTGGGTTTGAAATATCCCTTAGAGAAGGGAATGGCTACCCACTGCAGTATTCTTGCCTGGAGAACTCCTTGGAGAGAGGAGCCTGGCAGGCTACAGTCCATGGGATGGCAAAGAGTTAGATATGACTGAGCCACTAAGGCACACAAGAATTAATAAGAGAGAGTAGAAATGGAACAAGTCACTGGCAAAGGCTTAATAAGGACCATTTTCTAAGTTCAAGTTCAGCTGTGTTTTTTCCACTGCTTTCAACCAACCTTTCTCAGCACTCCTCGGGTAGCTCATTCCTCAGTAAATAACCCCCAAAGGGGCCAGAGCCAATATCATCTCTAAGACTTTGGGCTGGTTTTGTTTTCCACCCTAAAGAGTCTATAAATCAATTTTCCCACAGGTGGTTCCTGAAAATATATGAGTGGGGAAAATCCAAATAAATGTGTTTTGCTTTATTATTAGAAAAAACAGATGAACAATAGCAACAAGAAAACCCCAATATGCCTGGAACATGGCTCAAGGAGTCTCTCCTTTCATTTTCTGAGAACCAATCTCCCCATTTCTATTGACCTCCAGACCCCCAAGTGGGTACCCTAGAGCTCTATCCACTCCTAAATGCATACAGTTGTTTACACCCAATGTCAATAGAACACATTCACATGCTGGTTACTGTCTACTTAAAAATTTTTTTTAATCTCTATTTTTTATTTTTTAAAATGACTTCCTCATGCATTAAAAAAAGAATGAAATGCCATTTGTAGCCACATGGTTGGACCACAGATGATGATACTAAGTGTAGTAAGTCAGACAAAGACAAATATCACATGGTATCACTTAAACATGTGGAATCTAAAAGAAATCATACAAATGAACTTACTTATAAAACAGAAATAGACTCACAGACATAGGAAAACAAACTCTGGTTACTAAAGGGGAAGTGGGGATAAATTTGTTCAGCTGCTCAGTCATCTCCCACTCTTTGTGGCCCCATGGACTTCAGCACACCAGGCTTCTCTGTCCATCACCAACTCCCCGAGCTTGCTCAGACTCATGTCCATCAAGTCAGTGATGCCATCCAACCATCTCATTCTCATCCAACCTTCTCCTCCTGCCTTCAATCTTTCCCAGCATCAAGGTCTTTTCCAAGGAGTCAGCTCTTCACATCAGGTGGCCAAAGTATTCGAGCTTCAGCTTCAGGATTAGTCCTTCTGATGAATATTCAGGATTGATTTCCTTTAGGATGGACTGGTTTGATCTCCTTGCTGTCCAAAGGACTTTCAAGAGTCTTCTCCAACACCACAATTCAAAAGCATCAATTCTTCGGTGCTCAGCCTTCTTTATGGCCCAGCTCTCACATTAATACATGACTACTGGAAACGCCATAGCTTTGATTATGTGGACTTTTATTGGCAAAATAATGTCTTTGCTTTTTAATATGCTGTCTACGTTTGTCATAGCTTTTCTTCAAGGACCAAGTGTCTTTTTTAGTTTCATGGCTGCAGTCACCATCCGCAGTGATTTTGGAGCCCAAGAAAATAAAGTCTGTCACTGTTTCCATTGTTTCCCTATCTATTTGCCATGAAGGGGTGGGATCAGATGCCATGATCTTAGTTTTCTGAATGTTGAGTTTTCAGCCAGCTTTTTCACTCTCCTCTTTCACTTTCATCAAGAGGCTGTTTAGTTTCTCTTCACTTTCTGCCATAACGGTGGTGTCATCTGTTTATCTGAAGTTATTGATATTTCTCCCAGCATTCTTGATTCCAGCTTGTGAATCATCCAGCCCAGCATCTCACATAATGTAATCTGTGTATAAGTTAAATAAGCAGGGTGACAACATACAGCCTTGATGTACTCCTTTCCCAATTTGGAACTAGTCTGTTGTTCCAGGTCTCATTCTAAATTTTACTTATTGACCTGCATACACGTTATTCGGGAGGCAGGTAAGGTAGTCTGGCATTCCTATCTCTTTAAGAATTAGGGATAAGTTAGGAATTTGGAATTAACAGATGCACACTACTATATATAAAATAAATAACAAAGACATATTTTAAGACTTCCCGGGTGGTACAGTGGCGGTAAGAACCCATCTGCCAATGCAGAGGACATAGGTCCTATCCCTGGTCCCAGAAGACTCCACATGCTGCAGAACAACTAAAGCTGGGAGTTGTAACTACTGAGCCTGCGTGCCTGAGAGCCTGTGCCCCACAGCAGGAGAAGCCACTGCAATGAGAAGCCCAAGCACCGCAAGGAAGAGTAGCCCCTGTTCACCATGACCAGAGAAAGCTCTCACAAAGCAGCAAAGACCCAGCACAGCTGAAATAAAAACAAATGCACAAAAATCTTAAAAAGGCCTACTGTATAGCACAATGAACTGTATTCAACACTGTGTGCTGCTGCTGCTAAGTCGCTTCAGTCATGTCCAACTCTGTGTGACCCCATAGATGGCAGCCCACCAGGNCGGGGTCCATGTGATCAGTTTGATTAGTTTTCTGTGACTGTGGTTTTCAGTCTGTCTGCCCTCTGATGAATAAGGTAAGAGGCTTCTGTAAGCTTCCCGATGGCATAGAGTGACTGGGGGAAACTGGGTCTTGTTCTGATGGGCAGGGCCATGCTTAGTACATCTTTAATCCAATTTTCTGTTGATGGGCGGGGCCGTGTTCCCTCCCTGTTGTTTCACCTGAGACCAAACTATGGTGGAGGTAATGAAGATAATGGCAACCTCCTTCCAAAGGTTCCCAGCACTGCTGCACTCATACACTACATCATCTTTATGCCTTCATCTGTTGACGGTCACTTGAGTTGCTTTGGTATCTTGAGTAATGCTACTTGGCATTCTCTGCCTTGGCTATCATGAGTAATGCTACTATGAACAATGGGGTGCATATATCTCTTCAAAGTGGTGTTTTTATTTTTCTTTCCCCGATATACACTTAAAAGTAGAATTGCTAGGTCATATGGTATCTCTGTTTTTAGTTCTCTGAGAAACTTCCATACTGTTTTCCATAGTGGCTTCACCAATTTCCATTCCAACCAACAGTGTAAAAAAGGGGTCTCTTTCCTCCACATCCTCTCCAACATTTGTTATTTGTGTTCTTTTTGATGTCAGGGGTGAGGTGATATCTCATTGTGGTTTTGCTCTGCATCTCCCTGATGATTAATGATGTTGAGCATCTTTTTCTATACCTGTCAACCATCTCCACCATATGCTACTTTATAAAAGAAACTTATCGTACCTCCTCTGTAAAGAACCAAAGTCAAATA
>SJYV01014150.1:1613669-1630394 GCA_006410875.1 Neotragus pygmaeus | reverse complement strand
ATATATATATATATAATATAATATACATATGTATAACTGAATCACTTTGCTGTACCTGAAATGAACGCAGTCTTGTAAATCAACTATGCATGCTGCGTGCTAAGTCACTTCAGTCCTGTCTGACTCTTTGCACCGCTATGTACTGCAGCCTGGCAGACTCTTCTGTCCATGGGATTCTCCAGGCAAGAATACTGGAGAGGGTTGCCATGCCTTCCTCCAGGGGATTCTTCTCCACCCAGGGACTATGCCTGCATCTCTTAGGTCTCCTGCATTTACAGGCGGGTTCTTTGTTGCTAAAGCCACCAGCCCTTGGTTTCTCTTGAATCATCCAGCCAGACTTCTGAACTCCCCTCCGATTGCTGACACTGATACCCCTCTACCTGCTTCTTGTGTGTTGTTGTAGGTTCTAAAATCCTGGGATTCCTCATCAACTCCCCTGTACTTGAATCCATACAAGTCAATCCATGGGAGCCAGGGCAGGCAACCCCCAAATGTCCCTCAAGGGCATACTGGTTATTTTGAATTACAGTTACTTGAAGAAGAGCTGATGCAAAAATTACACTCTGACCCTCCTCTCTGTCTCCCTGAAAGCAGGTAATAAATCTCTCATATGAAACGTCCCCTCCACATATCTGGAGGGAGAATGACACCCTTATCACCAAAGATATGGAATACGGGGGCAAGAAGCATATATAAACAGACCTTGTTATTTCTCTCTTTTTTTAAAAAATTTTTATTGATTTATTTTTGGCTGTGCTGGCTCTTCATTGCTGTGCGGGCTTTTCTCTCGCCACAGTACACGGTCTTCCCATTCCAGTTTCCTCTCCTGTTGCGGAGCTCGGGCTCTAGGGTGCTCAGGTTTCCGTGATTGTGGTGCATGGTCTCTGTAGTTGTGGCTTCTGGGTTTCTAGAGCACAGGCTCCATAGCTGTGGTGCACGGGCATAGCTGCCCCGCAGCATGTGGGATCTTCCTGGCTCAGGGATTGAACCCCTGTCTCCTTCATTGGCAGGCAGATTCTTGACCACTGAGCCATCAAGAAGTCCTAGGATTTTTATGTTGTAACATGGATCAGCACTTTATTCCTTTTTATACCCAAATACTATCCCCTTGTCCATATTTATCCCATTTTGCTTATTCAGTCATCACTGATGGGCATTTGGATTGTTTCCACTGTTTGGTGGTTGTGAACAGGGCAGTTATGAATGCTCATAGATTTTTGTTTGAATATCCATTTTCCAATTTTTGGAGTATAAACCTAAGGATAGAATTCAGGGATCATATGGTAATTCTGGGGCTTCCCAGGTGGTGCTAGTGGTAAAGAATTAGCCTGCCAATGCAAGAGATAAAAGAGACATGGGTTTTCCCTGGATTGGGAAGATCCCCTGGAGGAGGAAGGCATGGCAACCCACTCCAGTATTCTTCCCCGGAGAATCCCATGGGCAGTGAGGCTTGGCGGGCTACAGTCTATGTGATCACAAAGAGTCAGACACAACTGAAATGACTTAGCACAATGGCATGCATGGGAATTCTGTGTTTTGCCTGTTGAGTAATTGCTAAACTGCTTTCCACGGCAGTTGTATCATTCTACATTCCCACTAGCAGGGGTTTCAATTTATCCCCAACCTCATCAGTACTTGTAATTTTCCATTTTTATGTGATTGTTTTGATTTTTAAGTTATAGCTGTGTTAGTTTTCTAGGCTTGCCATCATGAAGGATCACGGACTTGGTGACTTGTGACTCTGAGCAGACCCTTTTTCTCTTACAAACCTACATTTCTCTCTGGGCTAAAGGGGGACCATGGATGGAATCATCCTTAAGGTCTTTTTTGAGATTCACAGTCTATGCTTCTAAGGCCACAAAGTTGTCCTATCCTTAAAGTGATCAGGGAGACACCCACACATACTGCATCTCGTTTAGTCGCTAAGTCATGTCCAACTCTTTGCAACCCATGGATTGCACTATGCCAGGCCTCCCTGTCCTTCACTAACTTCCAGAGTATCTGCCACCCTTTGCTTGTAATGAGATAAAATTTTCCATCCAGGGTGCTGGTAGTAATCCCTTTGAGGCAAAGCGAAGTGATTTGGGGACACCAAAGCCCTCAGGCCAAGTCATCTCTGGATAAAAGCAACTTCATCCATTTATCGTAGCGTATGAAAAGCTGACTCATTGGGAAAGACCCTGATACAGGAAAGGTTGAAGGCAATAGGAGAAGAGGGCAGCAGAGGATGAGATGGTTAGATAGCATCACTGACTCAATGGACATAAATCTGAGCAAAGTCTGGGAGACAGTGAAGGACCAGGGAGTCTTGCATGCTGCAGTCCATGGGGTTGCAAAAAAAATCAGACACGACTGAGCAACAACAATATATGTATACACAGATCATTTTTCTCATGTGCCATGTGTAAGAAGTCTGGGAAGCCTTTGCTATTAGATTGCCGTATGATCAATTTGGGGAAAACCAGGAGGCTCAGTGGTAAAGAATTTGCCTGCCAATGCAAGAGATGCAGGTGTCTCAGATTCAATCCCTGGGTTGGGAAGATCCCTTGAAGGAAGAAATGGCAACCCTCTCCAGTGTTCTTGCCTGGAGAATCTCATGGACAGAGCAGCCTGGTGGACTGCATTCCATCAGATCGCCAAGAGTCGACACAACTAAGCATGAGACGTTCTCTAAGTTTTATGGTCAATGTGAAAAACAATCCTTCTGGAGTCAAACAGCATCCTAGCTATGCATACTGTCTTCCTTCCCTCCTTTAAAAGTGTTGGTTTAAGCCATTCTCCTTGTTTGGAGATACCTCTGTATCCTTTAGAACTCTGGTAGGCCAAACTTCCTTTGGAAGCTGTATCAGTAGGGTCTGGCCAGGAGACAGAACTCACACTAGTTCTTTTAACAGGAAAGACTTAATATAAAGAATTATTAACTAGGTATCGAACTAAAAAAGCCAAAAGAACACTGAGATACCACAGGTGGAATGTAGCTACCACCCCTCGGGCTGGGGGAACAAAGGGAAGAGGTTGGGATTATTAAAATTTAAAGGCTTGGAGGAGGAGTCCTGCCAAGCTGGGATACGCACGGCTGTCTGAGTGTGCTGCTAGGCTGGGATGAAGTCTCTGAACTCAGAGGAGGGGATGGGTTGGCCAACTGAGGCTTGTGTCTCCGATCAGGTATAATCAGGCTGGTTCTGTGAGTCTTGGAGAATCTGAAAAGTGGAATTAATCGCTGGTCCTAGAGCATCCAGCCAGAGTGCAGGAGCCAGGCTGGGAGGACGCTGATAGAAACAGAAAGGAAATAGAAAATCAGTGGTTATCTAAAAGGCAAGAGCAATCTCTTCTCCCTCCTCCAGCTTTGCAGGCTTCCCGGGGCACCCCATTTTCAGAGCCAAAGCAGCAACCACTTGGCAGAGAGGAAATGTGGGTTCCCCAGCCTCAGTACCACAGAGTATTAAAAAAAAAATGTAAGTTTTAAGCTAAGAGGCTGTAACATATTAAATGGAACCAAAGCTTCCTCAGTACCTTTTCCTTGATGAAATCAGTGAGTATCTCCCGTGCTCCCACAGCCCCTTGTATCCGGCTGTTCATTGATAATCTTCTTGGCTCTCTCTTTCCCTTTAGACAATGAGCTACCTCAAGAGAAAGGGTTGCATTTTGCTTGCTTGTGTGTCCTCAAATTTTCCAGCATTCACATCACAATAGATGTTCACTCAGTGTTTGTTGAATGATGCCTGGGTGAATGGATGGAGCGAGCAAGCCAGGCACCAAGGGAGTCCCAGAGAATGGCCCTTATCAGAGCCTGGAAAGCAACCACTGGGGTGAAGCCAAGAGAAAAGATGGCAAGCTAGACCCATGACAACATCATTTGACATCTTGGATCCGCCCTTGTTTTTCTCAGTTGGGTTTTTGTAAGGAATTGTGTTCTTTCAGCAAGCAATCGGCCATGCAGAGAAGGCAGAGATGCACAAAGAAGTCCATTGCATGTGTGTGTGGGGGGTGGGGTGGGGGAGGATAGTCAGATACCCTCTAGGTCCAAGGTGCTGAGAAAATGATTAGCAACCTGAAGCACATTATCAGAACCATGGACAGAGGCACTGGAATGAATGGCAAAAGCGGCACCTAGTAGACTGGAATGCAAAGCTCTTTGCAGCCGGGGTCTTGCTCATTCCTCCAACTCCATTACCTAACAGTCAAATCTCATCCAGCTCAGTCCATGAATCATTCCCTGTAGCTTTCCTCTACGTGAAACGCCAGCCTCTGCCCACCCAATTAATTCTTAACCATCCAGAGAAATTCAACCTAGTTGCCTCTTCTAGTAATTTTGCCTCCCAAGCTGTTCCTTATCTTATACGTCTGTGGCTCCCTATTATTTTCCCCCAAGACAACTGACTGCAGGAATCCACCCAGTTTCTGGAATCTGGTTGCAAAACCTGACACCATTCCTTGCCATCTGGGCATATTTCTTAAACCTGCCACAGTTTCCTCATTGTCTGGAATGTGGGCTAGTATAGAGTGTGACCATAAGCATGGATGGTTAGTGTTATTATCACACTGTATTGTAATTGTTGCTTTAAATAAAATCTCAGTTATTAAGTCCTGGCAGGGATTAAGTAGCTTGCCCAAGGCATCTCAGGTTTCCTTAGTGGAACTGCCTGTCTAATAAGAAATTCACAGAAAATTCTCTTTGCTGCTGAAAATGTTTCTACTTTGGAGAAAGAGGCACATTTTCCTGTAAGAAAATGTAGTTGTGGTAAACATCATTAAGACTTTCTTGAGAAACTGCCTCTAGGTCGACACAGTAAGCATCAGAGCCCCGATAGGACCATAAATGCAGATGATATGAAACAGGGCTCTTTTGTTTGACAAGGAGAGAAACTCAACTGGAAAAAAAATTAGAAGAAAAGACAACTTATTGACGTTACTGGGATAGGACTGAATAGCTGCAGGGAAATAGCTGGATCTGGGGATCAGCAGGAACCAGTGGTTTTTATTTTCTCCATCTCTTATGCCAGTTCATGAATCTCTGGATTTCCAGTCTCATGTCCATTGATTCAGTGATGCCACCCAACCATCTCATCCTCTGTCGCTCCCTTCTCCTCCTGACCTCAACCTTTCCCAGCATCAGGGTCTTTTCCAATGAGTTGGCTCATCTAGTATATAAGAGAATGAAAAGTGTCATTGATTAAGTGAATGAAAATGAAGGCCTCTCTCTGTATATCACGTTCAATCTTTCCTTTCAAACAGGTGTCCTCTCTATGCAGGAAAAATGCTGTCAATGGTTCCTGAAACTTGGGAATCCCCCCTCCACCACAACTCCTGGAAAATTGCTTAATTTCTTTCTTCATCTCCTTTGAAAACTCTTGGAGAGTGAGTCTGATCAGTCCTAGTTGACTCAGGCTTGTGTGCAACTCAACTGTGCAAGAAAGAGTGGCTATTCATGGTGGTTCTCAAATCCTACTGGGGCTTCCCTGGTGGCTCAGAAAGTAAAGATTCTTCCTACAATGTGGGAGACCTGGCTTTGATCCCTAAGTTGGGAAGATTCTTGGAGGAGGGCATGGCAACCCACTCCAGTATTCTTGCCTGGAGAATCCAATGGGCAGAGGAGCCTGGCAGGCTGCAGTCCATGGGGTCACAAAGAGTCGGACACAACTGAGCCACTCATACTAACTCAAACCTCATTAGAGTAAGAACAGAAGTAAGCCCCTCAAATATAGGGAATATTCTTCCTTAGTATATAGGAGGTGTTTTGTAGACAGCCAGTGAGTCTATGTCCACAAGCCAGATGATCCAGGAACTGGTGAGAGAGCTGTTCCTATCTGAAACTTATTTCTATTTCTGTCCCAGTTAATATGTTCTTTCATTAAAAAAAATTATTCATTTATATGAATGTGTGGGGTGTTAGTTGCAGCATGCGGGATCTTTCATTTTGGTGCCTGGACTCTGGTTGAGGTGCTTGGGCTGGCTCAGTAGTTATGGCACACCAGCGTAGTTGTCCTGTGGCAAGTGGGATCTTAGTTCCCCAACCAGGGATCAAACCTGCGTCCCCTTGCATTACAAGGCAGATTCTTAACCACTGGACCACCAGGCAAGTCCCTGTTCTGACTTTCAGATCAAGTACCAAATGTCCTCCTTTCATTTCTCATAAGATTAACTTAGTGTGTAACAGGCTACCAACTGAAGTTTAGGTGTGACCCAATGAATTAATTGATTCTAAAAATCTGAAAATTGCTACTTGAAATCTGTGCCCATCATTCCGTGTAGAAACTTACTAATATTTCCTAATGATTCATCTCTTTTGCCTAAAAATAGATCACTGCATAGGAATGCCAAGTACATTAGGGTTCTGGTTATGAAAGTTTTAGATCAGTGGTTTTTAATCTTATCAAATTCAATGCCCCCTCTTATTAAAAATTATGTCTAACTTCTGTTTTATGAGACTAAAGTGCAAGTCATAAATAATAGATATACCCACACAATTTTGGATACCATCAATTCTCAAGATCTAATATGTGTGCATTGGACTCAGTCGTGTCCAACTCTTTCCAACCCCATGGACTGTAACCCACCAGGCTCCCCAGTCCATGGGATTTCCTAGGCAAGAATATTGCAGTGAGTTGCCATTTCTTCCTCCAGGGGAATCTTCCTGACCCAGGGAGCAAACCCATGTCTCCTGAACTGGCAGGCGGATTCTTTACCACTGTGCCACTTGCGAAGCCTGAAATGTAAAAAAAAAAAAAAAAAGAGAGAGAGTAAAAATGTAATTCATAGTAAAATATTTTGTATTGTAATGTGTCCGTTGCGTAGCACAACTACACTTATAAAATAATGAACTCACTTGCAAAATTCCAAAGTCTCAATAGACGGTACTACCAGCCCTGTAAAAAAACACCTCTCTTGGTAGTTAGGTATTGCAAACCTAACCTCCACCCTTTCCCATGCCAATTAATTTCTATATGATTTTTATCCAATCATAGAGTTATGACCCTTCATGGCCCTTACTCCCACCTAAAGCCTTCTTGTTCTGTTATTTGCTGAGCCATTAATTGGCTCTCTCCTCTACTTGAACATAAGCTTCATGATATTGGAAATCTCTTTTGCAGTACCCAGCCCACAGTAGAAGCTCAATATATATAAATGCTGAACACACGAACAAATCAATGTTCCTTTTGACAAACCAAAGCATTTCAGAATTGGGAAGGTCCTTCCTGATTATCTGACTTGATGACACCAAGACCACACAATGGTGGAATTGACTTGCCCATTGTTACAGAACTGGTAAGTGGATGGGCCCTTGTCTCCTGATCCATACCCGTGCATCCAAGCATCACACATGTATGGCTGAAGTTTATCCCTCAATAACCAAACAGATTTTTATTTAAGGACACTGGTATTTCTTCCCTTGTTCCTAATTAATCAGGCAGTGGGAATTTAAATGAAATCATTTTTGATGATGAGAAATATTTAGTATATCCTAGCTGGCACGTGATAGCTTCCATTTTTTCCCCCTTACTTTCTGTATCTCTCTCCCATGTCTTTCCTGTATAAACCTCAAAATGGTCCCTCCCAGGATGCTAAGGTAGCATTTTTCTATAGTCATTAACCAGGCCAGCAAGCACTTTCTTTTTCTTTTTTCTTTTTTCTGATCAACCTTCCAGAAAGACAAATTTCTTATTGAGAAGAAAGCCAGAGTGTGCTTTACAGATGGCATGAAAAAGGAAATAGTGACAGAGAGTACAAATTGCTGAAAATAGCATGTGCCAAGGGCTACTTTGCAATATTAGTTTATGAATTTTGCCAGCTCAGTAATGCTTTAGCAGCAGCAAACTACTTGGAGGTTTTCCTTGTTTATTCCATTCAAAGAGATATAGCATCTTAGCATACAAAGCACTATCTAACAGCAGTTGGGTCTGCTTAGATTTAGAAGTAAGCTGAGAGAGCAGTTTATATTTGCTTTTGATTTCTCTGTGTGAGAGGAATGCAGTGATTACTTCCAGCCACTTTGAAAGTCATATTCTCAAAACTAGAGACATACAAGTGAAAGAGTAACAGAGGTGCATTTAAGAAAGAACAAGGGCAAGAGAGAGTCCGTGATTCATTTCTGGGAGCCGGTGATCCATTTACAGTTTACTTCAAGATCAGAAATAAAGCCTGTTAAACTCACCCCCAAGCCAATGTGGATGTGCGTTAGCAAAGGGAACATTCCAAGTGTAGCTTCAGCCTGGGTGTTGGTTTCTCCCTGATCTGATTGTATTCACATCAAGTCGTGCAAAATTCCAGGCTTCTCTCCTGATTCAAAAGGAAAACGTCCTGTACTGGAAACCAGCACCATGCCCCATATGCTTTTCCATATGGTGAGGGAATCCAAATTTTTAAAATAATGGATTGTTTCCTAGCATCTAACGGGTACTCTGGATCCGGGTGACTGAAAACATTTAAGCTTGGTGACAGCCCACTTAAATCGCATCGCAGAAGCTGAAAGAAACTCTAAATCATTATTTATCACAGGTGGAAGGGACATTCACCATCTGGTAGCCCAAACGCGTCTTTTTACATGTGGTGGTGGAGGTGGTGGTTTAGTCGCTAAGTTGTGTCCGACTTTCGCAACCCTGTGGACTGTAGCCTGCCAGACTCCTCTGTCCATGGGATTTTTCCAGGCAAGAATACTGGACTGGATTGCCATTCCCTTGTCCAGGGGATCTTTCTGACCCAGAGACTGAACCCACATCTCCTACATTACAAGCAGTCTCCTGTATTGCTGGCAGATTCTCTATACCTACAGAGCCACTACATATGCGGAACAAACCAAAGTCCAAAGAGGAGCGGTGACCTGTCTAAAGTCCTGAAATGAGCTGAGGGCAAGTCTGATGTCAGAGATTGGTGTCGAGGTTTCATTATCCTTCCCTGTTAGCCTTATGGGGCTTCCCAGGTGGCTCAGCTGGTAAAGAATCCACCTGCAATGGGGGAGACCTGGGTTCGATCTCTGGGTTGGGAAGATCCCCTGGAGAAGGGAACAGCTACCCACTCCAGGATTCTGGCTGGGAGAATTCTGTGGACCATATGTTAGCCTTAGGAGCAGCTTCCTCTTGAATCACTTAATTGACGTCTTTGTGAATCAGTTTTCTCATCTGCAAACTGAAGGTAATGCCAATCCCAAGGCTGGTGAGGGGGGAGAGAACATTGAATTTTCTTGCTGTGCTTTCTCTGGTTGAACGTGCTTGATAAATATCTGCTTTTTATTATTTTTAGGGTTGCTATCTCTACCATCAATCCCACCATCATGACTATGTGTATTTCTAGTTCCTTGTATGGATCTTCACTTGGCTGCAAACCTATCAGCTCTAAAATCTGAAACCCAGAGGAGTCTGAATTGGAAAAAAAACTGAAAACTGAAGTCTCTTCAATTGCCTCTATGACTTGCCAACACTACAGCACAATGTAGCCAGAATTTATTCCTTTATTTAGGGATCATGCATGGAAGACTTAACTTTAATCTTTTAATAACCAAACAGAGGTGGTTTTTTCTTTTTTCTTTTTCATGTTTAAACAACAAAAATTAGAGGAGAGGCACCGTTGGATCCCATTGACCCAGATGGTTTTGTCTCTTTTCTTTTGTAATTATTAGAAGAAACATCAAGGGGAAACTACCCTCTTGGCTGTCTAGGACTAAATTGTCAAAATTAAGAACCTGCATCCCTTATGTCTCCTGCATTGGCAGGCAGATTCTTCACCACTAGCACCGCCTGGGACACACAGACTCATCCAACCATGTTGCTATTATGACAGAAATGCACCTCTGTAGACAGAACTTCAGATCATAGTCTGCCTCGGAAAGTAGTGAATGCTGTATCATTGGATCCCTACTGGCAGAGGGGAAATTAAGAGACAGCTTCCAAGCACTGGAATTGTCGGAGGCTGGGGAAGAAGGAGACCTGGACCGGAGTCATTTCTGTTGAAGTATAGTTGATTCACAGTATTATATTAGTTTCAGGTGTACAGCATAGTGAGTCAAGATTTTTTTACAGATTATGCGCCATTAGATGTCATGTCATTACAAGGATGACTTTTAATGGCTTTGCCATCTATGACACATCAATTGCTTATTCATTCATTCATCCATACTTTAATTCAGTTTCCTCTTGATAAGCATGAACAATTTTAAAAATATATGTGCAATTATTTCTTTCTTTGGCTGCAGCAAGTCTGTGTTGTGGCGTACAAGACTTTTAGTTGTTGCATGCAGGATCTACTTCCCTGACCAGGGTTTGAACCTGGCCCCCTGTGTTGGGTGTGCAAATTCTTAGCCACAGGACCACCAGGGAAGTCCCAGCAGGCACAATTTTTTAAAAAATGTTCTCAGTCATTAGGACCAGAAGAAACTGTGTTTCTCCTAACAGCTCTCTTTGTTCATCCAGTGAATGATATAAATCATGAACTGATTATATATAAGCATGTGTGTGTATGCATATATGTATTAATATTTCCATGTTCACTAGCAAGTTTAGAGCAAAATTTACAGTCCACCTCTAAAAAGTGACTCAGCCACACACTTGCAGCTATATCTTATTAATCAGTCAAAATTATTTCTCTCTTGTTCTCTATCTGGTCTCGATTTCATCAAGCTTTCCATCTTACGTTTCTGTGTTTATTCATACACTGTATCAGATCCCTTATTTTGAGAAAATGATGTAAATGTGTATGTGTCTTTGTGTGTGTCCACAAAAATACCTGCGCGCTCCTCTTTGCTATTCAATCTTGAGCCTTTGAACTTCAGCCAGTGCAAAGGAGTAGAAATATTGCTGGCGCTGACTTCAATTAGAGCCAGCCAAAACAAGCGGGCATTGCGAGTGCCTGTTTTCTCCGTCTCTGACTCCAAGAGCAGCTCATCACAGGATCTGAGTCCAACCTCACCCTGGGTGGAACAAGGGCCATTTCTCTCGAGCGAGCTTTCGGGCCCTAAATCTGACTTCCTTGGAAGGGAGGACAGTTTTTGTCTGCCAAGGGTAACTGAGGCCCTTGCATCTGTCACATTGATCCTTCCAGAACCCTTGCCAGATCTAGTATGCTGATCAATTACACTGACCTGATAATACCGACATTAGTGTGAACACATCTCACGCCAAAGGCTGGAAATCAAATCGACAGCAAAGAGCTGCCTCAGACCAGCCAAAATGAACCAGGACTTATTCTATTAGAGAGAATATTCCGTTTGCTCCAATAATGAGAACTCTATTGAGATTGGTTAATTCAATTCTGCCTATCTTATCAGATTTATTTTTAATGAAACTGAACAATAGTTTCATTTGTTATGTTATTAGTTTTCCCAGTAGAAGCAACGAGACTTAAACGCTGAAAGCGAAGCAGACGAGCTTTGCCAATGTCTTTGGCTTATCAAGGGTGTAAGCCAGTTTGGATATTACACAGTGAAATGCTCCATCCTCTTCTGGGTCTGCTATCTTGGTCATGGGACTCAGAGCTGCAAGGCCATCTTTTCTCTCCGGTAGCCTCTCTGTGCCTCATCTAATCTCATCATTCCCTTGTTAATAACCCTGCCAGGGCTTTTGATTGCCACATTCCCAACAGTTGCTAGTTGAGTGGCATTGGCAGAGTGACTTAACCTCTGTAAACCCCTCTTTTTTTTTTTTTCATTTGCAAAATGGTCATCATATACATCACTCCAGAACCTTCTCAGAAGAATTAAATTCAGTAATGTCTTACAAATGTTGTGTATTAATAATATTTGGCACATAATAGATGCTCAATAGGCTTTGCTGGTGACTCAGATGGGAAAGAATCTGCCTGCAATACAGGAGACCCAGATTTGATCCCTGGTTTGGGAAGATCCCCTGGAGAAGGGAATGGCAACCCACTCCAGTATTCTTGCCTGGAGAATTCCATGAGCAGAGGAGCCTGGCAGGCTATGGTACATGGGTTACATAGAATCAGACATGACTGACTGACTAACACTTTTGCTTTTTCAGATGCTCAATAAATGTTGGTGTCATCTTATTTCTTTGTATGTCTGTCTACCTTAAGACAATTGACCCTGTCAGGGACAGAAACTACATTTGGGATGCTTGCTTCTTACATGCCTGTCTTGACTTGCCTGAAGCACTGAATAAATACTTGCTGGGTTGAGCTGACCGCTGCATCCCCAAATGTGGAGCTCCAGTCCTCAGCCAACTTCATCACTTTTCTTTCCCTCTGAAACTTCTGTATCACTTTCTGTTGCACGTTTGGGGTGTCCACCTCGATGAAAAGCTGAGCAAAATGAAAAAGTCTACCATACTTAGTTCATACTTCAGATAGTCACTTTGTTAGGGTTCCCTTTTCTCCCTGGGCAAGTGAGTTTTTATTTTTAACATGTATATTTTTAAATACTTTGGCCACCAGATACAAAGAGGCAACTCATTGAGAAAGATCCTGATGCTGGGAAAGATTTGAGGGCAAGACGAGAAGTGGGCAGTAGAAGAAGAGATGGCTAGATAGCATCATTGACTCAATGGACATGAGTTTAAGCAAACTCCAGCAGCTAGGGAAGGACTAGGAAGCCTGGCATGCTGCAGTCTGTGGGGCTGCAAAGGGTCAGACATGACTTAGTGTCTGAACTTCAGCAACAAATGTTTTAAAATATTTATTTATTTTAGCTGTGTTGGGTCTCAGTTTCAGCATGTGGGATCTTCATTGCCTCACATGGGATCTTTCATTGTGGTACATGGATCCTCTAGCAGTGGCACATGGGTTCTCTAGTTGTGGCAAGTGGGCTTAGCTGCCCTGCAGTATGTAGGATCGTAGTTCCCTGACGAGGGATTGAACCTGTGTCCCCTGTTTGGCCAGGCAGATTCTTAACCACCAGGGAAGTCCCGGCAAGTGAGTTATTGAGACGGAATGCAGAGAAACTTCTGAAAGAGCAATGGAAGAAGACCAGGGCGAGGCAAAAGATTAGACAAAGAGTGGAGCCACCACCTGACCCCACGAGGATCTCTGGAGCGTTGATTGTATCACGAGTTTTCCCAGCACCAGGAAAGGGGGCTGGGCACTAAACTCACACATCGCTCAGGCATTGAGTGAGCATCACTCCAGTGGGAAATCTTGCTGTTCTCTGAGCATCCTCAAGGTGGGGGTTCCTGTCAGTCAAGGTCATTTTTCAGGGAAGGGTACAGCTGTGAGTGACGATCAGCCAAAACCTGCAGAAGCTGGGTCATGGGGCTGTGACCTGATAAGAATGAATGCGACCAAGGCCTCCCATAATAGATGCTACAGGAGCCAAAAGAGACACTGGGTCTGGAATATATTTAAGAAGCTTTTGGTCCAGCAACTCAGAACTTCCCAGAAACAGTGGCAGCCTCGGGCCTGGAGCCAAGGGATGCTGGGAAACAGCTTGGTGACATTCAGGAGTGGTGGAGTCATTTATTATTTCTTAGAGGAAAAAAAAAAATAGGGAGGATGTTGGCAGTACGGCTCCGATACCTTCTCCCCACCCCCGTTTTCATTCTGAACATGTTTAATTGGAGTGTTGGGTAATTAATTGCATGTCTATTGCAATATGGTGTTTACTTACAAAGCACTGTGGGCCATGTCAGTGATTAGCCATTTTCTCTGACGCCTGTCCTAGTGCTAATTATGAGCGGACGTAGAACACTTCCTCTGACAGACACAGGAGCCTGGTACCAAGGTTTCTCCCATGTCCCTGCATGTTCACCGCGTCTGAATGGAGCTCTGGTCAACCTTTGCAAAGCCGATGTACCAGCTCCAAAGAAGGTTTGCCAGGAGCCAGACAAAGACAGTGTAAGTTTCTAACCAGGGTCCAACAGTATTGTCGTGTCAGGGGCACCACCCCCAGAATGTGCGCCTGGCCCAGGGGCTTCTGAAAAGTCAGACCTGTGAGCAATAAATCATAGTGCTGGAAATCCTTGGCTTCCTCGCAGACCCTGCCAAACAATTACGCAGTGAAATGTTCTAATTGTACTCTGATTTTAATGCTAATACCCATTTCCGTAATTTCTCTGGATCTTTACGGTGCTGTTTAATACTTGCCAATGCAGCAAATGAACTAGAAGGAACACCCACAGATGGCTCACGCTTCCCATTAAGCTAGAACATGGAGATGGGCTTTGTTTTACGTTTGGTGTGGGCAGCCAAGCTGAAAGCTTGCCCAGCTCTCTAAACTGCCACCTTGAAACCAAGTCATCCCCGAGGAGAGATTGTCAAGGGGGCAGTGTGAAATGTCTCCTCAGTGGTCAGATGCGGTCCTCTAGGGCTCAGTTCCTGCTTCCGGGGCCTCCCCCTTTATGCCCAGGGATGGCTGTGACCACTATATATGGATGCGCTTCTTCAGACTTGCTCTGTGCTTCTGCATAGGCAAGAGCTGCATGGAAAGGTGGGCGCATCTTCCTAGTAGAGTCCACATGCCAATGCAGGAGACAAGGGTTCAGTGCCTGGAACACAAAGATCCCTGGAGAGGCGAATGGCTACCCACTCTAGTATTTGTGCCTGGAGAATCCCAGGGAAAGAGGAGCCTGGCGGGCTACCATCCAGGGAGTCACAAAGAGTCAGGACACAAGTTAGCTACTAAACCGCAACAGCAACAACAGCTTCCTAGCAGGGTCACAAGGTTTATTCTCAGTGAGAACCCAGAAATGAAGTACACAGTGGGTGCTTATACCCAACGGGGTGTAGTCACAGCAACCTGGGCTTCCAGCGATGGGAACACATCACACCACCAGGGTCTGCTTGCCTTCTCCCCCAGCAGATGCAGAAGTCCCAGAGTGTCTACCTAAGCCCTCTTGTTCTCTTTCATGGTGACAGTTTCCACTGCTTCTTCTAAGCACTTTTTTTTAATTGGAGTATATGATGTGTTAGTATCTGCTGTACAGCAAAGTAAATCAGCTGTGTATATACATATATCCCCCCCAACCCATCCCGCCCCTCCAGGTTTTCACAAGAGTACTGAGCTGAGCTCCCTGTGCTATACAGCAGCTTCCCACGAGATTACCCATTTTACATATGCAAGTGCATTTATGTCAGTCTTAATCTCCCAATTCATCACACCTCTTCTTACCCCTCACCACCTGTCTGTTCCACACCTCTGCATCTCCATTCCCACCCTGCAACTAGATTCATCTATATTACTTTTCTGCTGCTGCTGCTAAGTTGCTTCAGTCGTGTCCAACTCTGTGTGACTCCACAGATGGCATCCCACCCAGCTCCCCTGTCCTTGGGATTCTCCAGGCAAGAACACTGGAGTGGTTTGCCATTTCCTATCACTTTTCTCCAAAGAAGACATACGGATGGCTAACAAACACATTAAAAGATGCTCAACATCACTCATCATCAGAGAAATGCAAATCAAGACCACAATGAGGTACCATTTCACACCAGTCAGAGTGGCTGCGATCCAAAAGTCTACAAGCAATAAATGCTGGAGAGGATGTGGAGAAAAGGGAACCCTCTTACACTGTTGGTGGGAATGCAAACTAGTACAGCCACTATGGAAAACAGTGTGGAGATTCCTTAAAAAATTGCAAATAGAACTGCCTTATGACCCAGCAATCCCACTGCTGGGCACACACACTGAGGAAACCAGAATTGAAAGAGACACATGTACCCCANCCAGTTTCAGTTTGATTTGTAGAATATGGCAATTGACTTGACTGTAGGAGTTTGGAAAATTATTTGGGTTGAGTTTTAATTCAGTTAAAACTGGTGTGTAAAAAATCTCTCAGTCTCACTTTCTCTCTCCACAGATACATTCACACACATTTTTGCTTATGTTTATCTACCAGTAAGAGACTTCCCAGGTGGCTCAGCAGTAAAGAATTTGCCAACCAATGCAGGAGCCAGGGGCTTGGTCCCTGGGTGGGGAAGATCCCCTGGAAGAGGAAATGGCAAACCACTCCAGTATTCTTGCCTGGGAAATCACTTGGACAGAGGAGCCTGGCAGGCTTCAGTCCATGGAGTCACAAGACTCGTACATGACTGAGCATACACATATTTCCATTAGTAAAATAACAGATATCTTTGAGCAAACTAGTTTGGAAAGTTTGTGATTCTCATTCTTAAATTTGGCTCTGGTCTCTATTGGAGTCTCATCCAAATGGGTTCTGAGAAGTAGATTCTTTTATTCCCTCACTTAAAAATTCTTTATCATTATGGTTTATTACAGGATATTGAATATAGTTCCCTGTGCTATACGGAAGGACCTTATTGTTTATCCATTCTATGTATAAGAGTTTGCAGCTGCTAATCCCAAACTCCCATCCAACCCTCCTCCACTCCCCACCCTTGATAGCCACAAACTTGTTCTATGTATCTGCTTCTGTGTAAATGAGTTTATTTGTATAACTTGGGGGGGGGGTGGATTTGCATGTAAACTATGCCATACACTATTAGTCCTTCTTGCCTGACTTCCTTCATTTACTATGATAATCTCCAGGTGCATTCATGTAGTTGCAAATGGCATTATTTCATTCTTTTTAAAGGCTTAATAGCATTCCATTGTGTGTATGTACCACATCCTCTTTATCCATTCATCCAGATGGATAAAGCCATGTTGTGGCTACTGTGAATAGAACTGCTATGAACATAGGGGTGCATGGGTCTTTTTGAATTATGAGTTTATTTGGATATATGCCCAAGAGTGCGATAGCTAGACCATATGGCAACTCTATTTTTAGTTTTTTAAGGAACCTCCATATTGTTCTTCATAATGTTGTTGTTGTTTAGTCACTAAGCCGT
>SJYV01014150.1:1553757-1610939 GCA_006410875.1 Neotragus pygmaeus | reverse complement strand
CTCCCCACCCTTGATAGCCACAAACTTGTTCTATGTATCTGCTTCTGTGTAAATGAGTTTATTTGTATAACTTGGGGGGGGGGTGGATTTGCATGTAAACTATGCCATACACTATTAGTCCTTCTTGCCTGACTTCCTTCATTTACTATGATAATCTCCAGGTGCATTCATGTAGTTGCAAATGGCATTATTTCATTCTTTTTAAAGGCTTAATAGCATTCCATTGTGTGTATGTACCACATCCTCTTTATCCATTCATCCAGATGGATAAAGCCATGTTGTGGCTACTGTGAATAGAACTGCTATGAACATAGGGGTGCATGGGTCTTTTTGAATTATGAGTTTATTTGGATATATGCCCAAGAGTGCGATAGCTAGACCATATGGCAACTCTATTTTTAGTTTTTTAAGGAACCTCCATATTGTTCTTCATAATGTTGTTGTTGTTTAGTCACTAAGCCGTTCAACTCTTTGTGACCTCATGGTCTGTAACCCACCAGACTCTGCTGTCCATGAGATTTCCCCAGTAAGAATACTGGAGTACATTGCCATTTCCTTCTCCAGGGGATCTTTTCCACCCAGAGATTGAACCCGAGTCTCCTGTGTCTCCTGCACTGGCAGATGGATTCTTAACTGCAGCTGCTAATCCCAAACTCCCATCCAACCCTCCTCCACTCCCCACCCTTGGTAGCCACAAACCTGTTCTATGTATCTCCTGTATCTGTATCTGTTCTATGTATCTTACCACCAGGGAAACCCATAATGTCTGCACCAATTTACATTCCCATTGACAGTGTAGGAAGGTTCTCTTTCTGAGAAGTAAATTCTTTTATCGTGTGACTTATCCTGAGATTATTTTTCTCCCTCCTGACAGTGATAATGGTGAAGCATATCATTTTGTGTCAAGCACAACCTAGCTTTGCCTGGGCAGGGTCTCAGTCCCTTCCCTCAACAATCTTATTAGGTAGGTCTCATTTCTCTGCCTGTTTTTCAGACAAAGAAACTGAGCATCATGGAGGCAAATGGCAGATCAGATATGGTGAGTTTATGTAAATGACTTTTATCCTCATTGGTCAATGGGGCATTAAGCAGTCAGTACCATTCTAGTGAAGTGTCAGCCAAGCAGAGAGGTTCAGAAAAATGTGGCGCCCTGGGACTTAAGGAGAATGCCTTAAGAATGTGGTTAAGTGCTTAAGAATCCACCTTCCAATGCAGGGGACACGGGTTCAATCCCCGGTCAGGGGACAAGATCCCACAGGCAGTGGGGCAACTAAGCCTATGAGACACAACTACTGAGCCTTGTACCGAACTAGAGAAAAGCCCACCATAACGAAGACCCAACACAGCCAAAGTTAAAAAAAAAAAAAAAAAGCGGGGGTCAGAGCCACGGAAGTGGCGCAAGAGAATAGTACACATAGGTCTGAGTTCACAGTGTGTTTTTCTATGTCTACATTCCCATCAACCCCACCCACAGCATCTCAAATGCATTCATCTTCAAGAGGAGACCTGGATTTGATTACATTAGTTCTGAAATGCCTCCAGGCTTTCAATGATGTCTTTTTTTTTTTTTAATCAACAAAATATTATACTTTTTTTTCCCCCGTTATATTTGGAAATTTGTCAGTAGAGAAACACTGTCCCAGTGGAGAGCCATGCCAGGAAGCCAGACAAATATACCTATTGGATGACTTAAAGGTCTTATTAAAAAAAAAAAAATCATTTGTCTGCACAAGACTTGGTTGCAGCTTGCAGGATCTCGTTGCTCCTTGGGGCGTCTTTAGTGGCAGTGTGAGAAATCTTAGTTGTGGCATGTGTGCTCTAGTTCCCCGACCAGGGATCGAACCCACGTCTCCCAACATGCATTGGGAGCATGATGTCTTAGCCACTGGACCACCAAGGAAGTCCCCAGATAACTCAGTAGTTCTGAACCTACCCTTTCCCCCTCTGAAGTCGAATGCCAAGACCATCTCTTTCCTGTAGGAATCCTTCTGCTAAAATCTACCAAACGTATCAGACTGTGGAAAGTACCTGGAACAAGAAGAATCATAACAGTGATAACAAAGAATCATAACAGTGATAACAAAGATAGGTTTTATTGTACCTGGATGCATGTGAGGCACAACACTAAGAACTTTACTTCTTGTATCGTTTACTTCTGCCCAGAGCCTGTGGGGTGTGTAGTCACATTTGTGCCATTTATCATATGAGGAAACTTTAGTTTCTGAATGTCAAGTGGCATTCCTAGGGTCACCAACAAATATAATGGGAGACCCAGGATTTGACACCAGATTAGTAAGAATCTAAACAAATGCCACGGATTCTGATAGATTACAAATCCAGTCATCAGGTATTAGGCAAACAATCAGTACTTGCAGAAAACAGGTGAAAGCTTCGTAGTGGTAGGTCATTTGCAGAGCATTTAAATAATTATTTTAAGAGTCCTCGTTTTCACCTATAATGGTCATTCTGGCTTACGTGAGGTAACCGGACTGTAGAGGGTCATGGTTCGCCATTGTAGGGTCACCACATCTGTAAAAAAAGAAACACTGACTTTAAGGCCTGTGTTTCCTGTATTGGGAAGGAAACATTTTCTTCCTTCCCTTCCAAGTTCTAAGGCTAGTCTACAATAAAAATGACCTGGGCTTCCTTGGTGGCTCAGTGGTAAAGCATCTGCCTGCCAATGTAGGAGACACATGTTCGATCCCTGGGTTGGGAAGATTCCCTGGAGAAGGAAATGGCAACCCATTCCAGAATCCTTGCCTGGAGAATTCCATGGACAGAGGAGTCTGGCAGGATACAGTCCATGGGTTTGCAAAGATTCAGACTCGATTAACACTTTCAGTTTCATATTTAACTGAAATCATAACTGAAATACAGTGAACCCCAAGGGTTTCCTAGTTCCTTCTGAATTCTCTCCCTGTTCCACCCCCACCCTGGCCCCTGGTGATCACTGAGGTCTGCTTCTTATTCTTACAGTCAGTCAACTCCATATCCTGCTGGATCTTTCTTCGCCCAACTGTACTTTATTTACTATACTTTATTTTTCCCACTGTGTGTGTGGAAGATGCATAAACAGCATCCAGAAGTTTGGCTGAATGTACTCCTGGCCTTCTGAGCAGCCCCTGGGTGCCAGGCTTCCTTTGAATGGCATCTGGACCACACTCCCAAGGTCTCCAAGTGGCAGTGTCTCCTGCTGATGGTTTCCAAATCCCCAAGAGTAAAACTGATCAGAGTTACAGGGCAGAGAGGAGAGTGATGGTGAGAGAGAGTCTCTGAAAGCAGCCCCTCCTGAGGTAGGGAGCACAGCTGTTCAGCGGACATGTTCCTGGAACTCACATGATATACGGTGCACAGTTTCACATGAATAATTTACCGCCATGCGCGCAAAAGGCTTAAAAAAAAAAAAAAAAAGCAGAACATGCATATGGCGTGTCAACTCTTTCCCCATAGTACCATCCTCCTTTATTTCAGAGCATGATGTCTCCAGAAGTGAAGCGGTCTTGGAGGTAGTGAATTTAAACAGTTTGGCATTGGATTAGATCCTGATTTAAAGTTTTATTTTTAATATTAAAAAGAGGAGTGTTACTTTTATATCCCAGAGAAGCAATGAGTAAACAAATAAAAAATTCATTAGAGACAGGCTGCTATCTCTGAGATGAAAGTTTGATGTGAGAACTAGGCTTTCAAAAAGCCTAAAACCCAGTCAGTGGGTCATTAGCACAGCAGGCAACCGGGCTAAAAAAGAACGATTTCGGGACGGGCGATGTCTGTGGTCTTCATTTCTTCAAGGTTTCAAAAATTAGCTTAGTACTTTCCCAGATGGGGAGAATACTTACTCTTAACGGCTACGGTCATGGTTATGTTGAGAAAATTAAATTTCAACTATGCTTTGGAGTCTTACATGTGGTGTTTCTTCCTCAATTTTACTTGCACAGACTTGGAAGAGAAAATTTTGGAGAGGAAATGAAGTGTTCTAATATTATTCAGCTCATATCTGGGGTGAAACTTTCATTTTAATAATGCCATCAAGCCCCACGGCTGAAATTCAAGGTCACGGCTTACAGCATGCATACACTTGTAGTTTTCATTTACATGGGGACGTTTTCCTTTTTCAGCGATGCCACACTNTGGGAAGACCATAGTCTCGACTATATGGACCTTTTACAAAGCAAATATCATCCTATTAAAAATTTAAAACATTAAATTAAAATGAAAAGATAATGTGAAAAGGAGCCGAGGGATGGAGAACGAGAGAGCTCTGACAGCATACTGGTGGAGCCAGGCATGCCTAAAGCTGGGGCTCAGTAAGTCCCTCTTCACCTTGCTTGTTGCTGTTGTTGAGCCGATTTGAGTCAGGTTTCTGCCCTCCAATGGAAAGAACCTTTGCTAGTCTCACACTTTATGGAAAGTCCTTCCCTCAGATCATCTGATTATAGAATAAAAGACTGACCGCCTGAGGAAAATCATCTCCACATTTCAGTAGTTTAGCTTCCCCTACTTTAGAGTTCTCTTGGAGATTATGAAGAACCTTTTGGCATCATGTTGGGTTTACAGGGCAGTTGAAAGGGTATAGATTTTGATATGCTTTAGACCTGGTTTGGAATCCTGGATTTTTCAGCTAACTGCTTGGGCAGGTGGCTTCCTCTTTTTGAGCCTCAGTTTCCTTGTATATAAAATGAGGATGGGTTAGTAACAGTTCACAGAGTATGGCAGTCTGAGCCACCTAGATAAACTAAATCAGAATCCCTGGAGATGACATTTGTTGTTTTTGTTGTTTAGACACTAAGTCATGTCTGACTTTGTGACCCCATGAACGTAGCCCACCAGGCTCCTCTGTTCACGGGATTTCCTAGGCAAGAATATTGGAGTAGGTTGCCATTTCCTTCTCTGAGGTATCTTCCTGGCCTAGGGATTGAACTTGTGTCTCCTGTGTTGGTTGATGGATTCTTTACCACTGGGCCACCAGGGAAGCCCAGAGATGAAGTTTAGATGTGGACTTTTGGCAAAAGCATTCCACCTGATTCTGCTGTGCAGCTGTGTGTAAGAAACTCTGGAGCTGATGAGCTCTAAGGCAGGAGCTCCCAAAGTCTGGGCTGCCTTCCAGCCCCCCAGACAACACTAGCAACCAAACTTCCAAAGCTCTGTGGAGGGGCTCAGAGGTCTGCCTCGAAAACGGCCTTTCTAGCTGATTTTGATGTATGCCGTTGGTGGACCACAGGTTGGGGAGGGGGGAAAGAGCCTTAAGCTCTCTTTCATCTTTGATATGCTAAGTATCTGCTCGGTCAGGTATTGACTGGGCAGTATTGATCACAAAGGGAATCTTCATTGGAGCAGTAAAAAGTCTAAGAGTTAGTTTTCAGAAATATTAGAATGAAGACAGGAGAAAGACTGTAGGTCCATAGGACACTGTCAAGATGACTACAAGGAGGAGGAAGTAGTGAAAATATGTGTGCTTCAGACCACAGGAGTGGGAGAAGCCAAGAGCACATCAGAAAGAGAAGATTTGAGGCCCTATTCAAGTTCTTCACTGCTTAACCGCACTCACCTTTCCTCCAGGAGTTCCGATGCCGCCTCATGAAAGTTGCAAGGGAAAAGCCTTATAAAAAGGAAGCAAAAGCTCTTTAGGACTTCCCTGGTGGTATAGTGGGTAAGAATCCACCTGCCAATGCAGAGGACACAGGTTTGATCCTTGATCTGGGAAGATTCCACATGCTTTGGGGCAACTACTAAAGCCTGTGTTCCCTAGAGCCTGTGTTCTGCAACAAGAGAAGCCGCCACCGTGAGAAGTCGAGCAGGGGAACTAGATAGTAGTGCTGCTCGCTGCAGCTAGAGAAAGGCCCGCACAGCAATGATGACCCAGTACAGCCAAAAATAAATAATCGTTTCTTAAGCTTTAGATGTGGGAAAATTCCTTGAGAAATGTTTTAGGGAGGAGTTTGGGAGAATTTGGGGGGAAACGGACAAAAAGATGAGATCGTGAGGAACAAAATTTGGATTATAAATGGAAGCAGGAACCAAGGTATGTATTGACTTTTTATTTTATTTTATTTTGGTTGCTCAGTTGTGTCCTTCTCTTGACAACCATAGGGACTGTAACCTGCCAGGCTCCTCTATCCATGGGATTCTCCAGGCAATATTGGAGTGGGTAGCCATTTCCTCCTCCCAGGGATCTTCCCAATCCAGGGATCAAACCTGAGTCTCCCTCATTGCAGGCAGATGCTTTACTGTCTGATGCACCAGGGAATCCCCTATGGGCTTTGGTAGAGGTAATTGTACACAAACAGGATGTTTCATCTCTAGCCCGTTGCACCCTCAACATTGGCATCTCATGGAAACTGGGAACTGAGACCTGCTGGGCTCATCCTCCTGGACTGTGTAGGGCAGGCTGGAGAGCCCAGTGATCATAACTATCAGCGTAGCTTGCTTCCTGCCTGAGTCTATCACCCTGAGCTAAGTTTGACTGTGGCCCCAGGAACCAAGAAGCTTTCTGACTTTCCTATGTACCACTCTGGGACAGAAGGGTTTCCTCAGTTGCTTCACTGAATTGGGTTTCTGTGTGTCCAGCATGGTTTAGTATGACACCCCTTAATTTACTTAGAAAATGGGAAAATAGAATCCATGGAGAGCCTCACAAAGTGGGTGACCCTACATTGATTGGGGAGTCCCAGCTTTGCAGGGGGAGGGGTGATCAGCAGCTTCTTACACACCACCCACACTCATGAGCCTTACCTCCTGAGATTCACAGCCATTGTCCGCCCCTCCTCTGGGGCAGCAGGTTGAACCTACTGATTTTCTTCTAAGACTGGACCCTGTCAGATCTGAGAAGTGAAAGTGAAAGTTGCTCAGTCGAGTCTGACTCTTTGCAGCCCCATGGACTGTAGTCTGCCAGGCTCCTCTGCCCATGGGATTCTCCAGGCCAGAATACTGCAATGGCCTGCTGTTCCCTTCTCCAGGGGTTCTTCCCAACACAGGGATCAAGCCCAGGTCCTCCACATTACAGACAGATTCTTTACCAGCTGAGCCACCAGGAAAGCCCAGGAATACTGGTATGTGTAGCCTATCCCTTCTCCAGGGCACCTTCCCAACCCGGGGTCTCCTGCACTACAGGTGGATTCTTTGAGAAGACATTATCACATATTGAAGTTTCCATCTTGCAGATGCTCTGAGTGCTCTTTCCCCTCAGTTCAGTTCAGTTCAGTCACTCAGTCATGTCTGATTCTTTGCGACTCCATGGACTGCAGCACACCAGGCCTCCTTGTCCATCACCAACTCCCAGAGTTTGCTCAAACTCAAGTCCATTGAGTCGGTGATGTCATCCAACCATCTCATCCTCTGTCATCCCCTTCTCCTCCTGTCTTCAATCTTTCCCAGCATCAGGGTCTTTTCAGATGAGTCAGTTCTTCACATCAGGTGGCCAAAGTATTGGAGTTTCAGCTTCAGCATCAGTCCTTCAAATGAATATTCAGGGTTGATTTCCTTTAGGATGGATTGGTTGAATTTCCTTGCAATCCAAGGGACTCTCAATAGTCTTTTCCAATACTGCAGCCCCAAAACATCAATTCTTTGGTGCTCAGCTTTCTTTATAGTCCAACTCTCACATCCATACATGACTACTGGAAAAACCATNCCTTTCCCAGCATCAGGGTCTTTTCAGATGAGTCAGTTCTTCACATCAGGTGGCCAAAGTATTGGAGTTTCAGCTTCAGCATCAGTCCTTCAAATGAATATTCAGGGTTGATTTCCTTTAGGATGGATTGGTTGAATTTCCTTGCAATCCAAGGGACTCTCAATAGTCTTTTCCAATACTGCAGCCCCAAAACATCAATTCTTTGGTGCTCAGCTTTCTTTATAGTCCAACTCTAACATACATGACTACTGGAGAAACCATAGCTTTGACTAGATGGATATTTGTTGGCAAAGTAATGTCTCTGCTTTTTAATATGCTGTCTAGGTTGGTCATAACTTTTCCTCCACAGAAAACTAACTAATCTGATCACATGGACCACAGCCTTGTCTAACTCAATGAGACTATGAGCCATGCCTTGTAGGGCCACCCTATATGGACAGGTCATGGTGGAGAATTCTGACAAAACATGGTCCACTGGCAAAAGGAATGGCAAAACACTTCAGTATTCTTGCCTTGAGAACCCCATGAACAGTATGAAAAGGCTCTTTCCCCTGGTTTTCTGTAATGAGGACGACTGCTAAGGTTCCCTGTGGATAGATCCACATGGTGGGAACTGAGGAAGTTCTCTGGGCCACAGCCAGCAAGAACCTCAAGCTTTTAATGCAACTGTCCACAAGGAAGTGAATGTTGCTAATAACCTTGGCAGTGAGCTGGCACGTGGATCCTTCCCCCTCCCCCCAATCCTTGAGGACAATGGTGGCTCCATCAAGCCCTGTGATTGGAGACTTGGGAGAGACCCTGAGCCAGAGACCCTGGCAAACTGCATCTGGGTTCCTGGCCCACAAGCTGTGAGAGTAAACATTTGTTATTTTAAGCTGCTAAATGTTGGGGTAACTTGTTATGTGGCAATAGATAACTAGTACATGGGCTTATGGGCACCCCAGGTGGCGCTAGTGATAAAGAACTGGCCTGCCAGTGCAGGAGATGCAAGAGACCTGGGTTCGATCCCTGGATTGGCAAGATCACCTGGAGAAGGGGATGGCTACCCACTCCAGGATTCTTGCCTGGAGAGTCCCATGGACAGAAGAGCCTGGAGACATACAGTCCATGGGTTCACAAAGAGTTGGACACTACTGAAGTGACTTAACACACACAGTTGTTCTGGCTGTAAAAGTCAGGGAACCCATTTCGAAAATTCTGGAAACATGATATCAGTGACAGGTCCATGTGGCGTGGGGAGCACTTTCAAGGCTCTGCTGCTGAAAAAAGACCAAGCTTCTAATCTGGCTTCACCAAGTTTTAAAAATATTTCTTTATTTATTTGGCTGCACCAGCTCTTAGTGTGGCACATGGGATATCCAATCTTCTTGCAGGATGCAGAATATTTAATTATGGCATCCGAACTCTTAGCTGCAGCATGTGGGATTTAGCTCCCTGACTAGGGATTGAACCATGGCCTCTTGCTTTGGGAGCTTGGAGACTTAGCCACCGGACCAGCAGGGAAGTCCCTGGCTTCACCAATTCTATTAGCTATACAATCTCCTCTCACTTCTCGGTGTTTTGATTTTCTTATTTGGAAAAGAGAGATAGCTTGAAAGGTCAAAATTATAGATAAAGTGGTTCCTGTTACAGAGCTGATGGTGCTTTCATGGGCTTTCATAGTGGCTTAGTGATAAAGAATCCTCCTGCAATGCAGGAGACGCAGGAGATGCTGGTTCAATCCCTGGGTCGGGATGTTCCCCTGGAGAAGGGCATGGCAACCCACTCCAGTATTCTTGCCTGGAGAATCCCATGGACAGAGGAGCCTGGTAGGCCATGGTCCATAGGATGACAGAAGCACCTTAGCATGCACACATGATACTTTCATATTGTTGATATAAACAAGCAGATTTACAAGATGTGGTTGGCAGGATTATAACATGGCCCCCTTGCTAGTTATCTTGCATGTATAATTGCATGCTGGGAGTAATTTCCTTCCCTGGAGGGACAGTCCCCTGAGTTAGTTTCTTTTTTAATATATGTGTATTTTTATTGGCTGTGTTGGATCTTCATTGCTGCTTGGGGTTTTCTATAGTTGCAGGACCACCAGGGAAGTCTCAGAGTGGGACACTGTTAATGAGTAAAGAGATAGTGAAAAAACAAAGATGCTGGGCTTCTGTGCCTTGAGGGTTGAGGATGGGGCTGGGTCAGGGGAGAAGGAAGCCCTGTGGTTATTCCAAATTGCTGCTTCTGAACCACCCTCTTGGAGAAGGGGACGACAGAGGATGAGGTGGTTGGATGGCATCACTGACTCGATGGACATGAGTTTGAATAAACTCTGGGAGATGGTGATGGACAGGGAGGCCTGGCGTGCTGCCGTCCCTGGGGTCACAGAGTTGGACACGACTGAGCGACTGAACTGAACTGAACCACCCTCTTGGATCCACCCTCTGGATTCACAGTCCGCCTCCTTTGGGATTTAGAACTTGGTGACTTGGCCAGGACAATAGCCCAAAAACAAGCTTTTAGTTTGTGTCGAGTTTTTTTCTCCAGAAACTGGGTGTCTGTGGCAACAAGTAGAAGAAAAATAACTAAATGCTTGGGTTCCTCGGAGGATTGAGGCGAGCCTGTGCTTGCCTTCCTGAGCAGCACGGGGGTCTCCACTCTGGCTGAGCACTAGGATCCCAGTGACAATGGTCACATTTCGGCATCACCCCTGGGATCTCATTTCAGAGGCTTAGCTTACAGATTTGGAAATAGGGTGGCACCAGGAGGGTCACCTGTGGTCTGAAGTATCATTGTCCCTTACGGGAGCCATGTGTGGCTGATGAGCCTCTGAAATCCAGACAGTGATGATGGGCCATGAGTATAACGTTCCCAACAGACACCAGGCTCCGTTCAAGGAAGAGAAGGCAAAGCATCGCTGTAATAGATTTTTATATTGATAAGACATCAAAATGATAGACTTTATACACTCATGTAAATGAAAATAAATCATTAAAACAAGTAAGGAATATATGATGATAAATTATTATGAAATTAACTTCATCTCTTGAAAAACTGTTCGTCATGGTTGCTGCTGCTGCTGCTAAGTCATTTCAATCGGCTAGATCATTTAAAATTACATATATATCTTGCATGATATTTTGATTGAGCAGAGCCCATGTAAAGCATGAAGAAGTCTGTATCAGAGAAGGTAAGACAGAGAAAAAAATGCAACCTTGGATTAAAAAATACAATGCAAAGAAATCTATATAAAGATAACTAGAGAAGGAGTAAATTACTAGGGCCTTCTCTGGTGGCTCAGCGGTAAAGAAGCTGCCTGCAACATAGGAGATGAAGGGTCAGTCTCTGGGTGGGGAAGAGGAATTGGCCACCCACTGCAGTATTCTTGCCTGGAGAATTCCATGGAGTGAGGAGCCTGGGAGGTTACAATCCAGGGATTCACAAGACGTGATGAAACACGAGCGAGAGCAAGTGAGAGACATAAATGATGCCTTTGTTAGGCACTCAGATTTGTAACAATCGGTGGGAACAGGTTCCCAGTTTTTCACTCCCTCCTTCTCTCCCTCCTTCTTTGCTTCCTTCCTTTCCTCCTCCTCCTTCTTCCTCTCTCTCTCCCTCTTTATCTCTCTCTCTCCTTTGAACTTTACAGGTAGCACATCTTCCCTTGATCCCTTCCTCTCCCAGCCAGTGGCACTGACTATGTCTGTCCAATAACCCTGCTCCAAACCAGAGGTCTCTCACCCCACTGCCTAGCTGAGCTCCTGGCTAGCTGGCAGTAAGGGAGCAGGGTTTGGGGAGAATTGGAGAGTTATTGCCCCGTTTTACAGAGGCTTCAGCTCACTGTTCCCTGGGCTTCCCTGGTGGCTCAGATGGTAAGAATCTGCCCGCAATGCAGGAGACCCGGATTCAATCCCTGGGTCAGGAAGATCCTCTGGAGAAGGGCATGGCCACCCACTCCAGTCTTCCTGCCTGGAGAATTTCATGGGCAGAAGAGCCTGCTGGGCTACAGTCCACAGGGTCACAAAGAGTCAGATACGACGGAGTGAGTAACACACACGAGGGGGCTTCAGCTCACTGTTACCGGGAGAGAATGGGGACTCGTTTCTGCCCCACCTTACGGTTTCTCAAGGGAAGAATTCTGTGAAATCTCCCGATTCTCAAACTTTGGACATGAGCTCGTTTCTTGCAAAGACCTTCACAGACCCAGCAATAGAGTGTCAGAGAACAGCTGTAACCCCTTCAGCCACCGCTACCAGCCTGCAGCTGGGACTCAGCCACAATATCCTGGTTTTTGATGTAGGACAGACAGAGTATTTGCTTCCTTCCTGAACCTACCTCAAGGATTTGGAGGTTTAAGCTGAGAAATTAATACTAGGAAAAATGGTGGCTGGACTTCCCTGATGATCCAGTGGCTAAGAATTCACCTGCCAGCGCAGGGACATGGGTTCAATCCCTCACCCAGGCAGATCCCACATACCGCAGGACAGGTAAGCCTGTGGGCCACAAGTGCTGAGCCTGTGCGCCCTGGAGCCCATGGTCTGTAACAAGAGAAGCCACTACAGTGAGAATCCTTCACACCACCGCTAGAGGAAAGCCCTCGCCCAGCAATGAAGACCCAGCGCAGACAAAACAAATAAATGAAGGAAGGAAAAAATGGTGGTAGCCTACTGGGAGGGCTAAGAGATGAGCTGTGGCCTCTTGCCCAAGTGTCAGGTTGCAGCTGCAAACTGCCCACTCTGATGACCTCTCTCCATTCCAGTCTCAACCCACCCACCTAGGTGGAGACAGTGTTCTGTTAGAGAGAAACCAATTTGGTTGCAGGGGACACAGAGACTCACTGGCATTTTGAGCTTATCAAATGTCCTTGCAAGATCTCTCGGTCCAGGTTGTTTAGAATTTGGCCCACTGTCTGCACTGCCGACTCAGTGGACATGGGTCTGAGCAAACTCCAGGGGATAGTGAAGCACAGGGAAGCCTGAGGTGCTGTAGTCCATGGGGCGACAGAGAGTAGCACCCGACTTAGCAAGTGAACAACTGTGGCCTGAGGGATCCCTCTGGTCCATCCTAGTTTATCTCACTGTGTCTCTCGGGCAAAGGGTGGATCTTGGTATCTATAACAGTTTTTTGGGGGAGAGGGGAAGTTGGCATTATTTTGCTTTACTTTAAATCCTCTAAACCAGGAAGGAAAGGAATTTTCTAGGGCAGCCGTCCCCAATTTTTTGACCACAGGGACTGGTTTCGTGGATGACAATATTTTCACAAACTGGAGTGGGTTGGGGAGATGGTTTTGGTGTGATTCAAGCACATTCCATTTATGATTTCTATTGTCTTCCCTGGTGGCTCAGACATTAGAGAATCTACCTGAAATGTGGAAGACCTTTGTTGGGAAGATCCCCTGGAGAAGAGAATGACAACCCACTCCAATATTCTTGCCTGGAAAATCCCATGGACAGAGGTGCCTGGCGGGCTACAGTTCATAGGGTCGCACAGAGTTGGACATGACTGAAGCAACTTAGCTTGCACGTGCCCTTCAAGGTACTTCTATTTTTGTCTGTTTTAATCACAAGGAAGAGGAGGCTTCATGGGGTTAAATACTTTGACCTGGAACAACATGATGGTGCTGAAATTCACACTTAGGGCAGAGTAGCTCTAATGCTGTGTTGCTTGGCAATTGGGTGGGGGTGGGGGGGGAGAGGCGTGACTACACTTTCAAGGATCTGCAAATCCAAAGCAGAGACACACTGCCACCCCCACCCCCGGCACTGGGCTGTTTCCTAGGTAGTGAGCCTGCAGACTCCAAAGCACTACAATGGTTTCTCATCTAAGAACAGTTTCATTAACTGAGCATCCTCCCTGGTTTCCCAAATTTAACCAAGCTTGGAACTCCTTCCTACTATTAAAAAAATTCAATGTCTCCTTCTCTCTTTTTTTATGGCCATGCTGTGTGGCATGCGGGATCCTAGTTCCCCAACCAGGGATCGAACCCATGCCCCAAGGGGGCATGGAGTTGTAACCACTGGACCATTAGGGAAGTCCCCAGTATCTCACTTTTTAACATAGGGTCCGGGGACTTCCCTGGTGCTCCAGTAGTTAAGAATCAGCCTTCCAATGCAGGAAACATGGGTTTAATCCCTGGTCAGGGAACCAAAGTCTCACATACCTCAGGTCCTGAGTGCTGCAACAAAGACTCAGGGTAGCAAAGAAAAACAAAAACACACACACACACACACACACACACAGAAAAACACCTGGGATCTGATTTTTGCTGCCAAGTGGGAGGTGAGTGACTTTTTCGGAGCCAGACTTCTCAGTGCCACAAAATTTCATGAAATACTAACCAAAACCCTGTGAAGCATTTCATTGACATGAAAACTAAGCACCAGAGAGGCTGATTAAGTTACCTAAGGTTGCACAGCTGAGTAGAAGGTAGATGATAGCAGGGGTGTGTGTTAGTCACTCAGTCATGTCCAACTCTTTGCCACCCTAGGGACGGTAGCCCACCAGGCTCATCTGTCCATGGAATTCTTCAGGCAAGAATACTGGGGTGGGTTGCCATTTCCTTTTCCAGGGGATCTTCCTGACCCAGAGATTGAACCTGGGTCTCCAGTATTGCAGGCAGATTCCTTACCATCTGAGCCACCATGAAGCCCAATGCAGAGGAAGGGTCAAAACCCAGGCTCACCTACAGACATTTTTAAAAAGAGGCAAAAGACCTCTAACCACTGAAATTTGTGGTCCTTTTTTCCATTCTGTCTGCTGCATGTTCAAGTCTTTGACAAAATTGGAAATCACAAGGTCTGTTGGTCCGTATCCACTTGCACGAGTCATTCTTTCTGTTTCTAAGTGATGGGCAAAATGAGAAAAAGAAAGGAGGATTGTATGTTTTTCTTCTACCATAAACAGTTTTGAATTTCAACACAGCATTGCAACTGACTTTGAAAGTTTTTGTGTCATTTAAAAGATTTTTTCCTTCTTACCTCCTTTTCTCACAAAGCAAAAGCTTGTGCATTCTCTCTCTCTCTCTCTCTCTCTCTCTCTCTCTCTCTCTCTCTCTCTCTGTCTGTCTTTAGGGGGAAAGGGGAAGAGCAAGGTTTGGGCGAAAAGGGAAATAGTCCAAAGAACTGTACATCATCTAGTCACACAGTTTAGGAAAATAAAAAAAAGGAAGCAGCAGCAAGCCAGTTACGCTGACAGCCCTGTCCAACTGAGCTGCTGTTTCCGCTGGTGCTGAAACCCTCCTTCCAGTAATGAATTTCCCTGCCTGGAGTGTTCGGGAGAGATAAAAGCGGGGCTGTGAGAGGCGCCTCTGACCTGCTTTTTAGTTCTAGACAACTTCCTGGTGTGGCTGCAGAAAGTGTGACTTTCCAGATGCAGGCATGGGGCTTTCGTGCGTTGGTCTGCAAACTGCTGTCTGCTCTTTAAAAAAAAAAAAAAAAAAAAACACAACAAACTCTAATTCTCCTTGTAAGGTTTGCTGGAGTCTGCATGCTGCAAGGCTGCCAATTTGCCTGCCCTCCAGCCATCACCTGTCTGCAGCTCCCCGGCGACCCTGCATCTCAGGGTCTTCGGTTTTCCACCCTCAGCTGTGCTGTTTCTTTTTTCTTAGAGACTGGCGGGGATTCTCTCATTCTCCCTGGCTTTTTACTTCACACAGACAATCTGACTCAGTCAGAAAGCTAGGATGGCCAAATCGCAGGCATGGGGCAGCGGGGGGCCCTGGAGATAATCACAGGAGGGTGGTCTGTGCTCTCAGAGGTGGATGCTGGGATCCACCCGACTTCCACCTTTTGAACAAGTGTTTGCCAGGCAGTGGAGGAAGTCAACGGTGAGCTACTTACCTGGGCTGCCGTGAGGAGTAAGCGCCAGCAGTGTGCAGCGTTGTGTTCAGTACAGAGCAGCAGGAAATCTGGAACCAGACAGCTCACATCCAGGGCTCAGCTCCACCACCTAAAGCCGCGTTTCTTGGGCATCACCCACCAGGCTTGCACCGTAAGCTTCTGCCTCCCAATGGGTAGGAGAGTAATGAGAGTACCTACTTTACCAGTTTGTGAGGATTAAATGAGATAATACTAATGATGATGATGACAAGCTGATTTGCTGACCATTTCCTCCGTCAGAATTAAGACTGTTGTGCTTTTCCACAGGGGCTTCCCTGGTGGCTCAGCAGTAAAGAATCTGCCTGCAATGCAGGAGCTGCAGGAGACATGGGTTCGATCCCTGGGTCAGGAAGATCTCCTGGAGAAGGAAATGGCAACCCACTCCAGTATTCTTGCCTGGAGAATCCCACAGACAGAGGAGCCTGGTGGGCTGCAATCCATGGGGTCACAAAGAGTCGGACATGACTAAGCAACTTAGCATGCATGCACAAGCCCTTTACCAGAAATGGCAAATATACTTATGGTCCACTACTGGATATATTTTGGGCTTCCCTGGTTTGGCTCAGACAGTAAAGAATCCACCTGTAATGCAGGATAACAGGGTTTGGTCCCTGGGTTGGGCAGATCCTCTGGAGAAGGGAATGGCAACCCACTCCAGTATTCCTGCCTGGAGAATTCCATGCACAGAGGAGCCTGGTGGGCTATAGTCTATGGGTTTGCAGAGAGTCAGACATGATTGAGCAACGAGTATTTTCACTTTCAGTGGGTCTTTTTCAGTTATGCTAATACATGAAAATGGACATATTATATATTAGCACAGGAAGCTCAGCTCAGTGCTCTGTGGTGACCTACATGAGCAGGATTTGGGGAAGGGGGGAGGGTCCAAGACGGAAGAGAGATACATATGACTGATGCGCTTTGTTGTACAGCAGAAACTAACATAACATTTTAAGGTATGGATGTGAGAGTAGGACAGGGAAGAAACTGAGCGCCGAAGGATTGATGCTTTTGACTGTGTTGGAGAAGGCTCTTGAGAGTCCCTTGGACTGCAAGGAGATCCAACCAGTCCATTCTAAAGGAGATCAGCCCTGGATGTTCTTTGGAAGGAATGATTCTAAAGCTGAAACTCCAGTACTTTGGCCACCTTATGCGAAGAGTTGACTCATTGGAAACTCTGATGCTGGGAAGGATTGGGGGCAGGAGGAGAAGGGGACGACAGAGGATGAGATGGCTGGATGGCACCACCGACTCGATGGACGTGTTTGAGTGAACTCCAGGAGTTGGTGATGGACAGGGAGGCCTGGCGTGCTGCGATTCATGGGGTTGCAGAGTCGGACATGACTGAGCAACTGAAGTGAACTGAACTGATACCCCAATAAAAATAAATAAAATTTAAAATAAAAAGAAGCTTTTGCTCCCATGTGTGTATACAGATTCATTTTAGATGCATAAACTTCATAGACCTATATGTATAATCAATTGTGTTATGTAATATATATCATATCAATAGGGTATATGATTTGAATATTTGAAATATATATGGACACTAATAAATTATAGATAGAAATGATTTATTGGTAAAAAGAAAAAATGCTATATGCCAGACTAAGTGCTTCACATGTTTGAACACATTTCATTCTCGTAAGAACCCTCCATAGTGGATGTTATCTATTATCTGCACTTTATAGAAAATGTAACTGAAGCACAGAGAGGCTGAGGCTTTCTGAATGCCTCTCCTAAACATGTTCATATATAAACAGCTAAGTGTTTATAGTGTAAAGATTACATGTTTTGTAGACCAGCTGAAATGGTATTCAAACAATGTTAGCTAGTCTCATTATTTTGTTGTTCAGTTGCTAAGTCATGTCTGACTCTTTGTGACGGTATGGACCCTAACCCTGCCAGGCTCTTCTGTCCCTGGGATTCTCCAGGCAAGAATACTGGAGTGGGTTGCCATGCCCTCCTCCAAGGGATCCTCCCGACCCAGGGACTGAACTTATGTCTCATGCATTAGCATGCAGGGTTTTTAGCAGCGAGCCACCTGGGAAGCCTAATCTCACTATTTTTTTGTTCTCAATACAACCTACAGCATTTGCTCCCTCAACACATTAGTTTTAAAAGACCCTGGGGTGTTTTCATCACAGTACTACTTTGCTGCCCCAAATATATTTCCCCTTTGAGGAAAAGAAAAAAAAGGGAAAGTGTTAGTCCCTCTATAGTGTCTGTCTCTTTATGGACACCATGGACCTTAGCCCACCAAGCTTCTCTGTCCACGAAATTCTCTGGTGTGGATAGCTATTCTCTTTTCTAGGGAATCTTCCTGACTCGGGGATCGAACCCCAGTCTCTTGCATTGCAGGCAGAGTCTTTAGCATCTGAGCCACCAGGGAAGCCCTTCTGCAGGTCATATATGAATGATCAAAGCAGGTCAGAGTCAGAGATACATCCTGGTTCCACTACCCTAACTTTCCAGGAGGGTGACTAGGACACTATATCAAATAAGACTGGGTCTCCTAGGAGACACTTCAAAAGTGCCCCGGGGTCAGCTGCTCCTAGTCAAGCCCAAATTTCTATCCCTTAGCACGGCAAAAAAGCAGTGAGAAATGGCTGCCTTTGGTCTGACATCAAACATCAGGTTGAATCTTGAGTGATTGTACAATGAGAGTTTCATATCCTTCAGAAAAGACTGTGTCTTGTGAATTTACATACAAATCTGTCAAATATATAATATATATAATATGAAGTATATAGTATATAACATATATGTGTGCACACTCACATATCGTCCAGCAGTGAATAAAAAACAAAAATAACCAAAAAAAGTGCTGGTTTTCGTTCTTGAACAAAAATAGCTCTTTTATCTCTACGCTAGAGAGACTATTTTTTCAGTCTTAACTCTTTAAGTGTGAAAAAATAATCACAGGTTGTCATGAGAAAGCGTGAGAATATGCATGGATAGTGCCAGGTGGTCTTTACCAGTGGTAAAGACTCTGCCTGCAATGCTGGAGACTCGGGTTCAATCCCTGCGTCGGGAAGATCCCCTAGAGAAGGAAATGGCAACCCACTCCAGTGTTCTTGCCTGGAGAGTCCCATGGACAGAGGAGCCCGGCAGGCTACAGTCCATGGGGTCGCAAAGAGTTGGACATGACTGAGCAGGTAGGCACCCCGACTGCAGATGGCAAGGGACTGAATCAGGACTCAGACTCAGGACACCAGACTGCCTGGGTGGTCCAGTGGCTAGGGGACCCCAGTTTGATCGCTGTTCTGGGAACTAGATCCCACAGGCCATAACTAGAAGACCTGTGGCAGGTTAATAAGTAAATAATACTGTTTTAAGAAAATAAATTGTAGATGAGATGAGGCTCTGACCACCTCCCAGGCACTGTCCGTAGGTATAAAGCCTGTGTACCACACCTGGTATCACCTCATGACCTCCTCTTGGCCGGTGAGCTCACCTCTGCCTGCACTCCAGGTGGACAATGGAGTGGTTGCCAAACATGGGCATCCATTGGTCAGGTCTTCTAAGGAACCGTTTCACTTCTGCCATCCATTTCTATTTTCTTGACACTTCACGTTAAATATATGTGCTTATTTCCATTTTAGAGAAGAACCTGATCTGGGAGATTCTGATGTAAATGACAGCTTTTGTTACCACTACTTGCTGTTCAGTCATGAGCAACTCTTTGCGACCCCATGGACCAGGCAGGCGGGTTCTTTACCACTGAACCACCAAGGAGGCCCCTATCTCTACTTATATCCTCCTATTTGGACTTGGCAGGGACTCAGCTATAAACCAGCATTTGCAAAGATGGCTGTTCTGAGGGAATGGAGAAAGATAGGGAAGCCTGGTGTGCTGTAGTCCATGGGGTCGCAAAGACTCAGACACGACTTACCAGCTGAACAACATCATTTCCCCCTTCACCATGTGCCAGGATAAAGCTGGGGACTTCTTTTTTAAAATTGATATAACCTTACATATTTCATAAGGAGAGTATTAGAAGACCAAGTTCACCACAACCATCACCACCAACATCATCAATAATGAGAGAATTTCTGGAAGAAGATGCAAGCTTCCAGGCCAACAGTTGCTAGCCATGACTTTAGGCAAATCATTGGACCTATCACACCATACTGTCTTCATTTGTAAAATCAGGGTAGTACTGTCTTCAAGAGTCAGTGGACATAGACCAGTGGAAGCTGATGTACCTTGCACAGTCCCCTGTATAAGGAGTTTCCAGAGAAGGGCACTGGATATACTTGAAATGATACAATTCATGCTATGAAGACAACTGCCTTACTCAAATCAGCTTTTGGCTCTTAGAGTTAAGACTTCTTGGTTCTACAGTCGAATGCTGAAAGTTCCCACTGGCCCAGGAGAGCAAGAATGCCCGTTCTGGACTGTCGGACCTGCCACTTGCCTGAGGTATGGTTTAGACACAGTCACCTCTTTGGTCTCAGGGTCCTCATCTGTGAATGATAAGCTTGCGAGTTACAAAGTGTTGCTGTAAGCCTGTTCGAGGTTGTTTTTGTTTATCCCATGTGCGTGTGTGTTAAGTTGCGTCAGTCGTGTCTGATTCTTTGCAACCCTATGGACCTTGGCCCGCCAGGCTCCTCTGTCCATGGGATTCTCCAGGCAAGAATACTGCACTGGGTTGCCATGCCCTTCTCCAGGGGATCTTCCCCACCCAGGGATCAAACCCGCATCTCTTATGTCTCCTGTATTGACAGGTGGAATCTTTACCTCTAGAGCCACCAGAGAAGCCCTGTTTATTCCACATAACAGTATCAAAAGGCAAGCAGTCTTCTCATCATGAATTATGGAGGAGGAGCCTAAGGCACAGAGCTCTGGGTTAAGCTACCCTTGACTGCAGGGCTTCATAGTGGTGCAGACGAATCTGCCTGCAATGCAGGAGACACAGGTTCCATCCCTGGGCTGGGAAGATCCCCTGGAGAAGGTCATGGCAACCCAGTGCAGTGTTCTTGCCTGGAGAACCCCATGGAAAGAGAAGCCTGACGGGCTCTAGTCCATGGGCTCACAGAGTCGGACACGACTTAGCAACTGAGCACGTAGGCACCCTTGACTGCGTCTGGAAGGGACTGAATCAGGATTCAAAGTCAGAACACCTGTGTCCACACTCCGTATTTTAAAAACTTTTGTATTACCAACTTGACAGCAGTGTTAAGATAACGAAATGAGATAGGATTACGGTGTTATTAAGGACTTCCTTGGTGGCTTAGTGGTTAAGAATCCACCTGCCCGTGTAGGAAACACGTGTTTGACCCCTGGTCCAGGAAGATTCCACATATTGCAGAGCAACTAAGCCTGTGTGCCACAACTGCTGAGCCCGTGCTCTAGTGCCCGGGAACTGCAACTACTGAAGCCTGTGCCCTCTAGGGCCCCGGCTCTGCCAACAAGAGAAGCCGCCACCATGAGACGCCTGTGCACCACATCTAGAGAGTAGCCCCTGCTTGCCGCAAATGGAGAAAAGCCCACGCAGCAAGAAAGACCCAGCACGCCAAAATGAAAGTAATTTAAAACATACATACCGTTAAGCAAATGCGGTAGACCAGCCAACCCTGGTGGGAGCATTAAATAATTAAAGAAAATAAGGAATGTATTACTCTTGGTCTTAGTACAGTGTGTGGGCTCAGTTGTGTCTGACTCTTTGCGACCCCATGGACCGTAGCCCACCAGGCTCCTCTGCACATGGGATTTCCCAGGCAAAAATATTGGAGTGGGTTGCCATTTCCTTTGCCAGGGGATCTTGCCATCCCATGGATCAAACCAACATCTCCTGCATTGCAGGCGGATTGTTTATCACTGCATCACCTGGGAAGCACTTGATAAACATCAACTCTGCCACTTGTTATGATGATTTTTTTTTTTCATCTTCTTCCTACAAGCCTCCCTAATTGTTGTCTGGATAATTAACAGCTTTGCATGGGTGTGTGCATATGTACTAAGTCGCTTCAGTCGTGTCCAACTCTTTGCAACCCCCTGGACCATAGCCCGCCAGGCTCCTCTGTCCATGGGGTTCTCCAGGCAAGAATACTGAAATAGCCTGCCATGCCCTCCTCCAGAGGATCTTTCTCACCCAGGGACTGAACCCAGGTCTCCTGCATTGACAGGCGGATTCTTCACTATTCGCACCTCTTGGGAAGCCAGTTAACAGCTGTACTAAAAGCTTAGACATTAGTAGCTGTTTTCATTTGAAACATAAGGTTGTGTTCTGATGGTTGTTTTGTTTTAAACCAATGGTTGAGGTTTCCATGATGGGGAAATAACTCAGCTTAGTTCTGTTTCTTTCTCAGACATCTGTAGTTGTTCCACTGACTTCTTGGGAACGATGGATGAGGAAGAGGAGTCATGTGACCCAGCCAGTCGGGTCCCTTGCAGGGTGCCGCCTGGCCTACCCGTGGCGACAAAGCCTGCTGCTTACCTGGGCAGCTGCACCGCCCGCCCTGGTGGGCAGAGGAGCAGACTTGTGTGGACATGACAAATCCACTCTCCCAGGAAACACACAGAGGCCAAAGAATCATAACACCAACTCACGTGGACCTTTTCAGACTAAGCTTTTATTTTTTTTGATATTACAAACCAGTTTTCTTTATTCACAAACCACTGTAAGTGATATAAACACTAATTTCTAAAGACAGATATACACATTTTCTGGGTTTGCAGATTGCGTGAGGTGTGTGTTAAGTCACTATATGCCACACATGATAGTAATCTTTTTTTTCCATAATTCATAATAGCAATAGTTATTTAGATAAATGAAAACATTCCAAATAAATACCATTTAAAAAAATCCAAAATGTCTGTTTACATCTCTGACATACATTTTAAAATGACTTATTGGCCTCTTGGAGGAGTGCCTGACAAAAGAGTCTGTGACATCAGTTGGCACCCACTTGCTCTAAATGATTTTATTAAAACTACATACAGTCATGGGGGAAAGTACAGCTCATCAATGAAAATCAAAACTGCAAATTAATTTTTACTTGAACCAACACAGTAAGAATTCTATGTTTGTGATTCCAAATACAGTGCAAATTCTGGATTTTGAAATCTGAGACACATGGGAGACTTCACTTGATTCTCCCAAACCCCCTGTTCCTTCTACCTCACCCCACTTTGGGGCCGGATGCCGTAGCATCTTAATATGTCCTTTCCCTCAAAAACATCAACCAGGCACCCATTGTCATAACACCTTCTTCCACGTGGAGGAAGATGAGAATGTCTCAGGAATGCTATCAAGCACCCTCTCCCCTCTTCCCTCCCCCACTGGCAAAAAGAATATTTTTCTCTGCTTTTGGCCGCTAAGCAGCAGTTTTTTCCCCCATTTCTCTCTTTCTCTCTCTCTTTTTTTTTTTGTTTTTTGTTTTTTGTTTTTGCAAGATCACGGTGATCTTAGATAGCAAAGCTACAGAAACTCGGTTTTCAAATCTTGTGAAACTTTATTGATGGTTTAATATCCAACCGATCTTACTGCATGCACATTGGATGACAAGAGAAAAGCTGGATCACAAACACTTTTTTTTTTTAAGTTTTGTCTGGTTTTGTCTTAAAGCAGAGTTGTTACAGCGGATTGGCAGGTTCACAGCAGTGAGTTGAGAGCTTTACTAAAGTGCGTGCCATACGAAGGCCTGCACTGCACACATGGAAATTGTTAACTATGGCAGCAAAACTACTGGGGACGACTTGCTGCAGGATAGATATATATTTTTTAATTTAAATACAAAAACAGGAAGATCCGTGACAGATACCCCAACTGAGATTAACTTTGTAAACAGAACAACATGAAAAGACTTCGAACAGAAGAAGTATACAGACAAACTGCAATTTTTCGGATGCGTCATTTTGGCCCTGCTTCCGAGGTGGGGAGGAGGGGGTCGTTCTTTAGGGGATGTTGAGGGTGGACCTACTTTTTTTGCTTCCTTTTGACAAGTGTCCTGGGCCTTGGAGACAAAAAAAAAAAAACCTAAAGATACTGATTTGAGAGAATCCTTAGGGATCGGGAAAAAAATGGGAGGGTGGGCTCTCATGGACTGAAAAATTGCAGGTTGCTTACACAACACAGTCATGTTTCAAAAAGTACCAAGCGGATGAAAATACCATGATTATCTCTACCCAATGATTGCAATACTTGTAAAATGCTTCTATAAATCCGAATATGATTATCATGTAATTCCATAAAAATTATACGTCTTGTCTGTAACAGTTGTTCTACGAGGCTAAAACTAAAGCTTCAAAAGACTGTTTCTAGAACTTAACAACGCCACTGCACAGATGTAAATTTTATACATTTTTTTTTCACTGGTACAAAGAATTTAAGTTTTTATTACTTTCTTTTTTTTGGAAAAAAAGAAAAAAATAGAAACAGTGCTTTTTATCACCTTTTTATTAATGTTATTTTTTCCCTCCCATAATATAAAAGTCAGCAATGATATCAATAATTTATTATACTGGAAGAAATATAAAAAGAATGCTTGCGGATGGCCTAACTAGCAGTCTTTTGCCTAAATAACTAGTGGCTGGTTAAGAAGCTGAATACTGCCAGGTGGAATGGTTGTAAAGGGTGGGTTTGCACAGCTGCATTCAGCTTGGATGCACAAGTGTTTCTAGAAGCATCCTCTTAACAACCTAACCTTTGGCTTGAACTGACAGTGAGTAACTTAGAACCGTTGCTATATGGACGTTGGTGCAGTGGGTCGTTTAGATTCATCAGTTACTTTTTTTTTTTCCCCTTTCAGCCAAACCCCAGTCCCCACCCCCTAGGTCCCTCCCACCCTTCCCGTTTCATAAAATAAAATAATGTGGATGCAGAAAAGAACATGACTCCTGTAGTCACTTACACTCTTCCCCAACAGCTGATAACCCCAGTAGCTTAATATTCAGCATATATAATTTCATTGACAGAATACAGCACTCTGGATATGGCCTATACCAGTGTTCAGTCATAGCTAGCATCTCTCTAGATCAACCACACAAAAAAACTGCCTACAGCCAGCAACCAAACTACAGAACCTTCAGAAATGAAAGACCCACAATATTAAAATACACAGAACAAAATATCTGAGGTATAAGATAAAAAATGTAATTTTTTTTTCCTCTTTTTAATTTAATTTTTTTTTTTTTTAGATGCTAAAATGATGCACTACTGCATGTATTGCAATACCCAGGCCTCGGAAAGCTTCCTTTTTCCCCACGTTGGAAGGTTTTTTTTTTTTTTTTTTAATGGTTTTTGTCATTTAGTATGGAGCAAAACGGTTGTATCCCCCTCGGTATATACTAGCCTGCAATGAAGAAAGAACGAGACCCACATCGTCAGCATGGCTCCTAGTCTTGGCATCAGTCAAGGGTGCAAAAGCATTCTGAAACAAAGCAATTTAAGGGGTGTGTTTTTTACATTTTCCTTTTGCAATACGTGGATCATCAAAAAAGACTACTATGGGAAAAAATAGACACTCGGAAACAACCAATATGGAGGCGTCCCCTACCCATCCCGGGTCCACTTTTTAGAGAACTGAAGATACTGCCAAGCCTGACCTCTCCCCACCCCCCAATCGCTCCTTACAATGAAAAATCCCTGTAGAACCAAATTCGGGCGGCCAGTCCTGGGAGCTATAAAGGACTCTGAAACAAATGGGCCGCTGCAGGATTGATGCTGTCCCTTATTGTTGGCTTGTTTGAGTCACTAACAATACTGTGTGTCCAGGATGCAAAAGCATTCTGAAACAAAGCAATCTAAGGGGTGTGTTTTTTACATTTTCCTTTTACAACATGTGGCTCATCAAAAAAAAAGAAAAAAAAAGACTACTATTTGAAAAAATAGACACTCAGAAACAACCAATATGGAGGTGTCCCCTACCCACCCTGGGTCCACTTATTAGAGAATTGAAGATAGGACCAATCCTGAACTCCTCTCCCCATAGCTCCTTATAACAAAAATTCTCTGTAGAACCAAATTCGGGCGGCCAGCCCTGGGAGCTAAAAAGGACTCTGAAACAAATGGGCCACTGAAGGGTTGATGCTGTCTCTTAGGGTTGGCCATCTGAGTCGCTGATAATAATGTGCTCTTTTGGGAAAGGCTCTGTCTACACTCAAGATGTTGCATGCATAGGGCTTATTGAATGTCATCATTCAACCCTCTTGGCCAACACTTTCCCCCAGTGGACTGGGTGTTGAAGTGGAGTGGCTGAATAGCGAAAGCGGGATGAACATGTAAGTCCAATCTTTACTTGACTCAGCTGAACAATCTGTATGGAAGGTGCTCTTGAGAGGGCAGTTGTGTAGATGAATTATTGGATGTCATTGAGTTTGTGCAAAAAATGATAGGTTTCCCAATTTTATGGCGGAATGTCTACCGCCAAGCTCCAGGGAATTGCCTAGCCATGGTTTTAGATGGCACTTAACTATCTCCTTTTGTGAAAAGTTTTGGCGATGCCAATGAATGCCTCTGGGGCTTTATCTTTAGGAGAACTGATCGTCTGGATCTCAAGCAGAAATCTGCATGCCAAAAAGCTTTGTAATGATTGCATACGCTCTCACGTAATGGGCACGTCTTACTGTACGCTTTTAGTGCATAGAAGTTTGAACAAGTACAGGCAAATTCACCACCCCCCCTTTCGCCTCCCAGTGTTGNTCACTCTGTATACTTGAATTCACAGTCTTTATGCTCCTGAGAACTTTTATTCTTATTTCAGCATCACCTCCCCACATCTCCTGTCCCAAAGATAGCTGGGGTGGGGTGGGGGTCCCTGGGGGCAGAAAGATGAATAAAATAGGCTCAGTCCTCCGATGAGGCTCTCAGTGTAATGGAGGTCTCCTAGACGGTCCCAAAGCAGCAAGAAGGTGCCAACATTTGAGTCCCCAACATGATGAGAAGCGCTAGAGAGTATGCATTCAAACCAGGATCCCTGACAAAGGGTCAAAATGTGCACTCCCAGAATCTGCAATGCTGTTGGAGCTACAATGGCTTCATAATCAGATCTAAGATAGAGTCTGGAAGGTATTTGGGAACTTAATACACACCAGATACAGAGTGTACAAGGAGGGCCTTACACACGGCCCCATGGTCCTCACGGCCTGCGATTTGGAGAGTGATGGTTTAGCCAGGAAATGCCCCCCTTCCCGCCCCTGTGGTCTCAGACCTCAGGGCTCATCTGGCACTGGTGAGGGCACTCACTACGGAATATTCCTCTATGACGACTGCAGCTTTCTCCTAGTCTCATCTAGACAAGGACTTCTATAATCGTAGACCACGTGAGTGATCGGGGCTTTTCTAAAAGCTTCGCAAGACGCACAAGTCAGAAAGCAGAATCAATCCCATAATTCAAAACCTCCAAGAAAGACAGAGTAGAGGCAGAAGACATTCTCCAAGAGGAGCTAAAGCGTTACCACAACCCAACGCTGACATTTCTGAACTCTCCTGTGGCTCACTTCCTTAGCTTGGTTTTGAAACGACTGTCTTCGCAGATTGCCTTTTTCAGTTTCATGATTATTTTCCTCCAAAGTAGCAGGGATGGACTTCTCTGGTGGTTTAGTGGTGAAGAGACTGCCTGCCAATGCATGGGACATGGGTTTGATTCCATGGGTTCGAGGCCCAAGATTCCATGTGCCACGGGGCACCTACTGAAGTCCAGGCACCTAGAGCCGGAGCTCCACAACAAGAAAAGTCGAGAAGCCTGCACATCGTGACTAGAGAAAGCGCGCACAGCAACGAAGACCCAATGCATCCAAAGAAACAAATACATTTGTTTTAAAAGACTAAGAGAATTTCGGCTCCTGCCCTCCCTCTGTTCCACGTGGGGTTCCTCCAGTAAAAACCCCTGGAACACCTGTGTCAGAACTACTCCCAAACTGAGTTGTCCTTCTGAAGCCATGGGTACAGCAACCTCCAAGCCCCATGTAAGCAGATCAATGGTTTTAACGGGATGAGAGGGAGACAGATTCTGGGCCTGTGCCNAACCCCTGGAACACCTGTGTCAGAACTACTCCCAAACTGAGTTGTCCTTCTGAAGCCATGGGTACAGCAACCTCCAAGCCCCATGTAAGCAGATCAATGGTTTTAACGGGATGAGAGGGAGACAGATTCTGGGCCTGTGCCCCAGAGATGTCCCACTACAGTGCATATAGACACACACACACACACACACACACACACACACACACACACACTCAAAGGCAAAACTAAAACATAAAGTCAAAACACATTGGAAGGACTGATGCTGAAGCTGAAGCACCATTACTTTGGCCACCTGACGCAAAGAGCTGACCCACTAGAAAAGACCCTGATGCTGGGGAAGATTGAGGGCAGGAGGAGAAGGGGGCGACAGAGGATGAGAGGGTTGGATGGCATCACTGGACATGAGTCTGAGCAAACTCTGGAAGATAGCAAAGGCCAGGGAATCCTGGTGTGTTGCAGTCCATGGGGTTGCAAAGAGTCGGACACGACAGTGACTGAATATGACACACTACCAACGACCAGGGTAACTGTTGAAACATTTTAATTCTAGGTGAGCATCCTTGCTGCTAAGAGACCCATTCCTGGGGCACACATACTCTTTCAATATTCATTCGAGAAAAATGAATGAAAACGTGGCTCTCTGATAGAAATATGGTAAAAGCCTCAGAGACAAGCTACATAGGACACTGTAAGTTTCCTAGTAACCACATTAAAAAAAATAAATGGAAAATAGGTGTCATTTATTTTTATATTTTAATTTGATCCAACAGATTAAAAACAGTATCATTTCAATGTGTCACTGACATGAAAATAATCCGTGACATACATTATGTTCATACTAGGTTGTTGAAATCTACTGTGTATTGTAGGCTGAGAGTTCACGTTCACATGGACCAAGCATGTTCCAAAAGGCTCCATGGCCACATGGTAATTGGTCACCATGTTGCAGAGAATGAGTCCAGAAAAATCTACAGAATGTTCTCCTCATTGAAAGACAAAAGATTCCTGATGGATCAACTCAATGTTTCCTGGAGTGTGAGCTGAGGTCTCCTCTGTGAGAATGGTCTGGAGCCTAAGAACTTTGATTGTCAGGCTCCCCCTCCAGACCTAGGAACTGGAATTTCTGGGGCAGGGAGAAGGGAGGATGGAGTGTCATCTGTATTTTTTTTTTCAGTTTTAGTACTTTTTAATTGAAGTATAGTTGATTTTCAATGTTGTGTTAATTTCTTCTGTATGGCAAAGGGATTCAGTTACAGATACATAAACATTTTAAAATATTCTTTTCCATTATGCAGATAAGTTCATCTGTACCATTTTTCTAGATGCCACTTATAAGTGATATTCTATGATGTTTGTTTTTCTCTTTCTGACTTACTTCACTAGCAGAAATAGGGACACAGATGTAGAGAACAAACTTAAGAATACCAAGGAAGGAAGGAAGGGGTGGGAAGAACTGGGAGACTGGGAATGACATACATACACTCTTGTGTGTAAAACAGCTAAGAAGGACCTGCTGTATAGCACAGGGCGAGCATGCTAAGTTGCTCAGTTGAGTCTGACTCTTTGCGACCCCATGGACTGTAGCCCACCAGGTTCCTCTGTCCATGGGGTTCTTCAGGCAAGCATACTGGGGTGGGTTGCCATACCCTCCTCCAGGGGATCTTCTTGACCCCAGGGAATGAACTCCTATCTCCTGCATCTCCTGCATTGCAGGGGGATTCTTTACCACTGAGTCACTGGGGAAGCCCACAGCACAGGGGACCCTCCTCAATACTGTATAAAGACCTAAATGGCAAGAAAATGTAAAAAAGAGTTATACATCAGTTAGAGGTATAACTGATTCACTTTGCTGTACAGCAGAAACTAATGCAACATTGCAAAGCAACTCTACTCCAATAAAAATTTTAAAAATAAATAAAAATATTCTTTTCCATTACGGTTTATCATAAAATATAATTCTCCATGCTGTACAGTAGGACCTTGTTGTTTATGCATGTGTAATAAATTCTGCAGGTGATCATCACCCAATCTGACATTTGATACCTGCTGTTGTATATATATATATTTAAAATCTGCCCTGATTAACCCTCCCGTACTCAGGCTAATTCAGAGCTCTCTAGACATTGTTACTGTTCATAAGTAAACTGATAAAGACATTTCATTTTTAGGAGGTATTATTATTGCATGTAATAGGCTTTGAACTGTGTCTGGCCCATTGTATGCACACAGTCAACACTGGGAGGATCTTCACTAACTTCCTTTTCCTTCGCTAAGTTCCTGTCCCCTTAGCACCCTATGCTTCCCCTATTAGAACACACATCACACTTTCCTGGAAACAGACCAATTAACTACCGATCGATTTGCTGCATGACAACTTTGCTGAATAATCAAATCACCAAAATGGAAAGGAGAGACCCTTAGATGAAATTTGCTGAAGGATCAATTAGAGGAGTGGTCAATTTAGAAATTTCTTCTAAACAGCATCTGAAGTCTTAGTGCGGCTGCCTGGGTGTGCAAGTATGTGTGTGTGTGTTCAGGCTGGTGGGGAATAAAAAGATGGAAGGCGGTAGTGATACTCCCCACTGTGGCCCCAAACTTGACAAATAATGTCTCTAATAAAAGTGGACAGCAACCCACCGCCCCAAGGAGACTGGTTTCAGCAGCGTTTGCAGGTGTGTTCGGTCCAGGCTTCTTCCCAGGCCCCACGCGTCTGTACTGAGTGCTCAAAAAGGACTGAGAGTCTGTCCCTGGGCTGGCTTCCCAACCAACATGATGGCACCTGGCATGGTAGAAGGGGTGAAACTTGCTGCCAGATCGAGACCCAGACTCACCTGCCTCCCAGAGACACATAAACATGTGCACACGCTCCCCAGGGCAGGGGGCAACTGGTAGCCAAAACAACAAGCTCAAAGTGTCTGGTACTTTCCAGCGCACTGTTTATCTTCTCTGTTGATTTTTAGCCACTGCTTTTCAGCAAAGGAAAGATTTCTGGAGAACTGCTCTAAAACACCCTTGGCTGGTGTCACCGTCTGTCCCCCTGGATGTGTAGAATTTTCTGTTTGTCACTCAGTCCTGCCCCCCTAGACCTGGGACCCACATGTCGTGTGCTCAGCACACACAAGCTGTATGAAGGAGATGGAGCCAAGGCAAATAAACTCCCACTGGACCATCTGTTTAGAGAATCATTTAGTTCCCTGGTGGTGGTGATCAGTCGCTTCAGTTGTGTCATAATAATCTATTGTTTAATGATATTATATTTTAATCTATCTACCCACTGCATTGTTGGGTACTCAGGTTGATAGCAATTTTTCAAAACTATTGAAGAAAATAAATATCCTTGTATATACCTAGTTATAATTGTTTTAAAGAAAACAATAAATAGCTAATCCTACTGCATGCATGTTCAGTCACTCAGTTGTGTCTGACTCTTTGCAACCTACCAGGCTCCTCCATCCATGTGATACTCCAGGCAAGAATACTGGATTGGATTGCCATTTCCTTCTCTAGAGGATATTTCCAAACCAGGGATCGAACCCATGTCTCCTGAGTCTCCTGCATTGCAGAAGGATTCCTTACCCTCTGAGCCACCTGGGTCCCTCCAAATTTGAACAACTATGCCCACTCCCCAGTTCACAAACACTAGTTTTCTAGAAGCAAGACAGCACGACTGAAGAATGTAGAATTCCATCTGGAGGTGAAGGTCAAGCATCCAAGGTCAAGATGAAAGGAACACTTGGGGGCAGTGCAGTCTAGTGGAAGGAACAGTGGCATCCGACAGACTCCTGTGTAACCACGGTAACCATGGCCAAGTTACCAAACCTCTCTGGGTCTGAGCATATCGTTCTTTTGAAATTTGCAAATAACGGTGATAGTAATCTCTGCCCCACTGAAATACTGTAATGAATTTTATACACACATATACATAGGTAAATATATATATATACATGCATATATGTATATACTGTATATAATTTATTATACTTGCTAGTACACGGACTATGCACAATAAATGACAGCAAGTTATGACTAAAACCTGGGAAATTCAACAAAGTTTATCTGAAAGGGAAAGTGAAGCTCGCAGTCATGTCCGGACTCTGCAACACTATGGGCTGTAGCCTCCCAGGCTCCTTTGTCCATGGGATTTTCCAGGCAAGAATACTGGAGTGGGTTGCCATTTTCTTCTCCAGGGGATCTCCCCCACACAGGGATCAAAGCCAGGTCTCCCACAGTGCAGGCAGACTCATTATCCTCTGAGCCACCAGGGAAGCTTATCTGGGGGACAGTTATTTACTGCAGGGGTAAAGGGCTTGTCTTCTCTGCTATCAAAAGGTCTTAACTCTTCAATGAAATGACCAATACACCATGGAAGGAAGAGGGAAGGTGCGGGTATCTAACACAAATTTGTCCTTGCATATCTCTCTAATCTGTTTGTTCTCTTGTCAAAAAGCAGCCTAATAAACCAGTTTTCAGCTCTTCTACAGCCATCATCCTAAACCAGGTCAGCATCAACCCTCCTTGGGTTGCTTCAAGTCTCCGTATTTTTCTGCTCTGGCCATACTGCAAATCCAAAAACCAGTCCAACTCATCATTAAAAAAAAAAAAAAAAAGACTACTGTCGACCCTCCAATGTCTTCCTATCACACTTAATATCTCAAATGATTTCTGTAACCTCCAAGTCCTAAGTTGTTTGGACCCCTGGTTGTCTTCCTGATGTTATCTCTGAAATCTTCCCTGTACTCACACTCTGTAGCCGCGCCGAGCCTCAACATTTCGCGCATGCGTCGACCACAGCGCCTCCGGATGTGCTACTGCTTTAGCCTGAAATGCTTCCGCATCCACGGTTACTCACCTGGCTCTCACCCAGGCTCGATTCAGGTCCCAGCTCAAGTGTCACCCTCTCAGAGCGGCCATCTCTGATCGGTGAATATAAAGGAGCATTGCGGCTTACTTTCTACCCTACCCTTGCTTTTTGATTGATTATGCTGCTGCTGCTGCTGTTAAGCCGCTTCAGTCGTGTCCGACTCTGTGCGACCCCATCGACGGCAGCCCGCCAGGCTCCACCATCCCTGGGATTCTCCAGGCAAGAACACTGGAGTGGGTTGCCATTTCCTTCTCCAATGCATGAAAGTGAAAAGTGAAAGTGAAGTCGCTCAGTCGTGTCCAACTCCTAGCGACCCTATGGACTGCAGCCTACCAGGCTTCTCCATCTATGGGATTTTTCCAGGCAAGAGTACTGGAGTGGGGTGCCATTTCTTTCTCTTTGATTCATTATAGCTATTGCATAACTCCACATGCGTGCGTGCTAAGTCGTTTCGGTTGTGGCCGACACTTTGTGACCCCGTGGACTGTAGTCCACCAGGTTCCTCTGTCCATGGAATTCTCCAGGCAAGAATACTGGAGTGGGTTGCCATGCTCTCCTCCTGGGGATCTTCCTGGCCCAGGGATTGAACCNCAGTGGAATATATATATATATATACTGCTAAGTCGCTTCAGTCATGTCTGACTCTGTGCGACCCCATAGATGGCAGCCCACTAGGCTACCCCGTCCCTGGATTCTCCAGGCAAGAACACTGGAGTGGGTTGCCATTTCCTTCTCCAATGCATGAAAGTGAAAAGTGAAAGTGAAGTCGCTCAGTCGTGTCCAACTCCTAGCGACCCTATGGACTGCAGCCTACCAGGCTTCTCCATCTATGGGATTTTTCCAGGCAAGAGTACTGGAGTGGGGTGCCATTTCTTTCTCTTTGATTCATTATAGCTATTGCATAACTCCACATGCGTGCGTGCTAAGTCGTTTCGGTTGTGGCCGACACTTTGTGACCCCGTGGACTGTAGTCCACCAGGTTCCTCTGTCCATGGAATTCTCCAGGCAAGAATACTGGAGTGGGTTGCCATGCTCTCCTCCTGGGGATCTTCCTGGCCCAGGGATTGAACCAGCGTCTCTTAGGACTCCTGCATTGGCGGGCAGGTTCTTTACCACTAGCGCCACCTGGGAAGCCCATAACTTTACTTGCAAGTACATATATGTTCATTCATGGGGTCTGCTGAAAGATTCCCTTTTTCCTGCTCTGCTCACACTGCAACCCACAAAGCGGTCCAATTTATCATAAAAAAAGCAGTCAGACTGCAGGTGATCCTCCAGTATCATCCTATCACTTGAGGTCTGGTCTGCACTAGGATGGAGGCTCTTGGAAGGAAAGCCTTCTCTGGACTTATTTAATGTGATGTATGGAACAGTGATGACCCAATGTGTACAAATTAACTGACATGAACTGCCAGCAGTTCTATCAAAATAAGTCATGTGCTTTTCAACCTCTGTTTTTGTATAAGACTCACTCATTCTGCTACAACTACAACACCTGACCAGTCTTAAAAAAAGTGCCAATGAACCCCAGCGACAGGAAGGACTTGAATGGAAGGGGAGGGAAAATCACTTTGCCCTTTTTTCCACCTTTTGCAGAATCCAGCTCATCAAAGGTTCCTGATGTTACAGAATGTGAAAGCCATGGGTGTGTTCAAGGTGGATGAGACACCCATGTAAACACGTGGCTTTCAGGAACAAAATTAAGAAAACAACCAATACCACTGACAACAAAAATACATTCCCATATGAATACAATCGCATAAACAACACATGCAAGTTTCTTCTATGTGTCTAGCAAAGGAGAATCAATATTTGATATTTTGGCTCTACCAAAATAACTTGGGTCTCTCTATCAAAGACCCAAGGAAGCATCTTCACTTTTCCTTTGGGAACAGAAAGAAAAGCTCTTCAGAGTTCCTGTTGCTCCTATTGGATGATCTGTATTTCACCACCTCTGCCCCAAGCCACAGACAAAACTGTCTGACAATCTCTGCCCCCATAGGCAGCCACATAAAATAACACATACTTATAAGAAATTCAGGTATCAAATCAATCAGGCCCTCCAAACAGATTTTAAGAATCTTATCAATCACTTTTTCCCCCCATTTAAATAGGATAAGTTGCCTCTTGGGGTCAAATACTGAAATCCAGTAGATATGAGGATTCAACAGACCCACCCTAAGAAGTGTGAGCATGGAAGAATTGATGCTTTTGAATTGTGGTGTTGGAGAAGACTCTTGAGAGTCCCTTGGACAGTAAGGATATCAGACCAGTCTATCCTAAAGGAAATCAACCCTGAATATTCATTGGAAGGATTGATGCTTAAGCTGAAGCTCCAACACTTTGGCTACCTGATGCAAAGAGCTGATTCACTGGAAGAGATCAGGATGTTGGAAAAGGCTGAGGGTAGGAGGAGAAGGAGGCAATAGAGGATGAGATATTTGGATGGCATCACCAACTTAATGGACATGAGTTTGAGCAAACTCCAGGAGATAGTGAAAGACAGGGAAGCCTGCTGTGCTGCAGTCCACAGGGTCACAAAGAGTCAGACATGATAGCAGCTGAACAACAACAACGAGTATTGTTCTATATAGAGAGGGGGGAATTCCAGACGGTTGGGTTGCTTAGGGTGTGGGTGCCCTGGGTTTTTTTCCAGACTGTGAGCAAGACTTCATTGAAACCATGAGTCACAACCTTTGTTTTCATTCTGTGAGGAGAGTGATCTGGCTAGGAGATAATTCACATTTGATGGATATGGGTGTCTCCTTTTTCACGCTTGATTCAAAATTCAGAGTTCAAATTGAACTTTATGAAGCATACAACATATTATTAATATGACCATCAAAGCCACAGGGATATCTCTCTCAATTTGAAATTTGATCAATAGCAATTCATTAAGAATTTACGGAGCAGCCATCCTAAATTAGACAAGGTAGGCGAAGACACTCTCTCGACTTGGGTAAACTTTCATTATCTGCAGCTTCTCCTCGATGTATTGTGTGCAGACCACTTGCTTACAAGGCAGGGTTTGTTAAGTCACAGGGAAAAATCGATATCTACCTCTTAGGTGGTAACTTCGCAGTGTTTGACTTATGATGTCAAAATAGAGCCTAAGGTACACTGGAACATGCATTCAGGCTCACGGGGAGGATGGAGGCTCTGGATGACCAGCATAGCCACAAAGGATGCTCATTAACATTTTAAACCAACATTCCTCCCCACCCCAAGCTGATTTCCCCTTGAGTCGCATGCTCCATTCTCTCTGTACGTTCTGCAAAGGTTAAGTGACTCTTTCCCTAGAGTCCCCACCACCTACCTCCAGCAACAGGACTCCCTACCTTGTATCATTAGGCATTAGTGAATTCACCATCTCTCACAAGGAGAAATAGAGATACTTGAGGGTAGGGGTTAGAAGGGAAAGAGCAGGATTTTCTAGGAAGGTTGTAAGCTAGCGCTTTATCATGTAAGCATGTATATCTCAGGCTCTCTCACAGGAAAACCGTAACCCATTAAAAATATTGAGACTGAAACTATCAGTGAAATAGATCAGGGAGGGCTGGGCGCCTGTTTCTAGTTCTCTCTGCTCCCCTGATGTCTTTCTCTCCAAAGACCCCAAGCAGGGGGTGAAGCGCTGCAAACATGCCTTTGTTCAGTGTGCTATTGATAACACGTGATTGGTGACAGATGAATGTCTATATGTTGGGCTCTGTTTAATGTATGCTTCTGAAGGTCATGGCACACTCAATGACATGGGGATGAGCTGTCATTTCCTCCCTTCTTGGCTAAAAGCAACACATTGGTAAGATCTCCTAGTCATTGTTTGGGTCACAGTTTAGGCTTAAAAGCAAAATAAATAAACAAATAAATAAAAGAATTCTGTTAGTTAAGGCAACTCACCTATCTTGACATTTAATCATGCTAATGAAAGTCCAAACACAACTGTTCTGAACCACATCAAAGCAAAAGACAGGCGTTATTTTGATGGACACACCATGCAACTGGGCAATTTCCACTTGCCAATTGACTGATTTTAAAAACAGAAGACTCTGTCTCTCTCATGCCTTATTATTTGCAATATGTGTTAAAAGAAAGGAAATAGATTTTTAACTAATGGAATGAAGATCCTCTTCTTATAAGACAGAGATTATTATATTCCCCAATGCCTCCAGCTTTATAGATTCAGTCTTTTAGGGCCTATAATATAAAACAGTCATTCCATAAAGATCCCAAATAATCCCATAGACCATGTGAACCCAGACATAATACGTCCCGAAACATAGACGTCCCAAATCTGTGAGCCTAAATCCCCCCTATTCAGTATTTTAATGTTAAGAGCACTGATTATACCGTAATATTTTATTTTGGCTTCATTCAATATAGTCTTACTTTTCTGGCTCATGTATTATTAAAACCGGAAGTAAAACATCCAAGTTAGCAAAACGCCTACTGTCTTTTTAGACAGCAGAGCCTAAAAGCTCCAGCTATACTGCAAAGATATGACTTTTTTTTTTTTTTAAACTCAACTTTCTAGCGTGACCGACTGCAGCATGTGAAGGGAGAAAAAGAAAAACAAAGGATACTGAGAGTCGGATGGATGCACCAAGAAGTAGCAATGTTTGTTACCTGCAGAGGTGTTACAAGAAATTTCATCTGCTGCAACGAAGACGAACTGATTTCTGGAAGAGAAGATAAAATTCACAATACTGCTTGCTCAGGGGGAAATGCGCTCTCTGCCAATTGGTTCGATGTAGTCAGATGAGGTAAGGGAAGGGTGCTGAGTTTGAATGGATGTTGCAAGGAAATGTGTTGCTATCGTGGGCTTGGAGAGTTTAGGAAGATCATGAAACAGGCATGCGAGGGAACCCTTCCACAAAATCATGGTGATGTCAGAACATGGACCATGTATAGCTGTTGCACGAGATATTAATACTATGTGTTACTAACATGTTATCATGCCAGGGTGGGTTTTTAAGGCTTAGGGTTTTTCAAACTGAGCTTCTATGGATTTCTTACACCTAAAGGAGACTATGCTAAAAAGAAAAAAAAAATAGACTATTAGAAAAAGAGTATATTGCAACTAACTAGGAAAATCATACAATTCCAGACTTTATTACTATTATAGTATAATATTAAAACATTTTTAAGGGAAAGAAAAAGCAATGCCATCATTTCTGAAGAGAATGTTAAATGGTGTCGTGTTATGGATAATAATTTTCTCACCAAATGAGGCTTGCTACATAAAGAAGGTAAGAGAACTCATCAATTGAAATAAACCCTGTCTTGCCAAATTATTTTTAACGATGCAGTATTAAAAAAGAAAATAAAAATGGAAAACGCTATTTCACTTTGATTTAATAAATCCAGAAAGATGATAAAAGTCTTTTAAGATGTTTCCAACTGTGGCATTTCTACAAGGTAATGTATTCTAATCCAGGGGTACTGTCTGTTTCTCTAGAAATAAGAACATCTGTGTCAGGCAGATTACAAAAAATTTCCCAATGAAATTGGCAAGGCTCTTAAATGCCTCAGAGGCAGGAGTACTAAGGCTTCTAATTCTTATTTGTTAGAGTCTTCTATGCATGAGAATCATTTAGAACCAAGATAAATGCATTTCAGTTTGATTGGTCTAGTGATCGAGCATCTTTTAAAACATCTTAAGAAAGTTTTTCTGTTGCAGAAGGTATCTAACATTCAGCTGAAGATTCTCATCATTGCCATGACAATGAAATCTTAACAAAACTCACACATGATCTGAGGACAGCATTTTTTATATTTCTCATCCACCGTAATAAAAGTCATAACTAAGTTCATTTACTACCTCTCTTAAAACAAAGTCAGTGTTGTTGGCTGTTGGCTATCTTTCAGCTCTGACACAAACTTTTTGGGTCCTACCATTACCTGGCATCAAATTTTCAAGGTTTGAGGAGCAGTAAACTTAATATCCCTGAAAATGAAGATGCTTGAGTTGAATATCGGTTTTGACTTGCTCACCTTGGACTGACTCTAGGGACATAAGATATAGATAGCTCATATTGCAAATATACTATTGGGTGGACCAAACAAGCACTTTGGAAGGACCTCTGTTTCTAGCACACCCATAAGAAGAACCTACAGTAACCAAGAAGGGTCATCTGGTTTATCCAAAGAGACAAGCTCTTTGGAACAGCTATTCACTTATCAACAAGGCAGGGCCTCATTCATGAGGTGGCTCCATCGCATCCCTACTCACTCATCCTAAAGACAGTACTTCCTTGAATCTCTCCTCTGAATTTTCCCTAAGGGATCGTTGAGCATCCTAGATTCCAGGAAAACCATGGGAGGCAACCAACAGAAATAATAAAAAATAAATGATACGATGAAGAGAGAACCTTTGTAAAAATATAGCCTACAAATATGATTATAAAGAAACTAGACCCTTTTCTTGAATTGTACCAGATTTTTAGAAAATGTGATGATTGTCCTTCATAGCCCTCTTCTTTTTGACATGATATATTTGCTCTTTAAAAAAAATGCTACTCTTTCTCCATATTCTTCTTATTTTGTTGTTTTTTTAAATAATCTGTTTGGCTTTTTCAGTGCCTTTGATTCCTGAGTAAATTTCCAAACAGAGGCAACTACTGTTGATGACTCACTGTCTTCAAAAGAGTTGCCTCAGATGACCTCTGACTATCAAATCAAGCCTACAAAGTTTAGAGTTATCATCAATAGTGATATTTTAAGGAATGTGCCACGGACTCTGCAGCAATGCCAAAAAAAAGATATATAAACATATTTCTAAAAAACAGTAGCCATTCAGATGTATTAATTCTGTGTTGACTTTTATTTTTTTAACCCACACAAGCAATCTCCATCCATCCCAGGAAGTCTATCCTAACGTCTAGGAAAAGTGTGTTTTTACAGACCTCATTAATTCCCTCGAGTCAGCCTGTGTGATCACGTCTCCCTCTAAACTACACTTTCTTTCATCAATTGATTATGAGTACAGTTAATAGAAGATGCCTGGCAAATAAGAGCCTGGCAAGGGATACCCCACAGATCAGGTCAAGAGAGGAATGAGGAGAAGAAGGGGCAGGTTTCATTGTGGTGCTGCTCTTGTTTAGTTGCTAAGTCATGTCCAACTCTTTTGCAACTCCATGGACTATAGCCTTCCAGGCTCCTCTGTCCATGGGGTTTCCCAGGCAAGAATACTGGAGCGGGTGGCCACTTCCTTCTCCAGGGGATCTTCCCGACCCAGGGATTGGGTCTCCTGCATTGGCAGGGGGGTTCTTTACCAGTGAGCCACCTGGGAAGCTTTGCCTCTTCTGTTAGGACATTTTTATGTGGTTCTGTTTCTCCCTGCTTTAACTTGAAGATAAACTATTTATCTTAGATTGCCCACAAATGATCCGACCCTCTCGGTGAAATCATTTACTCCAAATGACCAGTGAGAGGTGTGATCAAAGATGTACATTGTTAATCTCTTTGATCACACCTCTCTCTGGTCATTTGGAGTAAATGATTTTACCGAGAGGGTCGGATCATTTATGGGCAATCTAAGATAGTTTATCTTCAAGTTAAAGCAGGGAGAAACAGAACCACATAAAAATGTCCTAACAGAGGGGTCACGAAGAGTCAGACGTGACTGAGCAACTTCCTTTTCACTTTTCACTTTCATGCATTGGAGAAGGAAATGGCATCCCACTCCAGTGTTCTTGTCTGGAGAATCCCAGGGACGGGGGAGCCTGGTGGGCTGCCGTCTATGGGGTTGCACAGAGTTGGACACAACTGAAGTCACTTAGCAGCAGCAGCAGAGGAGTCTGCTGTGCCCTAAGTGACAGGAAAACTCTGTGATCAGAGCAACCCAGGTGTGCTCTGGACATCCGGGGCAACTCTTAAGAGGGGAAAGGAGGCTGGCCTGGGGCCTGTCCCCTTTTGCTAATCCTAGTCTGCCCTTCACTCTCGACACAGACCCGAGGATGTAAACTTCAAACGCAGTTGGACCTGATTTTTTTAGCCAACTGGTTTGTGCAGTGATTGTCAATGATTAAGTCTGGCAGAATCTTTCTCAACCTTGGCCGGACAGAGTAAACACCTAGTGAGCTTCTAGAAAGCCTAGTGACCAATTAAATGGGTAGCTCTGAGAGTGGGTCTCAGGCATCAGTAGTTTCTAGGGACCTTCAGGTGAGTGTATTACACAGCCAAGAGAGAAGCACCTGTCTAGTTGACTGGTTCTCACCTTGGTGGCTCCTAGATTCAAAGTGATGTTAGGTAACAACACTAAGTCTAAGACATGACTAACACCCCGTGACCACATGGACTGCAGCACGCCAGGCTCCTCTGACCATGGGATTCTCCAGGCAAGAACAGTGGCATGGGTTGCCATTTCCCTTCTCCAGAGGATCTTCTTGACCCAGGGATTAAATCCACGTCTCCTGCTTGGCAAGCGGATTCTTTACCACTGAGCACCAGGGAAGCCCTCCTAGATTCATGTCTGCTAAGTTGCTTCAGTCGTGACCTACTCTTTTTGACCCCATGGACTGAAACCCACCAGGCTCCTCTGTCCATGGGATTTTCCAGGCAAGGATACTAGAGTGGGTTGCCGTGCCCTCCCCCAGGGGATCTTCCTGACCCAGGGATTTGACCCTTTTCCTGCACTGGCAGCTGGGTTCTTTACCACTAGCACCGCCTGGGATAGCTGAACTCTGCTCTGGTGGGTCCTGACTTCATGGGTCTGGGACTGAATCTGGAAAAAGGCAGGGGTTGCTCAGCCATGCCCGCAAAGCACTGTGGATGCTACAAATGCGAGTGGAAAGGGGGCTGGACACCGAATTGGTTATAGATTGTGCTTCTCTTGCAACTTCCATGTTGCCATCTGCTGTGCTGGTCTCTGAGACAACCTGGCTGCATGGCTTCGGAGGCTGGGTCATAGAAAATCACACATGACCCAGGACTGGTTACTTTACTTTCTGAAAGCCTTCCCAGAGAATGAACTTTAAACCTCATTTCTGTAGGAGAAGCTGGTGAAAAGTGGCCATAATATCATGCTCTCTGTTTTGCTTCCTCCTCTGTTCCTCTTCTTCCCAATGGGTTTACTCAAGCTCATCTTGGCTGGGTCTCTCCATTTTTTTCCTAGTGAGTCTGCATCTAATTCTCTTTTCCTTTTTTTTTTTTTTAACCTATAATTCATCCCCATTTTTGACTCCTCCCTCTACTCCAGAATGTCTCAAACTTCCCTGAAGACAATTACCTAGAATGCTTATTAAAAAATATGGATGTCTGGGTTTCAACCCTGACCACCTGCATGAGAATTTCCAGGAGAGAGGTCTGATTATCTGGACAATACCTCCAGGGAGGGAATTGTGGTCCTGGGTAATGTTTTTACCACGGAGAAATTTGGGAAAACTTGCTGACACTTCTCTTGCAAATTCATTTTCATTTTCGCTTCAAAGCCTGCCTTTCCCAGAAGACTGCTGGATAGAGGGAGGCTTTGTGGAAGAAGAGAAGATGACTAATTTAAGAAAAATGAGGAAATAGTCAATTATTGAGCACAAGACAGAAGGCTATGTTCTTTTCGATCCTTTGGAATGTGGACACCAAAGGGCCACTAGCTAACAGTGATGGAGCGCTTATCCATGACAGGTGGTTGCTGAGGGCTGCATGTATATATTCATTCATTTATTTTTCCTGACAATCTCTCTTATCCTCCCCATCTTCACAGATGAGGTGACAGAGACAGAGAAAGATCATGTAATGTGAACGAGATGTTAAGGGATGGAGGTGAACTCTGGAGATAGCTGCATTGGGTCAAGACTCTTGAATCTTTCTTTTTTGCTTGAATGTAAAAATCATAATCAAGATATTTTGATATTTTATCTGTTATTTATAACTAAAGTATAGCAGTTGATTTACAGTATTATATTAGTTTAGGGTGTACAACATAGTGATTCAGTATTTTTAAAAATTGGACTCCATGTACAGTTACTATAAAATCATGGCTAAGTATCCCATACTTTATAATATATCATTGTTCTTATTTCTTTTTATACATAGTAGTTTATATCTATTAATCCCACATCCCTATTTTACCCCTCCTCTCTTTATTTCCCCACTATTCTCTAGATCTGTGAGTCTGTTTATTTATATACATTCATCTGTTCTATTTTTTTAGATTCCAAGACCCCAAGTCTCATTTACTCTCTAAGATTTTTCTCAGGGATGCTCCCACAAAGGGTATGGAGTCAATAATGGCTGTGGCTTGTCTATGGAGGAATTTTCATAGTCTTTCTCTCTTTTAATCTATTACCAAACTTCATGATGTTTTACGATGATTTCCATAGATCAAGGATCCCAAACCTCTGGGATCTAAGGCCTGATGATCTGAGGTGGAACTGATGTCATAACAATAGAAAAAAGTGCACAATAAATGTAATGCACTCGAATCATCCCCAAAGCATCCCCCAACCCTACCCCCATCCATGGAGAAACTGTCTTCCACGAAACCTGTCTCCTGTGCCAAAAAGATCGGGTACTTCTGCACAGACCGACCACCTAGACTCTGGATCTGACTCTGCTTTTGGGAACACTTAAATGAGTCCTGGAACTTTCTATATTATCCTTAATATCTTGCTTTTCATCTTAAGCTAAATCTCATCTCTCAGCAATTTTCTTTCCTTCGACAAACCACCCACAGCTGAATTCTAAGAGTCAAATGAATATAATAGCCAGCCAGGGTTGCTGGAGGGGACGTGAGGGGTTAGGTATGAATAAGATACAGAGAAATCTTCCCACCCCGATGGGGGTGGATGGAGGGAAAGGCCAGACCGGAAATGTCCTCCCATCAAATAATACTAGTTTTAAATTTTACTGTTAAAGGTGCTGGTCATTTACCCTTCTTTGGCCTTTTAGTTAATCTTTGTCTCTACTGTTACACAAAACTCAGGCTTGATGCCACTCACAGCGAGTTTCCTGTTGTAGCCAATGCTATGAATATTCACTCTAACACACAGACACACAGGTATGTGATTAAAATCCTTCAAGGCTATCTTCTAAAGTATTCCTTCAGCCTGAGAAGGGAGTCTTCTGGTCTGACAGATGTCAGCCCCAAGATGGCAATGGACAAAGTTAATTTAATTCTATCTGTAAGTTCCAGGGTATCTATTAGTTATAAATTAGAGGTTCTCATTATAGTACTCTAAGATTCTTTTTAAAAATATAAAATACCAATGACCAGGGCTCCCCAGGTGGCTCAGATGGTAAAGAATCTGCCTGCAATTCAGGAGGCTTGGGTTTGATCCCTGGGTTGGGAAGGTCCCCTGGAGAAGGGAATGGCAACCCACTTGAGTATTCTTGCCTGGAAAATTCCAAGACAGAGGAGCCTGGTGGGCTATGCAGTCCATGGGGTTGCTAAGAGTCAGACACGACTGAGTGACTAACACTTTTTCTTTCAATGATCAGACCATCTTTTAAAATATAACATACCCATGACCAGACCCAATCATTTAAATCAGAATTCTGGAGGGTGGTACCCAGGTATTTCCAAAAAGGCACACAGGCGTTTCTAATGCATCTGCTAGCACTGAGAACTAATTTCTCACATATGTTCTCTGAACATAGGGACCTGCCTTTACAGGAACTAAGAATGGCATGTTCTTTTGTTTTTTAAATTANCACTGCATACACTGAAAAGTTTAATGTCAAAGGAGTTAAGGCCTGTGAATCTGTCCCCAGTTTGAATCTTCCTCACTAAACCTCTGAGTTGTAGACACTGAAACATAAGGGCACCTCCATTTCCTGGAGACCTTGGCACAGTCCTCTTCTGTAATGTTAGTTTCTCCAAAATGTAATACTCTCCCGTTCCCCCTGCACTGCGTTTCTCAGCTAAAGTGAAAGAGAACTCACAGAGTCCAGAAACTGGGCCCTGTCACGCACAAGCTGTGTTCCAACAGAAAAATCATTTCATCTTTCTGGGCCTCAGTTTTCTCATCTGGAAAATGGGAACAAACAGCACACTTGCACACACGTGTGCACACACACAGCCCTCTCTTAGGGTTTTTTTTTTTTTTTTTTTTTGGTTTTTGTTGTTGCCATTCATTGAGAACATGANGTTTTCTCATCTGGAAAATGGGAACAAACAGCACACTTGCACACACGTGTGCACACACACAGCCCTCTCTTAGGTTTTTTTTTTTTTTTGGTATATGTATGTGCAGATCAATGAGAACATGAATGAGAAAGCAATTTGGTTGGGGTGTGTATTATTTTTCAGTCATGTCTGACTCTTTGCAACCCTGTGGACTATAGCCCACCAGACTCTTCTGTCCAACGGAGTTCCCAGGCAGGAATACCAGAGTAGGTAGCCCTTCCCTCCCAACCCAGGGGTCAACCCGGGGTTTCCTGCATTGCAGGCAAATTCTTAACTGTCTGAGCCACTAGGGAAGTCCATTAGGGGAAGACATTAATTTTTTTGGCTGCATGGACTCATGAACACTATAAGCTTCTCTCCCTCCACAAAGACATTGGCTGTTTGTGTTAAGTCCTGGGCTTCTGTGGGTTTAGGGCAAGTGGGGATAGTTAAGAGTCTTCTGAGGTTGAAGGCCATTTTACAGATGGCTGCAATCTTCAGGAAGGTAAAATTCCACCTCAGCTTTCATTGAGCAGGCAAATGAGAGCACAGTGAGGTACCAGTCACAGGTCGGAAATGGGTCTGGCAGATTCTCTGAACAGCATATATTATCCTCTAGAGTAGGAGTTCCCAACCTCCAGGATCTAATGCCTGATGATCTGAGGTAGAGCTGATGCAATGACAAGAGAAATGAAGTACACGATAAATGCAATGCACTTGAATCATCCCCAAACCATCCACTCCCAACCCAGGAGGTGGGAAAACTGTCTACCATGAGATCAGTCCCTGGTGCTTGAAAAGGTTGGGGACCGCTGTTCTAGGAGAAGCCACCTCCTATTGAGGGGGTCTCCGAGCTCCTGGAGGCTCAGGAGAAGCACAGGGTGTCCAGGTTGGGCCTCTGGATGGTGGAGAGGCCACACTGAGATGGTCTGGGTCCACCTAGGAGTTGTGTGCAAAACAAAGGAAGCTGATGGTGGAAAGTTCCAGAAACACCCTAATCCCTGGGGATTCCGAAAACCCACTACCACCACAGCATTAGACTTCTCATTAAGTATGATGGGAAAAGGGCAACATAGGCAGGTTTAGGTTTTTGGGTTTTGGGGTTTTTTTGACTCTTTGAAGCCATGTTGGTTTGGGGGTAGGGTCTACAATGGGAGAATCAATTGTTTTTTTCCTACGATGCGCCCCTGGTAGCCTGACAGCTCCTCCTTGGACATGAAAAAAGAAGAAATAATCCAGGAGAAAGATGAACAGAAGTACAGGCTGTTTGATCACAGGTTCCCAGGTGCTTCTTCCTTCAAAACATTTTTGCCCAATCTATTTTTTTCCCCAATTTTGAGATAACGATCGACAAATTAAAATTGTTTATAACCAGGCTGTACAGCGTACTTTTTTTTTAAAGGTGCGCAAAGTGATGACTTAATACCCATGTACATCGTGAAACAAGTATGACAATCAAGCTAATTAACATATCCATNTGCCCAATCTATTTTTTCCCCAATTTTGAGATAATGATCGACAAATTAAAATTGTTTATAACCAGGCTGTACAGCGTACTTTTTTTTTTAAAGGTGCGCAAAGTGATGACTTAATACCCAAGTACATCGTGAAACGAGTATGACAATCAAGCTAATTAACATATCCATCACTACACAGCGTCACCTTTCTTTGCCTGCGGTGAGGACATTTAAGTTCTACTCTCATGGCCAATTTCAGGTCCATGTGTTTTCATGTTTCTAGGATGAAAGTCAAGATAGAAAAACCAACAAAAAATCTTCTAGAGGCAAAAATTTCTAACTCAGAGAACCTGCTGCCACAGGAAAGGACTCATTTTTGAGTCAACAAAACAAATTATGTTCCTAGTTTAGTGATGCTGCTGATAATAATAATGTTAAGGATGATGATGTTGATGATAATATTCTGAGTGCTACTGAGCATCAGTGCTATTCAAGGAGCTTTCTTTTCAAGACCACAATTAATTTCCACAACCACTCAGGAAGGCAGGCATCACTCATTAACTGCCCCCACCCCCACCCCTTTAATGATGAGACAGTGGAGGGTCAATTAGTTTGCCTCTACTATCTTGTATAGTAAGGAACTTATGAACTGAGATTCAGGCTCTAAATCTCATTCTCTGATCATAATCTGTAGGCGAATCAGCAAAGATTCGCCAATGCATGCACCAATCAAAGAGTAGGCACAAGGAGTGTGAGAGGCCCTGCTTTACATCCTGACCAGGGCAATGACAAGTTGAGGAAGCCCAGGTTCCCAGCATGTTAGTGTTACAGGGGGTCCTGAAAGACTGCCTCGTCTAAAAACAATCTGTCCTTTCAGATGGACTTAATTTGCTTGATTTTGTCTGTATTTATTCAATGCTTTCTTCTTCTGATTTGGACCATTTTTAAAGTCTTTATTGAATTTGTTACAATACTTCTTCTGTATTATGTTTTGTTTTGTTTTTTGGCCACAAGACATGTGGGATCCCAGCTTCCTGCGCAGGGATCAAACGCACACTCCCAGCATTAGAAGGTGCAGTCTTAACCACTGGACTACCAGGGAAGTCCCTCAATAATTTCAAATAATTGTCTCTGTGTGTGTGTGCTTAGTCGCTCAGACGTGTCTGACTCTGCATCCCCATGGACTATTGCCCACCAGGGTCCTCTGTCCATGAGATTTTCCATGCAAGAATACTGGAGTGGGGTGCCATGTCCTACTCTGGGGATCTTCCTGACTCAGGAATTGAACTCGCATCTCCTGCATTGCAGGTAGATTCTTTACTGGTGAGCCTCCAGGGAAGCCCTCAACCATATATGCTCTAAAAAACCTGTCAATCACCAAATTATTGATAACACCATGCTTTTCACCACCTTTTTGCAGTTTATAAAACAGTGAGTGTTTACCTTTGCCTCTTTCTGATTCTAACTGGTATATTCTCTCCCTTTAGCAGATGGCAAAACAGGGGCTCCATAAAGGTAAGAGGAATCTGATATGACTTTTCCAGGGTAAGTGTTATAACAGGGAGAGTCTACAGTTATTCACAACCCATGAGGAGATATTATTAACAGCACAGGATCATTCTGATTAGCTCTGGACCTTTGGGGTAAAGAAAATGATGACTGGTGGCCCTAGGCTAGCTGAGGGAGGAAGTCACAACAAAATGGATTGTGAGGGACAACCAACCTCGGGCAACTCTAACCTTCTCCTTGAAGAAGGGAGAGAACAGAGGAGACAGTCACTAGTCAACAAGTTACAAAGACAAACTCTCTTACACGTGCAAGACGTGTGGAGGGAGAACCCAGAGTGAACGCTGTTTACTGACCATGTGAGTGCTAAGTCCCTTCAGTCATGTCCAACTCCCTGCGACCCAATGGACTGTAGCCCGCCAGGTTCCTCTGTCCATGGGATTTTCCAGGTAAGAGTACCTGAGTGGGGTACCATTTCCTCCTTCAGGGCATCTTCCTTACCCAGGGATCGAGCCTGCATCTCTTATATCTCCTGCACAGGCAGGTGGGTTCTTTACCACTAGCGCCACCTGGGAAGCCCCATTGACTGCCGACTGGGGTAGAACTGAAGCACCTCGAGAATGATGCTTCTCACAAATTGCCTACAAATCTCCCTGGGATCTTAAAAGTGTAGATTCTGGTTCAAGTGAGGCTTGATAGTCTGTGTGTCTCACAAGTTCCTGGTGAGGCCAATTTGGTTGGTCAAGGAACCATGCTTTGCAGTGCAAGTGTCTAAGGACCCTCAGTGTGAACCCCTCTAACCTTGAAATTAGAACAGAAGAAGGGAAGCACTTCTTTCCCTGTTTGTTAATTTTAAGTTCAAGTCAAAGACGTTAAAGAAAGCAATTAAAAAAAAAAAACAGCAGAGAAATTATCATTCTCAGAAAGCAATGGAACTAATATTTTCCAGGACACATTTTTTGATGTGTCCCCAGCCCCACCACGTGGGCTCCTATTCTAGTATCTAGAAGTGATCCACAAACCCTTTAACCATGTAGAAATGGTGTGTGTGGGGGAAGTCTCTCATCTTTTAATGCAATCAAATTTCAAATGACAACATTGGCCCATGAAAGTAGGGATTAAAAGAATGCTAGAGGGATTAAAAGGTTGTTAGGAGCACCCAGAGATCCTAGTTTTCTTTTTATAGAAATTCCACAGCTGCAAAAACACTGGGAACCACTGATCCAGGTTATCAGACATGTGATGCATTCCTAGATTCTCAAGCTAAGGCATTTCAATCTAAGTGATTATGATAATGAAGGGAAAAGGCTGTTTGGTTTTGATTCTGAATCTTCTCCCCCAAATCTATTGACTGATCCAAACATTCATACATCATAATGTAGCAAGAATAAGCTGGGAACAAAGACAGCATGGACAAGTTAGCTATTGCAGTTCCCTCTCCTACCCAACTGGTGGTGGTGGTTTAGTGGCTAAGTCATGTCCAACTCTCCTGACCCCATGGACTGTAGCCTGCCAGGCTTCTCTGTCCATGGGAATTCCCAGGCAAGAATACTGGAGTGGGTTGCCATTTCCTCCTCCAGGAGATCGTCCCAACCCAGGATTCAAACCCGTGTCTCCTGCATTGCAGGCTGATTCTTTTCCACTGAGCCACTTGGGAAGCCCCTCCTACCCAACTACCATCCCCCTAAATTCTGATAGCAGTCCCTACTCTAAATGTCTCGGATGTTAATTAAAGATGAAATGCACTATGGTTTGAAGGAGAATCTAATTCCAGAAGAGTCAATCACTGTGATCTACCCTAGGGAGAAAATCGTAAGTTATTTATTTCTGTCCAATGACTGTTCAAAGGCATGTATTACACACAAATATGAAAATAAAGCGTACATATAAACAGAAGTCAGTTCTTCTGGAAGAGAATTCAAGTTCTCTTCATGGGTGTAAGAGCCAGAACTTGCTTTGATAACATTAAAAAAAAATTAGAAGTTTTTAATGAAAAGTTCCTTCTTACCTGCAAAGATAGATCTTTTAGGATATGTGATAGTGACAAAAAAAATAAAAGGCATAGGGGAGCGGGTTTAATTTTTGTCACATTCATGAATGCTTCATGAGCTCAGAGCTTATCTGTGTGTGTGTGTGTGTGTGTGTGTGTGTATGCTCTGACTTCCTTCAGTTGTGTTTCACTCTTTGTGACCCTGTGGACTGTAGGGTCCTGCCAGGCTCCTTGGCCCATGGGATTCTCCAGGCAAAATACTGGAGTGGGTTGCCATGCCCTCTTCCAGGGAATCTTCCAGACCCAGATATCGAACCTGTGTTTCTGTATCTCCTGCATTGGCAGGCAGATTCTTTACCACTAGCGCCGTCTGAGAAGCCCCAGAGTCTATCTACAGCCTGTCTGTTCCCTTCCACTTGACTGGAATACTGTCTTCTACGAGGAAAGCTCTTTATTTGCAATGGAAATGGCTGACCCAGAGGCTTCTGTGTGCAGTTTCTCGTCAGAGGTGTCTGACTGGCCTCTGGAAAGCACTGGGCTTTCTCACCTGCCTTGAAACCCTTCACAGTTGAAGGGTCTTGATGATATTACTGAAAAGAGAGGTTTTATTTGCTTTTTTGTGGCCCATCAAGTCAATGATCTGCAACCCGAAAAGTATGTAATTAGGCCATGACATGGCCAAAGGAGTTGTTATATCTTGTCTTGTCACTGGCAAACATAGCTCCCCACGTGGCTGTCACAGCCATGCTCTATTGGGTTTGGAATTTCCTTTAATATCTCCCCAACTCCTTCTTGGTCCAGTCTGTTGACTATTACAGGCTTGCTTCTTTTTTTAACGGCTTCAATTAAATCATATATTCAACCGACAGTACCTAACACTAATTAAGAAGCCATTACAGATTATGGACCCAAGGCAACTGGTTCTTGAAACAAAAATTTGAGCACTTTTTCTCTCAATGTGTGTGTGTGTGTGTCTTCATACGTGTAAATTAAAAATNATCATATATTCAACCGACAGTACCTAACACTAATTAAGAAGCCATTACAGATTATGGACCCAAGGCAACTGGTTCTTGAAACAAAAATTTGAGCACTTTTTCTCTCAATGTGTGTGTGTGTGTGTCTTCATACGTGTAAATTAAAAATGAGAAACTCAAGGAATACATTGATCAGTAACAGACATATTACTTTTCATCACTGAGGGCTCTGTGTCCATAAACACAAGTTCCCCAAATCACCCTGATGCTACCATCAAGAACTACATTCTCCCTCCTTCACTCTTCCCAGGCCATCTCAGTCCTCATCAAATAGAATCATTGTCCATCTGCAGAGCAGGCTGGCAGAAAATATAATTATCTTAGTTATTGTAATTTGTTCGGTGAATGCTCAATCAGAATTATTGATCCATAGGGAAAATAAATAAATGAGAGCATGAAATTCCATTCACTTTTTAATCACTAAGTTGCATCGCCGTTATGACTATTTGAAGCGGCAAACGTGCCTTAGCTCTGAGTTTGTAAGAATAGCATAAGGGGATAGAAACAATCCAGGACCTAGGCTGACAGACACTGGACTTGAACCCCAATAGCGGGATTTCCCAGGGTGTACATCACCATGCCTGGACCTGCTTCTCCTGCCCAGGCCCTGGGAGTTCCACTGAGGATGGCCACATGTGTCCTCCTCGTCCTTCGATAGTCCTAGGTGAAGCCTGTGGTCCTAGCATCATTACTGACAGGGCGTCCCTTGTCTGATGTGTTATCCCGTCTTAAACGATCATTTAAGTGGCCTATTTAAAACGATCTGTCTTAAATGATCATTATACGGCTGTCCTCACTAAACTGCTTCCCTGATCAGGTCATTTGTTCTAATGTGGTGCATACTACCTGACAAGAGGCAACTGCTGAAAAATTAACTTCAAAAGAGAAATCTACATGGTGAAAAGATTTAAAAAGAGGCAGGAAACGTCACTTTAAGAAAACCTGATTTATCAAAATCTGAACTTTTGAGGACTGATCAATTAAAGGACCTATGTAGCCCCTGAATACATGGTTTTCCATTAAAAAAAAAAAAAAGGAAAACAAACAAATTATTCCAGAACTCAGAGGATTTAAAAGGATTAGATTTGCATAGACTCCTACCTATTCTATTTAAAAGTCATGTCTACAGCATAATCAGCTGAGTAGATTTGATCCTTACCTTCCCTAAACTTTGACTCTGGAATGGNGTAAATATGTCATCAGAAGCAGTCATCTGACCTTGAACTGGCCACGGGAGAGAGTGTGTGTTAAGTCGCTTCAGTCGTGTCTGACTCTTTGCGATCCTATGCCAGGCTCCTCTGTCCATGGGATTCTCCAGGCAAGAATACTGGAGTGGGCTGCCATTTCCTTCTCCAGTGTTCCCTCCCGACCCAGGGATTGAACCCATGTCTCTTACATCTCCTGCACTAGCAGGTGGGTTCTTTACCGCTAGCACCACCTGGGAAGCCCAAAGGAAATAGTGCTTCACACGAAGCACAAGTCTAAGATCTTGAAATCCCCCATCGCACACATCACAAAGAATGAGTGCTTTTTAACCAGAAACAGGTTCAACCTTGATCTAACTCCGTTCACACAAGAGGAACAGGGAAAACTATGAAACTTCCCTCCTATCTCTGCTTTTGCATGGTCTACCCTCATTCAGGAACCTACATGATCCAGAGATGAAGCTTTCAGCAAGAAAGAGTAAAATTGTGAGTCCCTAAAGTATTACAATATTTAAAAATTAACCCTCTACTAAAAAAATTTGAAGGGTACATTAAATTTTTTATTTCACGGTGCTCATNCTACCCTCATTCAGGAACCTACATGATCCAGAGATGAAGCTTTCAGCAAGAAAGAGTAAAATTGTGAGTCCCTAAAGTATTACAATATTTAAAAATTAACCCTCTACTAAAAAAATTTGAAGGGTACATTAAATTTTTTATTTCACGGTGCTCATATATATGCTTTGTAGCCTGGCAACCCCTTAATTTTTAGCCTATATGATTCTATAAATACTCCACAAAAATGGTATATCACTTTAAATGCAATTATTAGCCTTATTTTAATGCCATTTCTCTATTATTTAATCTAAATCCAGGAAGTAAAAACATTCTAAAATAGATAGTGAGTACCCACATGAATGGAAATCAACTCTAACCCCTTTAGTTTTTCAGTTTAGATCAAACTAAGGTTATACATAAGAATTTAGTTCTATATCCTGGCATGAAGCTTATTATGAAAGATTATGAGAGAATAGAGAGATAGTCTTTTCCTATCTGTCCATACTTCCTTCTTTCTTGCTTTCTTTCCTTTTTCCTTCCGTTTCTCTCTTCTCTTTTTCTTTCCATTCATCCACCTAACCACTTATGTACCTATCATCTATCTACCTTTCCATTCATCCATCCATCCACCTACCCATCTATGTATGTAGGACCTATCCATCTCTTGAACTCTTTGTGACCCCATGGACTCTAGCCTCCCAGGCTCCTTTGTCCATAGGGATTCTCCAGGCCAAAATACTGGAGTGGGTAGCTATTCCCTCCTCCAGGAGATCTTCCCAACCCGAGGATCGAACCCAGATCTCCTGCATTGTAGGCAGATTCTTTACCATCTGAGCCTCCAAGGAATACTGGAATGGGTAGCCTTACCCTTCTCCAGTGGCTCTTCCCAACCCAGATATCAAGCCGGGGTCTCCTGCATTGCAGGCAGACTCTTTACCAACTGAGCTACCAGGGAATCCCCTATCTATCTCTACCACCATATAATTTTAAATAGCTGATCTATAGATCAACCACTCCATGACCCCAAAGACATGACTACTTATTCCTATTGAGTTTTAAGAAAGGCTACTAATCTATTTCTCTCTGACATAGAACCTATTATTTACAGGTTATGAGTATCACATTTAAAAGATGTTCTAGCATGGGACTCATGACTGGCACAAATTGGCATATCCTGACCTCCTTGTATTAAGATTTATTTCTCTAGACATGCATATAAGTTCTCCATGAGGTCCTAAGGCAGAAGTGTGTGCATGTGTTGTGTATACATATATTTTTCACATGTATATGTGAGCAATACATATACACAACATACATATATGTATATGTTTGACTAGGCAGAGAGCAAGATTATTGATATTGATATTTGGCATTTTAATTGGGCTTCTGTTAAGCTGTGATTAGTCAGTTGCTCAGTCCACTGAGTTACTCATGTCCAACTCTGTGACCCCATGGAATGTAGCCCACCAGGCTCCTCTCCATGGAATTTTTCCCAGGCAAGAATACTGGAGTAGGTTGCCATTTCCTCCTCCAGGGGATCTTCCTGACCCAGGGATCAAACCTGTGACTCCTGAATTACAGTCAGATTCCTTACCACTGAGTCATTGGGAAAGCCCCTCTATTAAGCTGAGCTACATGAAATTGCCAATATTCTACCATTTGGGGCCCACAAAAATAGCAGTTTCATATGATAGAGTCTAATGTTTCAAAAAAAACCTAAAGGTCTCAAAAAACAAAAAAAAAGGGTAGAAAATAAAACAACAAACAGAAGCCTGTTGCTTGCTGTCTCTTTTGCTCAGTCTAGAGGCACCTGTATGGCTGGGGCTACTACTGTAGGTCAAAAGCTGCTAACTTTTAAGGATCTTTAAGGAAATGCAAGTGTCCATGAAAACAGTGGCCCAGGATAACTAGCAGGGCATCGGGGTCGTCATGAAATCTCAGAGCGAATGCCTCTATTAGTTTCTCCTCAAGCAGGTCTGAATTGAGTTCCCTTCTGCTCTAATGTGGAGGGCTGTTTCCATGCACTGTGTGTTAGGGGATGTTAGGATGTTTGGCAAGCAGGGCAAGCATGACAGATGTCTGCCTTTTTGGCGTGGTAACATTGTCATCAAAGCCGTGTACACATCAGATACGTTTACCCAAATACCTGTAGCGTGATTCATTGAAAAGGCAATCTTCCCCTCTCCCTCCCTGCCTCCCAGTTTGGCTGCTCAAAGATGCAACAAGGACCAAGTGAGAAGACACAAAGAAACCGAGAGCCAGTCAATCAAGAGAAGCCTGCCCCCAGGCTTCATTCAAGCAAGCCATTCATCGAGCTAATGTGGTGATGGACCTGTCCAATCCAGAACATACCACAAACACATCAGCAACACCAAGTGGCATGCAATGACCAGATGATCATCGGCCCCACTGCCATGCTTTGATCGGTTCAAGCTCAGAAAACCATCTCCCTTGAGTGTCCAGATAGTTGGCTTTCCACAAATCAAAGTGAGATTAGAAGATCTGAGGTGAAGTCAAAGGCTTACCAAATCTTTCCTGAATGCCCAAGAAAGACATCTGCCTATTGCCATTCATTTCGTCAATGAGCCTGCAAAATTACCTAGTCTAGTCAGGTCCTTTTCTTTGGGGGGAAATCACTGCCCACACCAGATGGTCTTCCTTCCGGAGGTTGGCATTCAAGAAACTCTCAGGGTACTCCAAGATAATCATCGTGTGATCATTTAACCGAGAAGTTGATGGGCAAGGAGTTAACGAGGTGGCCATCAACGAACTTCTAGCCAGTCCTGAGGTTACTGGAGTTCAGGATTTTCTAAAAGGCCCCTGAATCTTTAATTTGATGAGGGCTTAATTTGTGCTGATAAAAGGTAAAATTATACCGACTGGGGACATCAAACTTCTTTCCCTTTCAAGACGTTTGAGAAGTGAATCTCATGATTAGAAAGTTTGTTGTGGTTTGTGACCCAAACAGTGAGTGTGACCCAAACATTCTCTGTTCCTTCTAATTTTATTTCTCATTTTGAAGGAGTTTCTTTGGGTTAAGAAGCTTTTCTCTCTGTCATTCTGCCTGTCTTCTAGAAAGTAGATACTTAAGAATCTCTCCCTATTGATATTATCCTGTGATGGAGTAAAAATAAGTGATTACACAACTTCCCTGAGATAATTCTAGATTCTTGCCATCTCTAATTGACTGGAAAGCTCTTCTGATAATTTCACATTTTCCCCTAAATATGTGTCTTCTCTTGAAGGGTCTTCTTCCTCTTTACCTGCTTACTAACAAGAAATGGAAGTACCACCATTTCATAAATACACTTGACAAATGAAACCAGAAACATAATTTTTAAGATTGTTTTCTGGTAATTTTATCTATGTCTGCATTTCTCTCGATGCAATATTTCCATAAGTGGCAAGTGGAATAGGACTAGTAATCAATTTCCACAGCAACCAAAAAGCCCTAATGTGCAAATTTCTTTAATGAACAGCAAGAGGCCAATTATATGGACAAGAGTAGGTTTAGTTGGTTTCTTCAACTGAAACTATTACACCAAAGTGGGAATTGCAGAGTCAGTCAAGATTTACCACACCAAGAATGAGAGCAATTTTTCAGCAGGACAGGTTGCCAGTGAGAAATCTTAATAATATTAAAATAACAGATTTCATACATATATTTGCAGGTATGGTGCCCCCACGTGCAGCAAAATTTTAACTTATTTTTTAAGGCAAATGCAAATGGAGATGGCCAGATCCTCAAGTAATTCTATCTAAGAATAGTATTAAACATTGTTTTTTTTTTTTCAAATGTCTATGTTGGTCTTATTAAAGAAAGCAATTTATATTTTTGTAATTAAACTTTTTTTCAGCTTGGGGATAGATGCACTTATACTGAGCAGAAAGATTTAAAAAAATCAAAGACATAAATCTGTTTAAGATTCTTATAATTATGCAGCAGGCTAAAGTTACTATGATTATAATTATATACAAAGTGGGTGTTGGAGAATTTAGCATCGAGAGATATTTTCATAAAAATAATTAAGGGTTGTAGATGAACCACATTACAATTGACACTCTGTGAATATGCAGTGTGCAGAATTTAATAGAATTAAGGCTTTTCATTTGTAGAATGATCTTGAGAATTTCAAGACTGTCATCATTTTTATTAGCTTTTTTGACCCTCTCAATTTCCCTAATTCAGTGTCAAAGTGTATTGAAGATAGCAACTTTCATAAAATATATTTTGCATCCTAGCAACTGATGATTGGGTAACTGGATAATTTAAGTATTTAGAACTGTGTGCTGACAATTGCTGGGTTTCTCTGGAAGCTCCCTCCAGACTTGAGAGCTCTCGATGGCTGTTTATAAGGATAATAGGAAGTTATAGGAATAATACCTGCATACATCAGATAACAGATCTCAAGTCTGTCTTGCCAAAGAGCTATTTGATCACGAGTTTTTATGCCTGGGGTTTTCAAAGTGTGACAGTGAGGGTTCAGGAATTTCTTTTGCTTTCGTATACCTCCGAAGAAGTCTGTAGTTACAAAGAACTAAGGATACATCTTGTGAGAAATGGAATGGAACTGCAGAGAAAGCATACCACAGCAAACTAACGGAGGAACTGAGTCACAAGAGATCCAAGAGGAGACCCAGAGTCTGCCAACACTCCCCATTCACGAGTCCAAGACACCGCCTGCTTACCTGTCGAACCCAGCATGCCTCAGCCACACATGCAAACCGTTACCATTACTGTTTTATTCATGAAACATAGTTTTAAATTAAAGGAGTCATTACCCAAAATAAGCACCCTCCATGACATTTGTGCATGCAGAGCATCTGAACATTCACATTTATGTCCTCTGAAAACAGAGCCAACGATTTGCATTCAATATGGAAACGCACACTTTCTTTTTTTTTTCCAAAGCACTTATACGAAAATAGCTGTGGCTTGCCATTTCAGAAACCGAGTCATCTGTTAAGCCTGGGTAATGGGTAATAGAGCTCCTAAAACCTCCAGCCCTCA
>SJYV01014150.1:1448902-1553595 GCA_006410875.1 Neotragus pygmaeus | reverse complement strand
CCGCGCCATCCAGTTCTGACTTCTGCGTTTCTTAAACCTACTTCAGTCCCTTCCGCTGCCAGTCTTCACATGTGGTGTGCATTACAAATAAATGTTGGCTTATGTTCATAGGCCCGGGATCTGGGCATTGCCAAAAAGAAAGACTCTCCTGATGAATGCCAGACACACTGCCCATATTCCTTTAGGCGGGATCTTAAAAGGCAATAAAGGGGAATGCTTTCCTGAATGTACAAAGGTGTAAAAAAGGGAACTGAGGTAAACCCTGTGGGATCCTCTCTTGGCTTTCGTCCTATGAGTTACATGAATCCAGGATTTTACAGAGAAGCCCAGGAGAAGGTTATACAAGGGGTGTATTTTTGCATGCAGGGCGTGCTGTCAGAGGGAAACCAACTTGGCACAGACCCACCGTCTTTGTGTCTTAGCAGAGAGGGTGAGTGATCAGAGTGAGCTAGGCATCACTGCGTCCTGGAGGCCCCGTGCTGACCTTCACCGTGACACCTAACTTTCGGGGCACTGCCTTCCCCAGCAGTCATGCATTTGCACCGAGACCAAACGAGAGGCTCACCTCCCGCCAGCTAAGTTCATTTCCAGGTAATAGTCAAGCGTGAGAAGGAAAGCCCTTACCTGTCACTGTAGGCAGCGGCAGTGGCAGGGGTGGGCTGGGCGTAGCGGTATGCAGCATAACCACCCTGAAACGCAAGGAGAAAGCAGGCTTAGGAGCTCAGAGGAGGCCAACTCAGGGCGCCTGATGGTCAGACCCCAGCAAAACAGCAGTGACCCCCATCTAGCGAACTCAAGTGGAGGTTAATGAAAGCTTAGTGCCAAAACACGCAAGAAAGATGTGGGGTGGACTACCAGCCCCAGCTGGATGTTAAAGATTAGCAGTTGTAAGCAAATCCCAAAGGGGGAACCCAGAGACCCTCTGAAGGAGATGTACCTACATGTTAATTAATGGTAATCATTTTGGGGTGCAGAGGATTATGGGAGATTATTTAAATGCTTTTTCTACTTTGCTGAACTTTCCAGATTTTCAAAAGTGAGTATGCTTTACCTTGATTTATCAGTTATCAACTTACATCTTATTCAAACCATCTTTGATTACATCCTTAAAAATCCAATACAGGTCAAGCTAATGCCCTATCTTTGATATTTATTAATGTTAATATCTTTGATATTTACTTACAAAAATAAGATAATCCTTTGACTGAAACTGTCCTAGAAGTCTCTTGCATATGAGGTTGTTCAGCCACTAAAGCAATGAAAGAAGACCGTCTCTAGCTTTTTAAATGTCACATAATGAGTAAAAAAAAGGAATCTTGAGCATTGCTTAAAAATTCTATCTTTTCAGCTCAAGATATCACACTGGTTCAAATGGGGAATTTGTTTGTTGTGGAATATATGATAAAGTCTTTCAATTTGTAAATGAAATCATTAGGAAAGAGAAAAAAATTGGAGAAAAATAATTAAACATTTAGTTGTATGTACTAGTAATTGCAATTGTTCAATTAAGCAGAGGACAAGCAAATGGGCATATTCGAAAGGAATTGTGTTCAGTGGAGCATTGATTATCAAACTGTGAAAATAACAGAGCTCCTTGCTCAGCAGACCACAGTGATACATCAACCACTGTTGAATGATCTTAGTACAATTAACAGGATCCAGTCTCTACTGATAACATGGGGGCCATTCAGGTTTACACAGTCCCACGATTCTCTGGGAGAAGGGTTCTCACCCTTGCTGTGAAGGAGCAACTCAGGACACAACCATGTCAGAGGGCTTCTAATAGCAAAGTAACTGGATGTTGGGAGGATTTAATGGTAGTTTCTTGAGTAAAGCAGTTCATTATTCTTGGCTCCACGTACAGCATAGAAGACAGATGAATGACAAAATTGCAAGAAGCATCTAGCAGAACAGTGGTCTCTGCAATTTATTTCTACTCTTTGCCAATCATAGCCAACTTTCAAAGCAAATTTTCTATCAGTTACATGGCCATTCCAAAAAGCTAGTTTCTCCTTAATCAAGCTCCTTCTTTGGATCACTCTGGAGAAGACACCTCCAAAACATTCTGACAGATAATCACCCATAATTTGGAGCCAGTATTTTTATTTTTTTTTAAGTCTCCCTTGAAAAACAATGTGAAAGTTAAAAAAAAAATAAAAAGAGGTCTTAGCCAGAAACCACCTGGTGTTCCAAACACCATGTTCTCTAATTAGGACTGAGAAACTCATTAAATGTGCTGAGGAGCTGGGAAACCAAAGCAGTTGTCACAGGGAGCACCGAGCTCCAGGTACAGACTGATGGGCTGAGGGGAAATCGGCTCACCCGATTTCTGGAGCCAGTCTTTTCATCAGCTTGCCCATCTCCTTGCCTTTCATCAGGCATCCACAGAAACACAGGTGTGCACGCATGTGTACTGAACTTAATGAGGTAGGCACTGGCTTCCTGATGGCTCAGAGGCGTTAGCTGCAACCAGCTGAAAACTCTTAAGTGGACAATGTGAGCATGCGTGTGCATGTCTGTGTGTGTGTGTGTGTGTGTGTGTGTGCGCGCGCGCGCGCGCACATGTGTGTGTGTGTGTGTGTGTGTGCATGTGTGTGTGTGTTCTGTCACTCTCAAACTGAAAAACAAAAGTTACTGCAAAGTGCATTGCATCAAGGGCCATGTCAATCAATCATGATGTGGTGAATGTAAATTTGGTTCCTGAAAAGACTTCAGCAACATCCTACTTGCAAAACCTCTTTGTTTGAATTCTAGAGGACTCTCTCAACTTCTGCAATGGTTTCTGTCAATGGAAGTAGGTAGCAATTTTGATAAGTGGGGAAAACTATGGAAGTGCAGACAGAATATACCTAAAATGAACTTCACTGACTGCTGCGGTTTAGTCACTAAGTCATGTCCGAATCTTTTTGACCCCATGGACTGTAGCTCGCCAGGCTTCTCTGTTCATGGGATCTTCCAGGCAAGAACACTGGAGAGAGTTATCATTTCCTTCTCCAGGGGATCTTCCTGACCCAGGGGTCAAACAGCCTAGGTCTACCTGCATTGCAGGTGGGTTCTTTCCTGACGCAGCCAGCAGCAGCCCCTCACTGACTACTAGGCTGACATTTATTACATTGATATAAAATGGAGGAATGTACACCTGGGATCCTTCTGAACAACTGAGGGGCTTGTCTATGAAGTTTTGGGAAGGATCCATTCTCTATTTGCACATGTTTCAACCATTTAGAGAAAACAAGTGTGGGCTTCCATGTAAGACAGGCACAAGAGATCAATGTCCTGAAACTTATCTTTGCTATTTAAGAGTATGTTTGCAAGTATTCCTGATTCGTGAGTCAAGGTCATAGTTTGGTAAAGTCTGTGGAACCGGTGGAGAGATTTTGACCTTGGTCAGTGATCTCCTAGGTGTCCAGTAGACTTGATGACGAACACAAATGTTCTATACTTGTGCTGTCCAATATGGTAGCCACGTGTCCTAAATGTCTGTGGAAATCTTGAAATGTGGGGGCCACAACAAATGGCTTTTAAAATTTATTTAATGTTGAATTCATTTGAATTAAAGTGTAAACCACCACATGGTGCTGGCGGCTACAGTACTGGACAGCCCAGGTCCAAGTGATCCCTGGAATTTGCAGTAACTGGACAGAGAAAAAGGGGTAGACGGCTTGACGCCTCTGCTTCTATATACTGCATCATTGTCCTTTGCGATTCTTCTTCCGCATGGAATCCATTTAAGGGGAAAACCAGAGTTGTATACTGACTCGGTGCATGTGTGCACGCACTGTAAAATGATAAAAAAAAAACCCACCAAATTGCTTTAATTTGCCTTTCTAACAGGTGATTCCAATTAATTTTATTGCCCATATTTTTCAGCTTGCTGAGTAGAGCCCAAACTTCAGCAAGGTTCTGGGGTAATGTTTGAAAAAGAAGTGCTCACTTTCATTTGTGGTCATCAAAGCACAGCCACCTTAAAACTGATCCTCCCAGACCTTGGGACAAAAAAAAAAAAAAGCGTCCTTGACAGTTAGATTTTTCCTACCACCAAAGTAAAGGTGGAAAAGAAAGGAAAGGGATGACAAGCACATAAGAGTTCTATGCTCCCTACTCACAAAACACACTTTCACATGTTGGGCATCAAAATAAACATGTGATCTTATAGAAAATATGTATTTTGAATGGTCATGGATTCCCCCTCCCACCCCTGCCCTCACCACCAGAGGCAATCATCAAAGATACTGATTCACAGGCTTGGGAATACTTCNCCACGGAATTCTCCAGGCCAGAATACTGGAGAGGGTACCCGTTCCCTTCTCCAGACGATCTTCCCAACCCAGGGATCAAACTCAGGTCTCCTGCATTGCAGGCGGATTCATTACCAGCTGAACCACAAGGAAAGCCCGATTATGTATATATGTGTATATAAAATATTCGTGGGTGTGAGTGTGTATATCAAATGTATGTGTACGTGTGTATGGGAATATGTATGCCTATTTATATATATGTGCATATGTATATAATTAGATACACAAATACATACATACTTCAATGTGTTTGTAGTTATCTCTGAGGCTAAACTTCATGAGAAAATGTTACTTGTCTACTCATAGCTTTTCTCCATTCTGTTTTACATTTTTCCCCATATTTTCCTTTAGTTACCTAGGGCTGCTTCTTGTTCAGTTGATACGTCATGTCTGACTCTTTTATGACCCCATGGACTGTAGCTGCCAGGCTCCTCTGTCCGTGTGATTGCCCACACAAGAATACTGGAATAGTTGCCATTTCCTTCTCCAGGGGATCTTCCCAATTGAGGGATAGAACCCGAGTCTCCTGCGGCTCTTGCATTGGCAGGTGGATTCTTTACTGCTGAGCCACGGCAGGAGCCCTTATGATCCTATATTGCTGGTTAAAATGTTTTAATTGAAATGCACTGTACCTACAGACAAGTGTATGCATCAGACGTGTACACACCCCTCATGCTCCTATGGACAAATCATTACTAAGATCCCATCAGCCCTCTATCCATTTGCATAGCTTATAAAACCATTTATACAACAACCATAACTACAGAGAAGTATGAGGACTCAGCTCTGAAAGAGAAAGTGTGGGCAGGGTTATCTTCCCAGGGGTGGTGGTGTGGAAATTCTCTGAGCCAAGTGACTTGGTCAAGAGTCAGGAGGGAAAGTAAGCCTGATGCTTGAGACCCACGATAATTAACATAGCTTCCTCTGCTTGGAATGCCCTTCCTCCCAGGATGTCTGCAAATCCTAATGCATCAGGTCCATGAAACCCTGATGACATCACCTCACCTTGCTGGTCTTTCTAGTCCCTGAATCACAGGCTCTCACCATGCTGGTCATGCCCACCCCATCCCACGCTCAGCAGGCACTGTTACCCGCAGTGAATCCCATGGAAGATATGCTCTTTTAGGAAAATACATTTGGAAGGCCACTGTCCCAGGAGATCTATTAATATATTAGAGTCTCAGGAAGTCCTAAGGTAAGGGAAGTGCGTGCATGCATGCCAAGTCGCTTCAGCTTTGGCCGACCCTTTTCAACTATAGCCTGCCAGGCTCCTCTGTCCATGGGACTTCCCAGGCAAGAATACTGGAGTAGTTGCCATTTCCTTCTACACGGGGGTCTTCCCAACCCAAGGATCAAACCCACATCTCTTATGTCTCCTATATTGGCAGGAGGGTTCCTTCCCACTAGCGCCACCTGAGAAACCCAAGGGAAGTGCATTAACACCATTAACGTAGCAACCCCAGACTTCATTTCTCCAGGTACTCTAGTTCAGAGAATACCAGCCTCTGGGTACTGGTCTGGAGAAGAAAATCACTTATTCATTATGTTTACCTCTTCTATTCATCAACCTGCTTCTTGAGGGCCCCCATCGTATCCCATTCATCCTTGCATTTCCCCATGCATCCCTCCACCCCCATGTCAGCAGAAGCCCCCTGATTTTGTCCACAGTAGGTTCTAGATATTGGACACAGTTGATTCTGGATGACTTAAAGACCAGTGAATGAAGCCCTGGGATGTGGTCCAACCAAATGACTGACGGACTATCCATTCTCTCCTTGATCCTTTCTCTCTTCTCACCCTGTTTACCTACAGGAGCTTGAAGTATCTCCTGTTAGAGAGGGAGATAGGTGGAATGAACAAGAACCAGGATGGGTTTCCTCGTGTCCACAGGCCTGTCTCCCCTGTTCCATCTCTCTTGGGATTTTAGACAGTGTTGGTAGCAACGTGCAAGGCTGGGAAGGACCCAGCTTCTCTTGGTCTGATAGGAAGTTAAAGGCTCAGAGAGGCCTCAGCCCAGAAGGCTCTTTCCCCGAGGCAAGGCAACACATCCAAGCTGCCCTCTCCCAGACCATGTATTTTGCCGAATTCCTAACCTCTCACAGGGAGTTGTGTGTCATATTATCTTAAAGTTGCCTCCGTCTACAACCAAACAGCCTTCCTCCCTGCCATCATGTTCAAGAGCGGAAGCCCTCCACGTAGAGAACAGAACAGACAGGTGGTTGCCCAGGGGGAAGGGGTTCAGAAAGGGATGGACCGGGAGGTGGGAGTTAGGAGATGTAAAGTTTTATACACAGAATGAATAAACACCAAGGTCCTACTGTGTAGCACGGGGAGCTATATTCAGTATCCTGGGATAAATCATAATGGAAAAAAAACTAAAAAAGAATATCAGAAAACAGACTCTGTAGGACTCCAATTACTTTAGACTATGAAATTTCTTTGCACCTTGTTTTATGTCCCTGGATATGTTCCAGTGTCTCCTAGTTTAGAGTCTATGGGAACTTGAATAGAATTTGCATCCTGCTGTTGTGTGAAAATTGTATAAATCTTCATTATATTGAATTGGTTCATGGTGCTTTTCAGGTCTACTGTATCCTTCTACTCTTTTGTCTATTCATTCTATCAATTTCTGACTTTGATATGGAAACTGCAATTAAAAATATTAATTTATCTACTTTAAAAATAATCATAACATATAGTGGAACTATATGTAATTTTGTTCTGTATTTACCAAGTCTTTTGTAATTGTGTTATCATGCTTTCATAGTTTAAAAAAATAAAAGGAAAGAGAAAAAAAATCTGTGCAATATATGAAAAAGAATATGTGCGTAACTGAATAACTCTGCTGTACAGCATAAATTACCACAATATTGTAAATCAACACTTCAGTAAAAAGAAAAAATAAATAAAAAGAGTAGAAGGCGTGCAGTCCATCAGCTCCCCTTACTCCCAGAGTTCTTGGACAGTAGGTTTGTAGCTGCATGTCGGTGGCAGGAGGCTGGGGAAGGAAGGAAGTGGGATTTCCCACAGCAGTTATTCCCGATCCTATATTCATGGGATTGCACAGACTGGACTATAAGTCTGGACCTGGAAGTTGAAGACAGACTGACTACCATCTGGAATTCTTCATGTGTTCTTGAATAGCCAACAGCCAGCCTGTTTCTTGGATTCTACCATATCCTTCTCTGATGAGGCTAGTAAAATGCTAGGATGGTAGAACCAAGCCAGAATGATTTTCTCTATTTACGTCCTTTATGACCCAGAAGACCATCCAGGTTATTTCTTAACCTTTAAAAAAAATTTGCCAGTCAAGACAAATCACCCAGAGACAGAACCTGCGTCTGTTGCATCTCTTGCACTGGCAGGTGGATTCTTTACCACTGTGCCACGTGGGAAGCCCAACTACTACTATTCTTGAAATTGCAAAGAGGTATCAACCTCATTGGGGAAAGCAGGGCAATCCTAATATCCTAAAAAGCCAAGAGTTGTGAGATAGGAGATGTTGGTTTCAACATTGGGGAGAAAAGGAGCGAGCGAGCCTTTGATTTCAACGCAATCTTGCCACAGTTCAAATATTAAGTTTGCGGAGGAACACCCTGGATTTTGAAATAAAGCAAATGAAAAATTCACAATCTGGCAGAGCAGCTGGTTGCCTGTGTGAGGAAACGCAGTAATTATGCTGACCCATTCATTATCGTTGTCTGCGGCACGGAGTGAGCCAGACAAGATCCCTCTCAGCGACAAGCAGGTTTTACAATAATTCTTGGAGGATTTAGATGTTGAGATAGAACATGAAACAGAAGCTCAGCAGTAGAGCGAGGGGAATGCAAGCTGCTAGAAGGGGAAAGCCAGAATGCCGCTGTGTACCCCCTTTGCTGCAGGGAGAAAATAGCCTTCTCGATGCAGGGTAAGGGATTTGTAGGTCTTCGTACCAAGCTCTTTGGGCTGCTCCAAGCAGGGTGCATTAAAGAGATTCTGGTTGTTAAAGGAGCAAGGGAAGGACTGCACATCAACTTCCTGGGAGGCCAAGTGCCCTCAGGGAAGATAAGGAGCCACCTGATGTGAAGAGCTGACTCAATGGAAAAGACCCTGATGCAGGGAAAAATTGAAGACAAAAGGAGAAGGGGGCAGCAGAGGGTGAAATGGTTGGATGGCGTCACCAACTCAATGGACATGTTGTCATTGTTCAGTCACTCAGTCATGTCTGACTCTTTGTGACCCCATGGACTGCAGCATGCCAGGCTTCTCGGTCCTTCAGCATCTCCCAGAGCTTGCTCAAACTCATGTCCATCGAATCAGTGATGCCATCCAACCATCTCATCGTCTGCTGTCCCCTTCTCCTGCCTTCAATCTTTCCCAGCATCAAGGCCTTTTCTAATGAGTCAGTTCTTCGCATCAGGTGGCCAAACTGTTGGAGCTCCAGTTTCAGCATCAGTCCTTCCAATGAATATTCAGGAATGAATTTGAGCAAACTCCAGGAGACAGTGAAGGACAGGGGAGCCTGCAGTCCATGGGGTTGCAAAGAGTCGGACATGACTTAGCAACTGAACAACCACAACAAATTGTAACAGGGGCTTCCTGTTACAAGAGCAGGTGTGTAAGTCTCCCAGATGGATGTCTGCTCAGCTATCCCTTCTTGTTGCCGTCTAAAGCTGGCCAAGGGGTCTCTTCATGAAGTCTCTAGTTAATCACTGTCATTGATGAATAGTCCCTTCTCTTCCCCTCTTCTCTCCCTCCCTCCCTCATTCCTGAAACCAAACAGGACCCAGTGGGGCTCCTGGGCACAAAAGCCTTTCTGTGTTTCCCATTCCTTGATTATAGGAATCGGCTTCATTCAGCCTCCAAGACTTTCCCTGAGTTCCAACAGGCAGGTTCAAACAGTTGCTAATCAGGGAAGGGAGGGGATGCAGAGACGAAGTAGCAGCAGCCAAGAAAAAACAGTGCAGCCTGGGGGGTAGGGTCTCGGCTCCTCAAGGGATACACATAATAATATCCTTGAGTTGTTTTGCNGTCATGCCCACCCCATCCCACGCTCAGCAGGCACTGTTACCCGCAGTGAATCCCATGGAAGATATGCTCTTTTAGGAAAATACATTTGGAAGGCCACTGTCCCAGGAGATCTATTAATATATTAGAGTCTCAGGAAGTCCTAAGGTAAGGGAAGTGCGTGCATGCATGCCAAGTCGCTTCAGCTTTGGCCGACCCTTTTCAACTATAGCCTGCCAGGCTCCTCTGTCCATGGGACTTCCCAGGCAAGAATACTGGAGTAGTTGCCATTTCCTTCTACAGGGGGGTCTTCCCAACCCAAGGATCAAACCCACATCTCTTATGTCTCCTATATTGGCAGGAGGGTTCCTTCCCACTAGCGCCACCTGAGAAACCCAAGGGAAGTGCATTAACACCATTAACGTAGCAACCCCAGACTTCATTTCTCCAGGTACTCTAGTTCAGAGAATACCAGCCTCTGGGTACTGATCTGGAGAAGAAAATCACTTATTCATTATGTTTACCTCTTCTATTAATCAATCTGCTTCTTGAGGGCCCCCATCGTATCCCATTCATCCTTGCATTTCCCCATGCATCCCTCCACCCCCATGTCAGCAGAAGCCCCCTGATTTTGTCCACAGTAAGTTCTAGATATTGGACACAGTTGATTCTGGATGACTTAAAGACCAGTGAATGAAGCCCTGGGATGTGGTCCAACCAAATGACTGACGGACTATCCATTCTCTCCTTGATCCTTTCTCTCTTCTCACCCTGTTTACCTAGAGGAGCTTGAAGTATCTCCTGTTAGAGAGGGAGATAGGTGGAATGAACAAGAACCAGGATGGGTTTCCTCGTGTCCACAGGCCTGTCTCCCCTGTTCCGTCTCTCTTGGGATTTTAGACAGTGTTGGTAGCAACGTGCAAGGCTGGGAAGGACCCAGCTTCTCTTGGTCTGATAGGAAGTTAAAGGCTCAGAGAGGCCTCAGCCCAGAAGGCTCTTTCCCCGAGGCAAGGCAACACATCCAAGCTGCCCTCTCCCAGACCATGTATTTTGCCGAATTCCTAACCTCTCACAGGGAGTTGTGTGTCATATTATCTTAAAGTTGCCTCCGTCTACAACCAAACAGCCTTCCTCCCTGCCATCATGTTCAAGAGCGGAAGCCCTCCACGTAGAGAACAGAACAGACAGGTGGTTGCCCAGGGGGAAGGGGTTCAGAAAGGGATGGACCGGGAGGTGGGAGTTAGGAGATGTAAAGTTTTATACACAGAATGAATAAACACCAAGGTCCTACTGTGTAGCACGGGGAGCTATATTCAGTATCCTGGGATAAATCATAATGGAAAAAAAACTAAAAAAGAATATCAGAAAACAGACTCTGTAGGACTCCAATTACTTTAGACTATGAAATTTCTTTGCACCTTGTTTTATGTCCCTGGATATGTTCCAGTGTCTCCTAGTTTAGAGTCTATGGGAACTTGAATAGAATTTGCATCCTGCTGTTGTGTGAAAATTGTATAAATCTTCATTATATTGAATTGGTTCATGGTGCTTTTCAGGTCTACTGTATCCTTCTACTCTTTTGTCTATTCATTCTATCAATTTCTGACTTTGATATGGAAACTGCAATTAAAAATATTAATTTATCTACTTTAAAAATAATCATAACATATAGTGGAACTATATGTAATTTTGTTCTGTATTTACCAAGTCTTTTGTAATTGTGTTATCATGCTTTCATAGTTTAAAAAAATAAAAGGAAAGAGAAAAAAAATCTGTGCAATATATGAAAAAGAATATGTGCGTAACTGAATAACTCTGCTGTACAGCATAAATTACCACAATATTGTAAATCAACACTTCAGTAAAAAGAAAAAATAAATAAAAAGAGTAGAAGGCGTGCAGTCCATCAGCTCCCCTTACTCCCAGAGTTCTTGGACAGTAGGTTTGTAGCTGCATGTCGGTGGCAGGAGGCTGGGGAAGGAAGGAAGTGGGATTTCCCACAGCAGTTATTCCCGATCCTATATTCATGGGATTGCACAGACTGGACTATAAGTCTGGACCTGGAAGTTGAAGACAGACTGACTACCATCTGGAATTCTTCATGTGTTCTTGAATAGCCAACAGCCAGCCTGTTTCTTGGATTCTACCATATCCTTCTCTGATGAGGCTAGTAAAATGCTAGGATGGTAGAACCAAGCCAGAATGATTTTCTCTATTTACGTCCTTTATGACCCAGAAGACCATCCAGGTTATTTCTTAACCTTTAAAAAAAATTTGCCAGTCAAGACAAATCACCCAGAGACAGAACCTGCGTCTGTTGCATCTCTTGCACTGGCAGGTGGATTCTTTACCACTGTGCCACGTGGGAAGCCCAACTACTATTATTCTTGAAATTGCAAAGAGGTATCAACCTCATTGGGGAAAGCAGGGCAATCCTAATATCCTAAAAAGCCAAGAGTTGTGAGATAGGAGATGTTGGTTTCAACATTGGGGAGAAAAGGAGCGAGCGAGCCTTTGATTTCAACGCAATCTTGCCACAGTTCAAATATTAAGTTTGCGGAGGAACACCCTGGATTTTGAAATAAAGCAAATGAAAAATTCACAATCTGGCAGAGCAGCTGGTTGCCTGTGTGAGGAAACGCAGTAATTATGCTGACCCATTCATTATCGTTGTCTGCGGCACGGAGTGAGCCAGACAAGATCCCTCTCAGCGACAAGCAGGTTTTACAATAATTCTTGGAGGATTTAGATGTTGAGATAGAACATGAAACAGAAGCTCAGCAGTAGAGCGAGGGGAATGCAAGCTGCTAGAAGGGGAAAGCCAGAATGCCGCTGTGTACCCCCTTTGCTGCAGGGAGAAAATAGCCTTCTCGATGCAGGGTAAGGGATTTGTAGGTCTTCGTACCAAGCTCTTTGGGCTGCTCCAAGCAGGGTGCATTAAAGAGATTCTGGTTGTTAAAGGAGCAAGGGAAGGACTGCACATCAACTTCCTGGGAGGCCAAGTGCCCTCAGGGAAGATAAGGAGCCACCTGATGTGAAGAGCTGACTCAATGGAAAAGACCCTGATGCAGGGAAAAATTGAAGACAAAAGGAGAAGGGGGCAGCAGAGGGTGAAATGGTTGGATGACGTCACCAACTCAATGGACATGTTGTCATTGTTCAGTCACTCAGTCATGTCTGACTCTTTGTGACCCCATGGACTGCAGCATGCCAGGCTTCTCGGTCCTTCAGCATCTCCCAGAGCTTGCTCAAACTCATGTCCATCGAATCAGTGATGCCATCCAACCATCTCATCGTCTGCTGTCCCCTTCTCCTGCCTTCAATCTTTCCCAGCATCAAGGCCTTTTCTAATGAGTCAGTTCTTCGCATCAGGTGGCCAAACTGTTGGAGCTCCAGTTTCAGCATCAGTCCTTCCAATGAATATTCAGGAATGAATTTGAGCAAACTCCAGGAGACAGTGAAGGACAGGGGAGCCTGCAGTCCATGGGGTTGCAAAGAGTCGGACATGACTTAGCAACTGAACAACCACAACAAATTGTAACAGGGGCTTCCTGTTACAAGAGCAGGTGTGTAAGTCTCCCAGATGGATGTCTGCTCAGCTATCCCTTCTTGTTGCCGTCTAAAGCTGGCCAAGGGGTCTCTTCATGAAGTCTCTAGTTAATCACTGTCATTGATGAATAGTCCCTTCTCTTCCCCTCTTCTCTCCCTCCCTCCCTCATTCCTGAAACCAAACAGGACCCAGTGGGGCTCCTGGGCACAAAAGCCTTTCTGTGTTTCCCATTCCTTGATTATAGGAATCGGCTTCATTCAGCCTCCAAGACTTTCCCTGAGTTCCAACAGGCAGGTTCAAACAGTTGCTAATCAGGGAAGGGAGGGGATGCAGAGACGAAGTAGCAGCAGCCAAGAAAAAACAGTGCAGCCTGGGGGGTAGGGTCTCGGCTCCTCAAGGGATACACATAATAATATCCTTGAGTTGTTTTGCAGATTCTGAAACCCCCACCAGGTGGGAGAAGTTAACTGCATGCTGCCCACCAGCACACAGACCCCAGACCAGTTGGAAATAGAGGATTGGTGATGCTGACTCCCACTTGCTTCACCACCAACCAATCAGAAGAATGTCCAGGAGCTAGTCAGGCTTTCCTCCTCTTTGAACCATTACCCTAAACCTCCTCACCACCCCTCCGGGTCAGGACACACAGTTTTGGAGGCAGTAGCCAGCTGTGGCCCTCTTTGCCTGACAAAGCAACAAATCTATTCTTTTCTATTTCATCCAAAACTCTCTGAGATTGAATTCGGTGTCAAGGTACACAGAATGGATTAGGCATCCATTCCTTCCTTCCTCCCTTTTATTTTGTAATCTCCTTCCAAAGAAGCCTACCCCAAATCTTCCTGGGCGTACTAGCAATCAAGTAACTTGGATCACAGATATGAAGGGAAAAAAATACTCTCACCATAGCTAAAACGCAAGTTCCATGCGGGCAGTGTTTTTCATCTGTCCTGCTCTTTGATTTAGGAAATTGCCTAGCACAGCAAGGTATCAGCTACCTAATACCATGCCTGGACATGCTTTGATGATGAACCCATGTTAGTCTCCTTTAAAAGGACCATAACCCTGTCCTTTATAAAAAGCATGCTGCCCAAGATTTGCAGAGACACAGTGTGCAAATAATACATGAGATCTCAATCATCTTTATAAAAACTGCTACACCCGTACTCAGAAGATGCTATCCTGACCCAAAAATAGCAACCAGACTTGGAATATGTGTGATTCTGATGAAAAGGGAGATGATATGGGTAAATGCTCTGCACTGAGAATTATTGCCCACCCTCATTCACTTAAATTCACCTTTATTGCTGCTCAGCATTAGGGTTTGGAGATTGGTTTCTTGTTCTCAGAGAAGTTGAGCTCAAACTTCCCCCACCCCCAGACAGGTGGTACCCATCTGATCAGTAAAAGGTATTTGGTCATGTTCCTTCTTGCACACAGCCCCACATGGAGCTCCCTAGCAACCCAGCAAATCTCAGTCTTTATGCAATGAATGTGTGCAACACGGAACACTGGAAAATAGCAATCGTTATAATCCCTACCTTGCTTGACTGACAGCTGTGCCTTCTGTGATTCTTCCTGTCTTCATGAGAGGACATCCCCGCTATGGCTGGCTCAGGACAGTGTGGCTCTCTTGCCTTGCAACTAAGACAAATGGTCAAATTCAAGGGCAAAACACCACAACTGTTTGTCAAGCTTCCTTTAGACTCTGGTGGGATGCTAGGAGCTGATCTATTTATTTTTACTTGCCTACGGGGTCTGCTGGCTTATAGAGCATGGTTAACTGCATATGTGAAGTGTATACTTAGGTGATTAGGATATAGGTTAAACAAAACCAAAATGGCTTTATCCTTGAACCATGTAAAAAGAATGTAATGTGTTGTGCTAAGTCGCTCAGCTGTAACTGACTCTTTGTGACTCCATGAACTGCCGCCCACCAGGCTCCTCTCTGTCCATGGGATTTCCCAGGCAAGAATACTGGAATGGGTTGCCATTTCCTCCTCCAGGGGATCTTCCAGACCCAGGGATCGAACTCAAATCCTGTGTTTCCTGCACTGCAAGCAGATTCTCTTAACCCGCTGAGCCATCAGACTTTCCTATATGTTACCTATAGCCTAATATACATGGGATTGCCCATTCTCAAGGCTCTTCTCTTTAAGGGTATAGCTTTTCCATTCACATGGAGATAAAAAGTTGCAAAACAGAGAATAACATTTGTCTTGTTGGAGGTTTACTGGAATATAGTGATCAGACCTACATGGAGAGTTACAAGAACAAAGGATTCTGACATCAAGAAGCTTGCAGCAACCGACCAAGCAAGCACCTCCCTCACCTTGCCTTTAAAAATGCTTTGCTGATGCATTTCAGAGAATTCGGAGTGTTTTGAGTCACCCTTCTCCTTGCATCGCCCTGCAGGCCAATAAACCTTTCCTGCACCCAAGCTCTGACATTTAGGTATTGTTTGGTCTCATTGTGCTTTGGTCACATGAACTTGGGTTTGGTAACAAGAAGACATCTTAATTATGTGTTTACAATGCAGCATGACTTGTCTCTTTTGTTCAAAGTTATGTCATCTATCAATACCCCAGTTCAGGAGTTTGGACACAGGAAGTGGGCAATACGTGTTTAATAAAAACAATGCAAAAGGCCAAGGGAAATGCACAATGTCCTCTCCACTACTGAAACGGAGTAAATCAATGCTAATAAAAGTCATTCACCTGTCACCCTGTCCAATATTTGTAAATGCCTCTTTGTTAATTAAAGAACAATGTTTGAAAGAAAAGACACCAAATTAGAGGCATTTCTGAACCCCAACGCTGGAGTTTGATTTTTTTTTCCTAGTTGAACTTCAAGTTAATAAGCATGTAAACAGACCATCAATGGCAAACAATGGAAAGTATTCAGGCTGCTTCGTGGGTACCAAATAAATCCTTAGTTCTTGGCATGAGGGAGACAGGGGAGGGGGAAAAAAAGCACAGGTTCATTATACTGGAAACGTTCCCTCTTTAACCTGCTCCAGCATGAATCAAAGTGAAAAATCTGGTATCACTGCAATGAAAATTGGATTTAGCTCATAAGCTAAAAATGAGTTTCTCTCCAAGAAAACAGGGCCTGAGCTTCTGGAGCAAATGCCAATTGCACATCTTGTTGACACCCCGACATCCGCAGCCCACCCACTCCCAACCTTCAGCTAGATTTATATCCAGAGCAGAGAGGGATGAGGTTAGCAGAGCAACCGTCTCAGTTCTCAGGAATAAGGAGTTCTTCACTGCTGAACTCAATGAAACGAAAACTTCAGGGACGTAACCAGAGGCATGCTGTGATGTGCTCAAGTATCAAGGCAAATCAACATTTTTAAAGGGAAGATGTGTGGGTGTATCAACCAGACAAATGGGCCATTTACCAAAGTGTCAACTGCTTATTGCCTGTCTCCCCCGAAAGACAGAGGCCCCCACCTCCCACCTCCGAGGAGCTTGGAGTTCAATGTATTTACAGTGACGAACGCGTGATCCCTTCCCTCTGTCTCTTTTACGAATGTGGTGCTTACCTTCGAAAATAAACACAAATGAGATCATCTCAGCAAGCCCGGAAATCCCAAGAGAAGGAACACAACAAAACCCGTGGAAAATACTTGAGGGTTATAAACTGCATATTAAAGTTTTAGAGCTCTGGGAGAAATGGAAGAACAGCAGATGCAAAACCCGACAGGGGGGCAGACTCTGCATCAAAACCATAAAAATATACAACTGCTTTAACGGGCAATTATTCTTTGCATTTGTGCATGGGTTTGAATTTGCATGAGGTTGCCAGATGCCCTGAAAAGGTGTGCTGTTTAGGATGGATGGGGGTGGGGGAAGCTCTTTCTTTGTCTGTTCTTCCTTTTCTTTGCTGTGTGAATGCCACCTTCCTCCTTCCCCACCCCTGAAATGTTTTAAGACAGAGATGTTCATGCTCATTTGGGGGTTGAATTGTTCCGCGGGTAATTTACGGTAGGAAATATTCACTTACACAATTCTGGGGGTACAGATGCGGTTTCAACAGCAGGTTCACGGTTCTGCAGGATTCCCCTCGAGGGAACTCCCGTTCCATGAGCTGGACCATAAATTAAGAAGTGGCATAATAGGTAACATACCGAGGTGAAATAAACAACCAGCGATAGCTCAATTTCACAGGCAGAGCACTGTGTGATAAACATCACAATGCATCCTCCAAAAAAGCCCACATAAAAACCTGATGACTTTTTTTCCACATGGCAAAAAAATGTTTGCACAATTTGCAGGACAGATCTCAAAGAAAGAGACATCAAATTGGTTTGTAACACAGAATGTATACACAGTGAGGTCACTGTCTTTAAATAAGACTAAATGGAAAACTTAATATGATGGATCATATTTGGTTCTAGGTCAAAATAAAAATGGAAAGGCTTTCAATATTGTTAAAATTCAGTCATTTCCAGGTTTAGGAGTAAGAAGGGAGTCTTGCATTCAGGCAGTCATTGACAAAAAGACCAAAATGGCCACTTAATTTGTTGGACTCTCTGGTTTTCATACGCACGTCTATTCATCCCTGAAACTCACATTTGGGATCGGCTCTTGTTTCATTTTAAAATGCATGTTGATATCAAACACTGCTGTTTAGAAGTGAATAAATCTACATTTTGGACAAACAGTTTCTTACAGGACATCCTCATTTGAAATGCATTGAATAGGAAAACAAAAATTTCTAATTAATGTACAAGTCTAATCACCATTCTCCACATGGAAGAGTAATTTTTCACTGTTCATTTGCTTGGTTTAATCTCAAAACTGACATAACAGAAACGCAATGTCCTATAAATCTCCGCTCATTTGTTTCTTTAATATTCATATTCCATTGAACTGCAGCTGCTTGTTGGTGCAGTCTATTACAACTTGCAAAAGTGTCGATAAAAATATTATGAAAGGCAAGATGTGTTTCTTGCTGGCTGCACGTGCCATTTATTTGGAGAAAGACAATAAATGGCTCGAGGATGCCCCCCCCACCCCCACCTGCTGTTTGGTGGGTGATTAGTGATTAATTACCTGGCAGCAAATTGACATGGCACAAGGAAATTGACACAGGCCTGATTAATTAACTTTTTATGGGCGGCAGTTACTCACAAAACATTGCGCACCATAATTGAATCTCTTTACATAACGTCATGGTACAAAAGTTTTAGTCAAATCCAAATTAGCCAGAAGTTTCTAGGCTGTTACAGGTCCAAGGAGGATGAGTGGAAAGAACTGGTGAGAACTTGGAGAGAGCTGTACATTTTTGAAAGGAAAAAAAATGATGGGGATATTGTGCTGGCTTGATTGCCAAAGATGAATTTATTGACCTAAATCTTCACTGTCTGAGACTGAGAGACCTCATTTCCTCCAGCCTCCTCTGACGGGGGAGCCTGATGGGCTGCCGTCTATGGGGTTGCACAGAGTCGGACACGACTGAAGCGACTTAGCAACAGCAGCAGCCTCTGACCACCTCGTCTTAGTGATAAAGACTCTCGCCTTTGCCCAGTCTCTAAACGTCGACTCCCTAATCTAATTCTTGGTTCCAACATCACCTCCTCCTTCAAAGGTTTTTCCTCTCTTCTTGATGCCAGCACAGCCACCACCATACCACTCCTTTTTCCCTCTTCATCTACCATCTCCTTCCTACCATTTCATATGATTGCACTCTCCTTATCGAGCTCTCTCCTGAGGTGTCCTGAGGACTTTATCTTTGTCCAGACTGTATCTCTAGTACGCAGAGGATGACCTGGCCCCAGGTACATGCTGAGATGTTTATTGATTATATCGTCAGATAAACTCAGAATGCCATAGTAGCTCTGTTACAGAGGAAAGATGAGTGACAGTCCTTGACCCTGTGAGAGTTGCTGCTTTGGAAGGATGTCTATTTTAAGAGAAATTTAATGAGGACATCAGTGATGAGAGACTCTGGACCTCACATGTCTCAAAGTTCAGGCAGTGATAACTGGAATCGTTAAAAGTGGCAATTACGGTTGGCATAATTCCATCCTCTCGGACTCCATGATCAGATAGATGAGACTTTACTGTATGATGAAACATACAGTAAACAGCTAGTAACATCACTAACACTTGCTAATGGCCAGACCCACAGATGAACTCACAAAACTCTTCACAGAACCACACGAATCAGGTCTTAACTGTAATCTTCACTTTCCTGGGGAGGAAAGGTAGACAGAGAGCAGCTCAGAAACTCTCCAGTGATCTGAACCCAGACAACCTGACACCAGACCCTGACATCTTATTTATGGCAGGAGGCGCTGAAACAAAGGGATCCTTTGTCAGTTTTAGGCAAAACCTTTCCACTTCCACTTTCTCCACGTGCAGCTTGCATGTGTGCGTGCTAAGTCACTTCAGTCGTGCCTGACTCTGCGGCCCCATGGACTGTAGCCTGCCAGGGTCCTCTGTCCATGGGATTTCCCAGGCAAGAATACTGGAGTGGGTTGCCATACCCTCCTCAAGGAGATCTTCCCCACCCAGGGACTGAACCCATGTCTCCTGCATCTCCTGCATTGGCAGGCAGGGTCTTTACCACTAGCTCTACCTAGGAAGCCGCCCTAAGCTGCTTCTAGGCCGTCAGTTTTCACTTCCCTTCTATTGGCTCCAGCACCTCCTTTAATCTGTAACACATCCAAGAGAGCCAGCCCCGATTCATCATGGACTGAATTCATTTGCAGGGGAATCTGTCTACAAGCCTCCCTGAGACCTTGCTGCAGGCCAGGGCATGGAAAAGAGGGGGGCAGGTGACATTTCTTCCATTCTATATTTATGTTTGGGCTTCCCTCACAGCTCAGTTGGTAAAGAATCTATCCGCAATGCAGAAAACCCTGGTTTGATCCCTGGGTCAGGAAGATCCACTGGAGAAGGGATATGCTACCCACTCCAGTATTCTTGGGCTTCCCTTATGACTCAGATGGTAAAGAATCCACCTGCAATGGAGAAGACCTGGGTTTGATCCCTAGGTTGGGAAGATCCCCTGGAAAAGGGAAAGGCTTCCCACTTCAGTATTCTGGCCTGGAGAATTCCATGGACTGTATCGTCCATAGGGTTGCAAAGAGTCAGACACTACTGAGCGACTCACTTTCTCGAATGTCACTTGACTCACAGCTTGATTAGAAATAGTCTCTTCCTTGGAAAGAAATGAGTCATCTAGGTAAAAAATATACATTAAAGCATGTAATGCCGATACAGGGATGCATTCTGAGCAGTGAGTTTGGTGTTCCCAAACTCTCCAGTGATCTGAACCCAGACAACTTGACACCAGACCCTGACATCTTATTTATGGCAGGAGGCGCTGAAACAAAGGGATCCTTTGTCAGTTTTAGGCAAAGTTCCCATGTTTCTGAACTTAACAAATTTAAGAAGTCTCAACAAACCTCCCCACAATCCCACAATGCTCACACATCTGAATATTCTTTCAACACTTAGGATTTTGAATGAGGACAGCAGCCTTGGATACTATCTAATTACCCCCCGATTCCTGCTTACCCCCTGAAGTTAGGGGCTGGTCGTCTCTTTTCTCCCAGGTTACAAATGGGCAGATTAATCCAACAGACATGTGGGGAGGGCCAAGGCTGCTAAAATGTGCAGTGAGAAGCTTTTTCTGTGCTAAAGACCTTTTTGTGTTCCATCTACGTATATGTATTGACATCAGCCCCCTGGGCAGGGTTTCTGTAACATTTCATTCAGTGAAAAAAAAAACAAAACAAGAATTCATCTCCATCTTGGAGTGTTCGACTCGGCAGGACCTCAGAAGGCATCTGCAAAAGTGCTTTCTGTCCTTAGAAGGAACCTGGGGAGACAAAGACCTGAGATGCTGAGACCTACTGTAACTCGGATGAAGCAATTTACCAGCATCTACTCCTCTGACAAAACCTGTATTGGTGTCAATGTAGCTTTTTGCAGGCAGCCATGGAGCAGGAAAAAAAAAAAAAGGCCAATAATTTATATAAATACTTTATCGAGTGCATATACACAGTAAAGGTTCAATTGTTAAATCATTCATGATCTAGCTAACAGCTGGCTGAAACAGCAAGCTCGGTGAATTGCCTCTCCAGGTAGGAAGCGGGGCAAGTGAGATAAATGAGCTCCCTTATGCTGGGCTGAATTTCCCATGGTTCTTTGGGGCTGCTGCGGCTCCATGAACTCGAGGCCCTAGATGGGGGTTGATGGGGACTCGTGGGACAGAAATGCAATGCAAAAGCATAGTTCATTTCATTGCCAGCCATCACTGTGATGTCAAACCCCATCTGATTTTGAGAACCAACTCCAGACTTGAAAACTGAGTCCTGATCCTCTGGGCAACGTCCCCAAACAAACCCAGAGGTTTACAGGTGCTTTCTGGACCTGGGATCACCTGTCTGATTTCCCAGCTGGGGACCTCTCCAACATGCCCACCTAGACCAGATCGAAGGAGGGCCATTCAGACATGGTCCAGTTGTCCAGGCACTAGATTAACATAAACCTTCCAAGCCAGCTTTGTTGGTGAACTTTCGAAAGCACCTGGAAAAGATCGCATGTAAGAATGAAAAGGAAAGAAGAGCCATTTGTCTGAGGAGCTACAATGCCTCAAGCAGCCTGAAAACTTTTAAAACAAGGATGTCACTTAATGCTCACAGGTAAGCAGGTATTTGGGTTTCCCCAGTGGCTCAGCAGTAAAAAATCCACCTGCAATGCAGGACACCCAGAAGACACAGTTTCGGAGACACGGGTTTGATCCCTGGGTCGGGAAGATCCCCTGGAGAAGGAAATGGCAACCCACTCCAGTATTCTTGTCTGGAGAATTCCATGGACTGAGGAGCCTGTAGGGTTACAGTCCATGGGATCGAAGTGGCTTTGCACACATACAACACCAAGTTCTCCAGTAGCAATAAAGGAGCTCTTGACAGGTCACTGCTTTTACATGAATGAAAACATGATTTCAGACAATGGTGTTTTGGAGTTCTTCATGAAGCAAGTGTTAAAACAGCTGTATTTAAAGGAACCATGTCAGGTTCGGTTTCCTTTCATGCATCTTTACCGTGTGTGGGGAAATCTGCTTTTGAAGAGAAATAACGCAAGGGAAGGAGGGGACCACCTCTCTGGGGTTGGACACATTTCTGTGCAAGAAATACCAAGCATCCCACTGCAGGGCTTGAGTGTCCTTGGTGGTCCTTGTCATTTAATGGCTGAGAGTGTTTGACTCTCTGCAACCCCAAGGTCTGTAGCCTGGCAGGCTCCTCTGTCTATGGGATTCTCCAAGCAAGACTACTGCAGTGGGTTGCCACGCTCTCATCCAGGGGATCTTCTCAACCCAGGGATCAAACTCACATCTCTTACATTTACCTGCACTGGCAGGAGGGTTCATTGCCACTAGCGCCACCTGGGAAGCTCCCCTCGGGGTTCTTACTTCCCTCCTAAGCTGTTCACTCCCAGCTCTGCAGACTGGGAGGGCTTGGCTTCACTTACAAAGCCAGGTTCCCTAAACACAAACATCTGCACCAGTGTATCAGGCTGCTCCACTTTGCTTTCCAGGAATCAAACAACATCCCAGCTCTGAACTCAGTATAAGTTGTGTTCTGTGTTTTTTTTCCCCCATTTTAAATCCACATTAGAAAAAGACAAAGATCATATGATATCATTTATATGTGGAATCTAAAAAAATATGTAAATGAATTTATTTACAAAGCAAAAACAGATGTACAGACATAGAAAATAAATTTACAGCTACCCAAGTGGCAAGGTGGGATATAAAATAGGAGTTTGGGATTAATATATACACACTACTATACAGGGTTTCCCTGGTGGCTCAGAGGGTAAAGAGCCTGCCTGCAATGCAGGGGACCTGTGGTTGATCCCTGCGTCAGGAAGATCCCCTGGAGAAGGGAATGGCTACCCACTCCAGTATTCTCATCTGGAGAATTCCATGGATAGAAGAGCATGGCGAGGTACAGTCCATGGGGTCACAAAGAGTTGGACATGACTGAGTGACTAACACTTTCACTTTCACCACTATATATAAAAGAGATAATCAACAAGGAGCCTCTGGCCTCTGCTCAGGGCTAGGGGAAGGAGAACACAGGCATGGTCAAGGACTTTGATGCGGGCTCTGCACCAGGCTGTGTGTGGATGTGCATAAGAAAAAATACTGTCAGTGCTATCACAGGACCTGGGGTTTCGAGGGAATTCCCCCGGAATGACTACCTCCCTGTCTTTCAGAAACATCTCATCTCAGCCTCGTTCTCTGGCTGTGCATGCAGGAGGATCCCAGAGCAACGTAGTTTATTGTTTTAATATTTGTCTGACACAAAGCAAACCATTCTCCAGTGATTCCTTATCTGTCACATGTATTTCTGTGCAAGAAATATCAAGACAAATAAGATGTTTGGGGGCACACCACTGGATGGTAGATTTTTTTGCAACTGGCAGCCTATTGCAGAATGAGACCCCTGTCTGAAAAAGACAAAGGCCCTCTTCTGCATGAAGATTAATAAGCAAAGCGCTGGGAGAGCAGTTGCTTGAATCGTGGCTTCTCCTTTGCTGAGTTTTCCCTGTGAACAACTGAGGGTGTTCAACTAGTGTGTTTTAAGAATTTTGAAACTTAAAACTTGAAACTGGTAAAAAAAAAAAAAAAAAGGTAAAAAATGGACACAACAGTAACAACCAAGTGGCCTGTGATCTTAAGCCAGCTGGAGTGATCACAGATGTCAGTAAAGGAGCTAACCCACTTCGGGTTCGGGGGTGGAGGCAAGGGTCGAAAATACAAGTGAATTACTGTGTGTGTGTGTGCACACGTGCCCAGTCATGCCCAACTCTTTGCAACCCCATGGACTGTAGCCTGCCATGCTCCTCTGTCCATGGGATTTCCCAGGCAAGAATTTTTAATTTTTAATTTACCGCAACCCATTTCCTCCTCCAGGGGATCTTCCCGACCCAGGAATTGAACCTGTGTCTCCTGCATGACAGGCAGATTCTTTACCATCTGAGCCACCAGGGAAGCCCTAGAGAAGATCAAAGCTCCAAAATCAGGGCTCCAAATCCAGATGTGTTTCTTTATTGTTTATTTTGAGGGCAAAGCTAGGTCAATGCGTTGTATCTAGACTGAATGTATGCACAGATCTTACTTTACTATGGATCAGGAGAAGGGGATTCTCTTTCTGTGCCTACCTAACACTATTTCTTTTAAAATGTGATTAAATGGTACAAAAGGCAAAAGAGACACAAGAGTTCACGTCAAAAGGAAGTCTCCTTTTACCTCCACCCCAGCAGCCAGCTGCCCCGGGGCCCTGCCATATTAGAGGAGAATGATGGCCTGATGAAGGAGATGATAAACACAAAGACTGTCTCTATAAATTAACTGTTATGGGAAGCCCAGCCACACCCATTCATTTATGTATTTCCCATGGCTACTTTCAAGCTATGAGGACCAAACTGAGTAGTTGCAATGGAGACTCGATAAGCCATGAGGATGGAAATATTGATATCTGACTTTTCAAAGAATAGTTTTGCCAAAGAACAGACAGAGAAAAAAGGACTCTCCAGGGATCTTGGGTTGGAAAGGAGAGAGCCCAGCCTCAGAGCTTGAATGGTGAAGATGGAGAGCTGTCTAGAAGGTCCATCTGACCTCTCTCGGCCCAGACTTTTCCAGGAACAGAACAAGGAATCTCTGGTGTCTAAGTTTAGAGTCAGAAAGATGGAAAACTCAGGATTCAGTCAGACTGGTTCATCCTTGATCCCTCTGAATGACGACAGCCAAGTTCTTCAATCTCTTGAAGCCTAAATTTTCTCATGTGAGAAGGGGGCATAATAATCACGCCTAGAGCATAGATTTCCTGTATTAAGTGAGAACGTTCATATGAAGGGCTTAGGGGGCACTAGTGGTAAAGAACCCACATGCCAATGCAGGAGATGTAAGAGATGCAGATTCAATACCTAGGTAGGGAAGGTCCTCTGGAGGAGAGCATGGCAACCCAATCCAGTATTCTTGCCTGAAGAATCCCATGGACAGAGGAGCCTGGCAGGCTACAGTCCATGGGGTCCCAAAGAATCAGACACGACTGAACATATATTAAGTGCTCAAAAACCACTGATTATTGCCATTATAATTATTATCTTTTATTTCAGGGCTGGAACTAGGACTCACCTTGGGCTTAAAAATGTAACAGGGACAGAGTACCAAAAAACTCCGTAATTAGGATTGATCATATTTTCAAGCAATTAAAAAAAATTAAATGATTATTAATGAATTGGTGATAAACAGACTCAAAATTTAAATAAAGAATGCTTGGCTGTGCTATATTGGATCCTACATGGAAAGAAAACTCAATAATATTCATCTTGTTTNAGGATTGATCATATTTTCAAGCAATTAAAAAAAATTAAATGATTATTAATGAATTGGTGATAAACAGACTCAAAATTTAAATAAAGAATGCTTGGCTGTGCTATATTGGATCCTACATGGAAAGAAAACTCAATAATATTCATCTTGTTTTTATGGAAATTTTTGATATTTTGCTGATTTTGGATCTTTTCCCATTCATTTCCTTTAAAAAAAAAAAAACTATTGCTTTAAAATGTTATTTATCTTGATGACTGAGTTTTGTTTTGCTTTTAATGTTTATTAATTTGGCCACACTGGGTCTCAATTGCAGCATGTGAAATTTTAGCTGTGGTATGTGGGATCTAGTTCCCTGACCGGGGATAGAACCCAGGACTCCTGCATTGGGAGCAAGGAGTCTTAACTATCGGACCCACCAAGGAAGTCCTTAATGACTGAGTTTCTTCGTGCTTCTCTAAATTTTGTCCAAAGACAAAATCCACTGGCCTCGCCCCAGTACTGTTTATTATTCTAAGTGATTCCTCCAGAAAACATTAGAAAAAGCCTCTCAGAGGTCACCAGGAAGGTGTGAGTTACTGAAAAGAGAGAAAGAAGGGCATGGTTCATTAAACCAATGTTATCAGTAGCACAATGACCTGTTCCGGCACCTTCTATTAACTGAAGTCCACCTACTGACATTTTCTATGTTGGGCAGAAGAAAGAGGAAGCCATCAATTAATTTAGGCTGTTACTTTAATTACAGAAAGCAATGGAAATTTTATCAATCACCTGAAAGTAGAACAGGGCAGGCCTGATTTACGTTTGTTTCTGCCACTTAAGCCATTGCTTTATGAATTCCACACAACTACTGCCATAAAATCTGCAATCAATATATCAATTAAAACTTTGCCACTACCACTTGCCCTTGAATTTCATAAAAGTTAATCAAGGAGGAGATGCCTTTGCATTTTGATAACATTTAGGTCCTTGAGCATTTGCCTATGATATAAATTTTTTTTTTCTTGTTGTCAGGGATGAAAATTTCACTATGCAGATTCCTTAAAAAACTAGGAATAAAACTACTGTATGACCTATCAATCCCACTACTCAGCATATATCCTGAGGAAACCATAATTGAAAAAGACACATGTACCCCAATGTTCATTTTAGCACTATTTACAATAGCCAGTCATGGAAGCAATCTAGATGGCCATCGACAGAGTAATGGATAAGGAAGTTGTGGTACAGAAACACAATGGATTACTACTCAGCTATAAAAAGGAACACATTTGAATCGGTTCTGATGAGGTGGATGAACCCAGGGCCTATTATACAGAGTGAAGTAAGTCAGAAAGAGAAAGATAAGCTTTGCATATCAACACATATGGATATTCTGTATCAAAATATGGAATTTAGAAAGACGGTACTCAAATCCTACTAGCAGGGCAGCAAAGGAGATCCAGACTTTAAAGAACAGACTTTTGGAGACAGTGGGGGAAAGAAAGGTTGGGATGATTTGAGAGAACAGCACTGAAACATGTACACTGCCATACGTAAAACAGAGAGTCAGTGGGAGTTTGATGTGTGATGCAGTGAGCCCAAAGTTGGGGTTCTAGTCATCTAATACAATGTCTAAGCTGGTAGCAAAAGAAAGGACAAATTCATTGACCTACAGAACTAAAACTGTAGGGTGGAACGCAAGCAGAATCAACTGGCCAACACAGGAATTAACTGTGTAACATTTACGTTATTCACAGGTAATGCACCTCACAAATAATAATTACTTCTTGGGCCTCCCTGGTAGTCCAGTGGGTAAGTCTGTGCTTCCAATGCAGGGTCTGTGGGTTCAATCCCTGATCGGGGGATCTAAGATCCCATATACCAAATAAATAAATAATCATCATCACTCGACGTGAATTAAAAATAAAATGAGGAAAACTTGGAAGAGAAACGAGCAGATGTGCATTGGAAATCCACAAGAGGTAACATCCAGATGACAATTAAGTACGTGAAAGATGATGTTCCTCACTAAAAGGAAGGCACAGGCAACTAGAGGAAGCTTGATGCTATTTTTCACCCACCTGGTTTGCAAAATTATAGAAAAGAGCAAACGATGCAGGTGCTGGCAAGAATGTGGGATGAAGCTGATAATTGTATTTGGGGATCTCCATGTGGATTCGGAACACGGGCGGGTATGTTGGAATATAGGTAACGATATGTGCTGCAGCCTTCAGAGAGAGGCTGGAAATGACGTAGCTTTAAAGTTTGTGGACAGAGATGACTGCATGAGCTCTGGACCACTCACATCATGGAACAGCATGAAACTATCAAAAATGCTTAATGGGAGATAGTGAAAATGTGTTATTGTGTGTGTGTGCTCAGTTGTGTCCGACCCTTTGTGACCCCATAGACAGTAGCCTGCCAGGTTCCTCTGATCATGGGATTTTTCCAGGCAAGAATACTGGATTAGGTTGCCATTTCCTCCAACAAGGGATCTTTCCAACCCAAGGACTGAACCCAGGTCTCCTGTATTACGAATAGATTCTTCACCACTTGAGCCATGGGGGAAACCCAAATATGATATATTAAGTGACACAAAATGTGATCAACGTGTGTAATGTGGATTTAATATGGATGTTACTGACTTCCTTCTGGGTGAAAACAAACTCCTCACACCCACATTTCACTGGTGTATGTCCTTTTTGCATTGTTCTGGAGAAAATGTGGAAAGATAACTTACTAGGGAGTCAGATTACAGATTACTTGAAAGGCATGTGTTTGGGGGCAAACTGGGGGGATATTACTGCATCATTCCATACAGATGTGCGTGTGTGTTTGCCTACTGCCCTCATTATAGTGAATACATGCTACTTTTGTAATTTAAAATCTATTTATGAAACTGGAAAGACAAATAGCAGGTGACACTGACCTGCTTCTGCACACATCTAACCCCATGTGGAAATAAGAATCCGTGAGAGCTGACTTTGCTAATCTATACTGGAGGTGGGTGCTCCATTAGTCCCGTTCACGGAACTAACGATTTACCTCAATATTTCAACTGAGAAAAAATGGAAATAATGTCTTAATTTGGAAGAAAGGTGATAGAATTTTTACCTTGCTATTTCTGCCTGAAGCCATTTTTTTTTTCTTTCTTTCTTCAGGTCAAGATTAAGGATGCCCGAAGGTACACTAAATCAAAAATAAATAAATTTAAGAGCTCCCAAGAACTGTTGAGCTGCAGTCTGTGGGGTTGCAAATAGTCGGACACGACTTTGCGACTGAACAGTAACTGTTGAATAATTACTTAAAGAACTTTAGAAGAGGGAGGAATTTACCACTCACAAATGTTGGTGCTTGATTTACACAGAGGGTTTGTAAATAGTTGAACATTACCATGATTTTAGATTCAGGCATTTTCTTGGATCAGATTTGTATATACAAATTATCTCCAATTTTCTCAAGTGTATAACTATTTAACAGAGAAATACTTGGTTGTCAGTATATTTGATTTCATTAATATGTAATACACCTACTCAAATATAATTTATCTCTGTTTACCATTAGCAATGAGAGTGAGTGAAATTCACTCAGTCCTGTCCGACTCTTCGGGACCACCTGGACTATAGCCCACCAGACTCTTCTGTTATGGGTTTTCCCAGGCAAGAATACTGGAGTGGGTTGCCATTTCCTCCTCCAGGGAATCTTCCAGGGAATCAGGAATGGAATTTGAGTCGCCTGCACTGCAGGCAGATTCTATTCTGTCTGAAGATCCACCAAGGAAGCCCCATATTTACCATTATTTTGGATTATTTGATAAAGACTAATGAAGACTCAGCTTAAAGCTGTTTTTGATGTAAGCAACCACCATATGCAGAGAGGATAATAATAAACTTAGTGCCCTTCTCCCAATAAAAGGAGCCTCCAGACACCTGACCCTAGGAAGAGGGGGGCCCTGAGCAGGCCATCAGCCCTGCCCCAACTTTCTTCAAACCTCTCTGTTAAGGGGTTGCATTGTTTGTTACACAAAGCAAAGCATGATGTTAATGAATTAATTAATTATTTGAAAGTCACTAAAATAATTTTATGTAATTAAACTTGGTTGATTAAAGGTTATTTTTTTTGAACTTTTTATTTTATATTAGGGTATAGCCAATTAACAATGTTGTGATGGTTTCCAGTGGACAGTGAAGGGCCTCGGCCATACATATGCATGTGTCCACGCTCCCTCACATTCCCCTCTCATCCAGGTTGCCACTTAACACTGAGCAGAGTTCTCTGTGCTACAGTAGGTCCTTGTTGATTATCCATTTTAAAATAGCAGTGTGTTTATGTCCATCCCAAACTCCCTAACTATCCTTTCCTCCCCAGCAACCATAAGTTCGTTCTCTAAGTCCATGAGTCTCTTTCTGACTTGTAAAAAAGGTTAATATTTTAAGACAAAAATACTGACGTTAAATGTTTTCCATTTGGTCCAAGGTGATCTTACCTAATCCTCCAGACTTTTGACCAGACTTCACTTAAGTCTGATACGCTACGGATGGAAGTGGTTTATTAGGACATGAAAAAGGATGTGTGACGTCTGGGACACAGCTTGAAGTGGGTTTCACAGGAGGAGGCTCAAGTTTGCGAAAAAGGAGGAAATTCTGGACTCAGTGGGAGTGCGATGGGAGAAAATGTGGGATTGGACTGTGTGGACATTGAGCTTCCAGTGAAAATCATTCTGTTAATGCTTTCAATGTCCTGGGACGTATTATGAGGAGGGGGGTGGGGAAGGAAACGCATTATGCATAAATGCATCATAAAAAACCAGATAACTTTGGTAGAATTGTTTTCATTACAGACTAATTCAGCAGGGTTCCTTTAAAAACCATCTCTCCTACTGCATTTAAGGGTGTTATTTACAGATGATTAGCTATTGGGCTAGGCAGAAGGACAATTTAAGCCTAAAATATCCAAGGCCAGCTAAAGATCCATAGAAAAAAAGTACAAACTTGGGTGTAATCCTGGAAGCCCGTAAACACACAGCATCCCATTGATAAAAGTGTGATTAACACACATCTTGCTTCAGGAGCACAATTATTGGATAAAAATGAGAAACACATGCATTTTCAAGTTGAAACACTGATGTAGCCTAAAAAAGGAAGTTGCTGAGACCTAAGGGAGCCTCAGCTTTGGGGGAGAAGGCTGGATTCTTAGAGAAAGAAAGGCTACACTGTTCAGACCTCCAAGACTCTCAGCCCTGTGGATGTCAGACCTGGAGTCAGGAAAAGAATCTTAGGTGATAGTGCTTGGGTCCCCAGACTGTGTGTGCACACCTGTAAGAATGAACCCTTAGTTTCTGGCTAAATTTTTTATAGGAAATAGGGTGTGACTTTGTAACTAAAATGGACACCTTGATCTGGAAAAGTAAATATAAATGAATGATTCACAGAAGTCAGCTAACTGCAAACAGTCCGGCTCCAAAAGGCATTGTTGATTCTGAGAACTAGAACAGAAAGGAAACCTCAGCAGCATGTCTTAGGGAGGGATGGCTCATCTTTATATACTCAGAGCCACTGCCTCAAGATGGGAACTTGGAACTCAAGTGGAAAAGGAGGGGTCTCAGGGTTGTCTGTCCTTACAAAGTATCAACCGAAAAAAAAAAAAAAAACCCACAAAAAAAACAATTGAGCTTGTTGATCTGAATACCTTCCCTGAAGGAATTGACAAGTGAAGATGCGTAATGCAAGAAACTAGTTTTTGTTTGGTTTTGTTATGGGGTAGTTGGGTTAGCTGAGTTTCCCAGGTGGCTCAGTGGTAAAGAATCCACCTGTTAATGCAGGAGACCTGGGTTTGATCCCTGGTCAGGAAGATCTGCTCAGAGAAGGCAATGGCACCCCACTCCAGTACTCTTGCCTGGAAAATCCCATGGGTGGAGGAGGCTGGTAGGCTGCAGTCCATGAGGTCGCTAAGAGTCAGACACGACTGAGTGACTTCACTTTCACTTTTCACTTTCCTGCATTGGAGAAGGAAATGGCAATCCACTCCAGTGTTCTTGCCTGGAGAATCCCAGGGACAGGGAACCTGGTGGGCTGCTGTCATGGGGTCGCACAGAGTCGAACACGATTGAAGCGACTTAGCAGCAGCAGCAGCAGGAGGGTCTGCTGGAGGAGGAAATGGCAACCTGTTCCAGTATTCTTGCCTGGAGAATCCCATAGAGGGAGGAGCCTGGCGGGCTACAATCTATGGGGTCACAAAGAGTCGGACACGACTGAGAGACTGAGCCCGTATGCAGTAGGATTAGTTATTTATTAACTGTTTTCTTTAAAATGATTATATACTAGGTATATGCAAGGACATTTATTTTCTTTAATATTTTTGAAAAACTATCAACATAAATACCCAACAATGCAGTGGGTGGATAGATTAAAATATAATATCATTAAACAATAGATTATTATGAGGCCATTAACATATTTTCATAAAGTGCATCTGACATGATAATAAGTGAATATAATAGGATGAAAAATGTGTAGGTAATATGACGGATCGTGCAATTTAAAACTGAAGGGTCTTGGACACACATGATGCAGTTTCTATAATTATTATAAATTTTTTACTTTAAAACTCCAGGGGAAAAAAGTCGCATTATAACCAGTGACATGATATTGCCATTTTGTATTTTCAATAATAAAACTGATCATTTAAATCAGAGATCAGCACACTTTTTTGTAAAGAGCCAGGTGGTCAGTATTTTAGGCTTTTGTGGGACACCTGCGTCTATCATCATATGGGCTTCCCAGGTGGTGCTAATGGTAAAGAATCTGCCTACCAATGCAGGAGACATAAGAGACGGGGGTTTGATCCCTAGGTCGGGAATCACCCCTGGAGGAGGAAACGGCAATCCACTCCAGTATTCTCGCCTGGAAAATCCCGTGGACAGAGGAGCCTGGCAGGTTACAGTTCATAGCATTGCAGAGAGTCGGACACAACTGAGCTATCTTTTGTTTTCATGTCTGTCATGTTATTTTTTGTTTTTGCTTTTTTTTTTAAGTCCTTTGAAAAATCTAGTAAGTCATTTTTGGTTTACCAGCATTACAAAAACAGGACGGGGGCTGGATTTGACCTTGAGGGTGTGGTTTGCTTGCTTAGATGATTTTATGTCCGCTGTATTTGCTCCCCATTTATTAATTTGGAGAATTTGTGACATATTTTTATGTTTGACATTTATGACATATTTTCTTCAAGTCACTTTAGAAGAGCTACACCAATTCAAACTAGACCTTTCTTGGAGTTAATTTGTTTTTTGTTTCTATAAAGGAAAGTGAAATATACATATTACATAGAGAGCCACATTGCCCAAAATGGTAGCCGTCAGCCCATGAGGCTAGAATAACATTATTAAAATTTAATGCAATTTAAAATTCCATGCCTTGGTCCCACCCACACCATGTACTGAACCATGCAGATCTAGAACACGTCATTCTAGACAGTTCTATAGGACAATGGTGGAGAAAACCCCAAATAATATACCATATCCTATGGTGAGTTTTGGGTCACCCTCTTTCCTACAGAAAATAAAATTTATATAGAAGGAGAAACAGGTTCCATAGAAAGATGATAAAATTTAGCATCAAAGGGAGCCAGAAAAACAGACAATGGTTGAAAAATCTCCCCAAGTTCAAAAAAACCACATCCTGGCTGTGTGATATCCTAGCTGTATGATCCCGGGCAAATCATTCCACTTCTCATTGCCCTCCACCTCCTCAGCTGAAAAACAAACAGGGTAATACCTACCTGGTGCAGACTGTGAGGATTAAACAAGCTTGAGCCTGTGAAAATGTGCAGTAGATTTCTAGTTCTAGGAGACAGATGCAATTTACACTGGCAATGGGGCAATGTTCATAAATTCAGGAAGAACCATTTCTTGCCGATATGGTTAGATTTGGGCTTCTCAGGGAACACAGAAAAGTACCTTGCATTTAAGGACTGTCAAAGCTTCTGCTGAAGATTACACTCTGCTTGGGAGAAACAACTGGGATGCCCCCATGACCCGCTGTCTTCAGGGACCCTCGGGTTTGGCTTCCCGGTGACTGTTTCTAACCTTTGCCCCGACAGCGAAGAGTTTGGTTTGTCTCAGCCTTTGGGAATTGAGATGTTTGTCCTTGGTACCTGGTAAAGATTCCCCTCAGTCTCTTATCCTAATTACCCTGAGCTGTTGTCTCTGACCCCCAGCCACCCCCTCCTCTAGCTGATCTCAGAAGCAGCCCACCTCCCCTCTGGCCCCCAGACTCACTCTTGATCATCTATCCCAGTGGGGACCCATTGAGAAGTTACGGAGATTCCACAGGGTGTAGACACATTGTCTGATGGGAAGGTCTTTTGTGGCTGTGCCAAGGGACTGTGAGGAGGGGCCACCCAGCTGGAGAACCATGGTGGGCTCAGCGAGACCTTGAATTCTTCAACCTGCTCTGGGAATTCGGGTGGGAGTGGGGTACTACATCTCCACCCTAGAGGACCCATCCCCTGCAGAGGAATCCTTGGTCTTTCCTTGCCAACACTGTGATCTCTTCTTCCACACTGATTTTTCGGTCTCCTCCTTCTAGGAATTTGTGGCTAAAATCATATCTATTAAAGTGCTTTAATTTATTATTTCTCTCCCCCACCCCCAGTTAAATAGGGGAGAACCACACATTCCTCTCATTTCCTCTTCTTCATTGGAATCACAAAGGATAATATAGCCTTGCAAACAAGTCTCCAGCCACAGGCTAGTGGTCCTTCCCACCATGAGAACACCGTGCCCACAAGCAACAACCAAGCACCTTTGGCGAGGCTAGGGTGCCTCTTGGATGGCCTGCATATTTTATGTAAGTTATTTTCACATACACTTGCAAAGCTGTGACAGAAGGCAGGCAACCAGCTATGCCCTCCCTCTCACCCCCCTGCCCCCAACCCAAAGCCCAGCGTCCCATCCACTGGTCCCCATTCTGACAAAGGTCCAACAAAGAATGGCTGGGGCAAGGATTCAGAGGTAATGAGCAGAGGGGTTAGATGTTAAGGCAACGGGAAAAATGGAGACATGCTTGTGAAGATTAGCTTCACCTTGCAGAAAGCCAGAAGGGAGGGTGGTGCGGAGGGAAGGGGAGAGAACTTACACGGGAGGGAAGGTGATTAGACTCAGATTTATATCACGAAACAAAAAAGAGCCACGCGAACGGGCTTACTTGCGGAAGTATATACAAGTGAACTGGGGGCACTGTACATGGAAGATCCCTCCTGGTTTGCCTGGCACAACAGCACGGTGCCTACGGAAGAGAGAGAGAGAGATGGTATCCGGTTTGGGAACAGGCACACTTGCTACACCTGGGCGTCATGGCAACACAAACGAGAAAGGCAGAGGAATGAAAACACAGCCACACCCCCGAGTGTAGGATGGGGACACCCAGGGAAGCCCCCTGCCTTAGTCGGAGGGCATTGGTAGGAGCCCACCACCCAGCCCATCACATGCTCATCTTTTCTTTTTCCAGTGGGGTTTGGTAGTGGAGCCTGCTTTCAGATCAGGAATGGAGGCAGCACGGCATACTCAAAAGGGAGCTTTAGAAATATCAGAGATGGGACTTCCCTGGTAGTCCAGTGGTTAGGACTTTGCCTTCTAGTGGAGAGGGTATAGGTTCGATCCCTGGTCAGGGAGTTAAGATCCCACATGGCTCAGGGTCAAAAAAAAAATCTCAAAAATAAACAACAGAAGCAATATTGCAACAAATTCAATAAAGACTTTAGAAATGGTCCATATCCAAAATAAAAAAAAAAGAAAGAAAGAAAGAAAGAAATATCAGAGAGACGTGGCCAACAAGCTTGATGCAGATATTACTTAGCTGTGTGATCTCAGTAAGTCACTGTACCTCTCTGTGCCTTGGGACTCCCATCTGGAAAATGAGGGTGAATATACCTACCTGCAGGAAGGGTTATGAAATCGTATGTACTACTGGAGATGTGCTCAACTGAATACGTGGTAAGCACATGCATTGATTTATTTCAAGAAAATTTTTCCTCTTTCTCCCATTTTAGTTTTTTTCTGAATCATTTCTTCAGGGGAAAAGCAGAAGTAAGGCAGGGGAAGAAAATAAATGCAACTTGGCCATCCCTGGGACCCACCCTGGACCCACCCCAGACTCAGGAGAAACCACCTTTGGCTTCTGCATTTCCAGTTTCTTCCCTAAAGCTCAGTGCCTTGCAGTGTCTGAGGCGGCTTCCTAAGCCTTCAGACCATGTGATGCCTCTCCTGCCCCTGATCTAGAGCAAAGGACCCTGGGACTGTCCTTGCAAAATGGACTTTTGCAGTGGGGACGAGCAGTGGCATCCTATGATATCTTCTCAATGTATGACTTCCTGTGGAATGACCACATGCTCCAAGGATGACCAGGGTCACGAATCTTTCGGGTTATCAGTCCTGCAATCCTGTGGCCGTGAAGCTCAAACTCTGAGATTTTGCGAAGAATGAGAGAGACTTTTGAGGACCCATAAGGCCCTTGCTAATGACGGATAAGGGCTCCTGGGGTTTCTGTTCCCTTCCTTGGCTGGGCAGGGTCAGTCGCCTCCACTTGTTCCTCTTTCCTCTTGTCATCCTTGCCACTGGGAAGCCATCTCCCAAGAGAAGCAGCCCTGACTTCCCATCAACTCACCTATATCCTTGGAGACCTGCCCTAGGAAGGGCTTCTGGAATCCTCTGTGGTCTTTCCCAACGTCAACGAGAGGGAGTTCGAACCTCTAGAGTGAGTGGTGTGTGTTTGCCTGCATGGTCGGTCGTGTCTGACTATGACCCCACGGACTGTAGCCCACCAGGCTCCTCTGTCCATGGGATTCCCTAGGCAAGAATACTGGAGTGGGTTGCCATTTCCTCCTCCTTTGGTGCCCAAGTTTCCAAAGAAAAACAATATAATTGTAGCAAAAACATATCCAGAAGGGCATTTCAGTATCATCCAGTTAAGGACTTAGGGACAGTTTTCAATACTGTGCTCTGTGACAGAGTGAAGCCCTCTGGAACACCACACAGAATCTCTCTGGAAAGCTAAATTCTGGAAGTGCATAGTGATGTTTTCCTTATTTTCTTATGTTGTGGATCCTTAGAAAAAAACAGAAATAACTCGATGTTCTCTATGTAGCAAAAAAAATAAAAAAATCTTTATGCGATGATTTTGACCTTTGTAAAACAAAATCCATACTGTCATAGGACTTGGTTTTAATTTTATCTGAAAACATTCTCCAATTTAATTTGCAAAGTATTTATTGTAGGTTCTCTTAGTACTTTGTGACCTTTTCTTACAAGAAACTTTTGAAGTAAAGAAAACCAAAGGCGCATAGAAGAACACTGTCACTTCCATGTATTTTTAGGTGTGGGCAGCTACCATGTGTTTATTTAAAAAGTCAAACAGGTAACAGGGTACAAACAGCAGTATAAAGAGTGTGTACCATATATATACTTATGACTGATTCATATCGATGTATGGCAGAAGTCAATATAATATTGAAAAGCAATTATCCTTCAATAAAAATATATTTTTCTAAAAAAAAGTGTTTATAAGGTTATCAAGGCAGTTTGAGATAACCTATATGGGAAGAGAATCTAAAAAGAGTAAATGTATGTATGTATATAACTGAATCACCTTGCTATATAGTAGAAAGCAACCAACGATGTAAATCAACTATATTCTAATAAAAGTTTGTGTTTTTTTTAAGGCACTCTGTGATACAGTGTTGATGAGTTTTCTAATGAGTCTCTTGAACTGAGTCTCTGATCTGCCCCTGCCATCACCCTCAAATATAGACCCACCACTTCCAACTACCAAGAACTGTCTATTATGCCGATGTTGGTATTTCTCAGACTTCTATGCCTCTGCTTATAAATTCCTTAGAATTTAAGGATGGCAGGTATGTTCAATTTATACCAGTATCTACCCATTCCATTATCCATCTATTCCAGTATCCATCCACCCATTAGTCAGGAGAAACCTTTCATCAAATTTCAATAGTATCTTTTTCTATTAGCCTGGGATCCTCTGGGTCATTCTTGACAGTTTGCAGGCAGTTACTACCACTAGGTCAGCCTCGGCAGATGGGATGAAGCCTCTATTCTAATTCTGCTCTTCTTGTTGTTTAGTGGATAAGTCGTGTCCAACTCTCTGAGACCCTGCGGACTGTAAGCTGCCAGGCTCCTCTGTCCGTGGGATTTCCCAGGCAAGAATACTGGTGTGGTTGTCATTTCCTCCTCCAGGGGATTTAGGTTAAACCATATGAAATTGACTTTTCTTACGTCAAAGATGGTTGAACACTGGCAATTACAGGTGGTTCAATCGAAAAAAAAAGGTTGTCCACCTCGACCCGTCTTCATTGTTTAAAAGTCGCTTCTTTTCCCAGTCCCTAGGGGTTAATTCACTCCATCTTCTATGCTCCTATTACACTTAGAAAGCTCCCTAGTAGATCCTTTGATATGCTGTATTACAGCTTTTTATTTACATATTGTCCTCAGCTACAGATAATCCCCCTGGATCAGAGCCAAATCATACTCATCCTTTTATCCCCGTGTGTGCATGTTAAGTCACTTCAGTCGTGTCCGACTCTTTGCAACCCTGTGGACTGCAGCCCACCAGGCTCCTCTGTCCATGGGATCCTCCAGGCAAGGATACTGGAGTGGATTGCCATGCCCACCAAAGTACCTGGCTCTCAGAGGAGTTCATGAATGTGATTAAATGATAATGTTTTAAAAGACTTCCTCATATCTGTTTTCTTTGATAAAAACAGTGCTTTTCCCAGCCAACCTTCTGTCCCTTGTTGATAGCTGGGGATTTGCGGGCCTACAGGTCTCACCGTCTCCTCCTCTTTTTTGGTTCTTTGAAGGTTGACTCATCCAGTTTATGTGAAACCTGGGCCGCCTGCTCATCCGTTTCCTGCAGTGTTGATGACTCTATCTGCAACTGGCAGGGACCGGGCTCCATGTGACCGACTGTGATCTTGGGATCACTGGAGCCTTTGGCAAAGCCTGTCACTTGGTACTCAGAGTGCCACAACCACCAGCATCCCAAAGTCTGGCAAGATGTACATCCCCAGGGCCACTCTCAGGCAGGATTTGGCATCTCCCACAGGGGCCAGTGAGCCAGGATCCACACCTCAGATGGGGTCGCTCAATTCTGCTTCTCACCTGGAGATTCCCCACTCCGTAAACGAGTACGTAAATGAGTACAGAGGACCATTTCTGGCCCTTGGAAGGGCAAGAAGAAGCCAAACAGGAGTGTCTCCTAGCACAGACAGGAAGGAGAAAGTGTCTACATTTTTTTTTTTCCTCTCTGCTGCCAACCCTTAGGTGATGAAATTGGACACAAGCCAACTGGAACAAGGATGCAGTTTCACACCTCTAGGTCATCACACAGACTGGTCCTTCTCCCTGGAAGTTTCCCTTCCCACTCACTTCTCCTCCTCCTAGAAACTGGATCTATTTGTCTCCATCTGGCAGCTGGTAAAGAACTTGCCTGCCAAGCAAGAGACATGGGTTCAATCACTGGGTCAGGAAGATCCCCTGGAGAAGGAAATGGCAACCTGCTTCAGTATTCTTGTCTGGAGAATCCCATGGACAGAGGAGCCTGGTGGGCTATAGTCCATGGGGTCACAAAGAGTCAGACATGACTTAGAGACTGAACAACAATCGGCAGCTCAGCAGAGCAATGCAAGGCTCTGCAGATGAGCTCAGAGTAAACCAGACCCTAGGTCATCTCCATATATTTAGAAGAAAAATGAAAATGGTTACATATCTTTGGTCTGAATACTTCTGTGGGCAGAGGCAGAATTGACTTACTTTTTATCCCCACCGTGTGGTCCGTTGACCAATTTTGTCTTTGCTTGGGAGCATTTCAACATCAAAGTGTACCTCACTTCTAGTCTGAGCTAGTCCTGTCAAGTTCTGTGGAGGCTGGCTGCAGAAGAAGGCAGGCAGTCATCAATTACACAATCCTAGAGAGGTCACCCTTGGTTTCTCACCCAGAAAAAAGACACACATACTCTTTGCTCTACTGTAATGGACTGAGTGGTGGTCTCTCAAAATTCATACACTGAAGTTCTACACCCAGTAGCTCAGGAGATGAACGTGTTTGGAGAAAGCATCTTTAAAGAGGTGATTAAGGTAAAAGGAGGGTAGAACCTAATTCCAACAACCGATATCCCCATAAAAAGAGGAATTAGGACACAGATTCAGAGGTGGACCGAGTGAAGACAGGAGACAGGAGAAGATGGCTGTCGACAAGTCAAGGAGAGAGGTCTCAGAAGTCAAATCCTGCCAACTCCCGAATCTCAGACTTCTAGCCCCCAGAACTCCGAGAAAATAAATGTCTATTTCTGAAGAGATGGTACCCAGTCAATGGTACTTTGTCAAAATAACCCTACTTTAGCCTTAAGGACCAATAATAAGCTATTGTGAAGGTTCCCTACAAAGGGTCATATAAGCATCAAACTTCTGTTCTCTTTAGAGACCTGGGAGGTAGCCATGTGGTCCCTGCCAGTGGAGGTAACTGCTTCCAGTTGACAAATTTATCCAAAGCCCCGAAGGGCTGTGGACGATTTTGGCTTTTATAGTTATGCATTTTTGAACATAGACTAGCATTGAGCTAATCCATGTAAGCATATTTTCACAGCTAATACCTAAAGCTTTTATATATGCCTGAAAGATGAGCTTCTCTGAAGGGTTATGGGAGCGTTTTACATACCGAGGTATTTCCATTTAGGCATAGAGGCTGCAGAAAATGCAGCATGTATGTTTAATTCTTATAAATCAAATCATGTTTTAATTGTGCCAAGGGATTTCCATATTTAAAGGAGCCCTGGAGTGAATCTGCCGATAGTGTAAATAATCCCTCATTCCAATTTATTTAAGAAGTTTTGATTTTCCTATTTAGAAACACATCGCTTTTTTCTTTTCACTTTTTATTTTGACAAAATTGCAGAGAAAAAGGATAGTACATCAGATATCTGTACAATTTTCTCCCTGATTCTTTATTGTTTAAAAAATGTAATGACCCGTTTCACTTTATTCTCCTGCCTCCCAAATTTAGGCTAATAGAGGATTCTAAAGAAAATATTTAATTGACTCAATAAGATAATAAATATATTGGATCCTCATATGTTACAGTAACAGTTCCAAAAACTGCTTATTGAAGACTTGCTATGTGCCAGGCAAACCTTCTCAATCTTTCCTTTGGATTATCCCCTAATTTACTCTATAAGACAAGTACTTTATTATGCCCATTTAACAGATGGGGATACTGAGACATGAGAGTTTTAGCATTTTGCCCAAGGTTACACAGACAGAATTATTGTGGTGCTAAATGCAAAATAAATCAACGAGATTTCTGGATCCATGGACTTAAGGCTAATCTTTTTTTTTTAACTTTTATTTTGTTTTTGGGTATAGCTGATTAACCATGTGATAGTTTCAAGTGAACAGTTCAGGGATTCAAAACTAATCTTTTAAATCAGGTAAAGGCAAGCTACAGATTTTTAGCCAAATCTGGCCTACCACCTTTTTGTATGGCCATGAGCCAAGAACGATTACATTTTTATATGACTGAGGGGGAAAAAAAATCAGTAGAAGAATAATATTTGGTGACAGGTGAAAATTATATAAAATTCAAATTTAAGTATTAATAAAGTTTTACTGGAACATGACTATACTCACTTGCATCTTATTTATGGCTGCTTTATGCTACAATGACAGAGCTAAGTAATTGCAGCAGAGAACATGTGGCCCACAAAGACTAAAACATTTGCTGCCTGGACCCCTGTAGGGCTTCCCTGGTGGCTCAGATGGTAAAGAATCTGCCTGCGATGCAGGAGACCCAGGTTTGATCCCTGGGTCAGGAAGATTACCTGTAGAAGGGAATGGCTACCTACTCTATATTCTTGCCTGGAGAATTCCATGGACAGAGGAGCCTGGTGAGACCTTTACAGAACATGTTTAGATACCCTTGTTCTAACCTCTACTTTCTCTTTGGAACAATACTACAAATAATTGTCTTTCAGGACAGCCTTAGCTCCTTCCCAGGAAGTGGGCACTAAAAATTTCAGAAGGTATCATTTTATCAATATTTGCCAAAATTTTTAAATGTTCCTTGTTTTGTTAAAAATGAATATTCCCCCAAAGAGCTTGAAGACATGTTCTTTTTTTCTAACACTTCACCCAAATTTCTTTATAATTCATTGTTGTTCGAATGGAACAAGGAGAAATATGGTTCCATAAGGCATTTGTGGAAAGATAACAATTCAAATACAAGAAAAACGATGAAAATAAGTTTTATTGCCTAAGGCATTTGGCCTTCTGGGTCATAGGCATCAGTACATAGATAAGGGCCATCTTAGAGCCTTGCTTCTCAAATGCTAATATGCACTGAATCGATGGGCTGGGCCAGGACACTTTTTAAATGAACTTTCTGATCTAGTAGGAAAGAAAGTGAAAGTGTCAGTTGCTCCATCATGTCCCACTCTTTGAGACCCCATGGGGTGGGGCCTGAGAGTCTACATTTCTACAGGCTCTCAGGGGATTCCAGGATTACCATCAACAGTAACATGATAAGGAAGAGACTATAGGGTGTATGTGTGTGCTCAGCTGCTCATTCGTTTCGTGTTTAATTCTCTGCAACCCCATGGACTGCAGACCACCAGGCTCCTCTGTGTATGAGATTCTCCAGGCAAGAATACTGTAGTGGGTTGCCATTTCTTCCTACAGGGGATCTTCCTGACTCAGGGATCGAACCCCAGTCTCCTGCATTGGAAGGCAGATTCTTTATCACCGTGTCACCTGGGAAATCCAAGAACTATATAAACAATCTTAAATACAGCTGATGTTAATAAGACTGATAAGATGACACTGAGTTTCCGCTCCTGGTCCAAGTATGTTCTACAAGCCCTGGAACTTTTTTCTTATTAAATCCACAAGGAAACTAAGGCTGAGAGGCAGAAAAACATCAGACAAAATCGAAATCTGAGCCAACCTGGCATGACTCCGAAGCTCAGACTCTCTCATGAAACTTATCAACAGTGAAACTTGGTTTAGAGTTGATAACACATCCTCTCTAACCTTGGAATGATAAATAATCTGTGCGCACATCTGTGTGTGTGTGTAACTCAGTTCATTGTGTCTGACTTTTTGCAACCCTATGGGCTGTAGCCCACCAGGCTCCTCTGTCCATGCAATTTCCCCAGGCAAGGTCTGATAAATATTCACCAAACCCATTTCAACAAAACTATGTCTAAAGATTCTGCAGTCATCTTCTGGCTGAAAACATCTGACTCTTCCAGGCTAAAGATGTTATTAACATCTAGAAGCTCCTGATCAACTTGAAGAATCTGTGGTAGGGTTTTAAATCCAACCAAGGGAGTCTGTGGGGAGGTTGTATCTTCTGTAGAAAAGAAAAAATCTCACTTGCAAAATATAAACAAGACATGGAGGAAGGAAATGGAGGAGAAATAGTGAACCCTTAAGCTCAGATAGAGTAGCTGGCAAAGCATGGTTTTTGGAAACTTTCAGGCTTAGTTTTGTTCTCTAGCTTTGCTCAGTTTTTTTGGACCTCATCATTTAATAACCTTGAGCCTCCAGTTTTCTTATCTGCCAAACAGGGACAAACTATCAGTTTCATTGAGTACTGTCATAAGGATTAAAATTATCACATGAAAGGGTCTGGCAAATAGTAGCTAATCAGTAAGTGATCTCAGTAATAATAATGGAAATAGTAATTACTACTATTTGGAATCTCAAAATATGAATTGGTGACCTATTTTGTTCTCTTGGTTTTGTTTGTTTAACAAAGTAGTAACAAATTGGTAACTACTATTCTGACTGGGGGCTTCCCTGGTGGCTCAACGGTAAAGAATCTGCCTGCCAATGCAAGAGACATGGGTTCCATCCCTTTGTTGAGAAGATCCCCTGGAGAAGGAAATGGCAACCCACTCCAGAATCCTTTCCTGGAAAATCCCATGGACAGTGGAGTCTGGTGGGCTATAGTCCATGGGGTCGCAAGGAATCTGACATGACTTAGCGATTAAACAACAAAAACATACTGTTTTGATTGACCAACAACATAATGCTAAATGTAACAGAATTAATGGAAAATATCTTAAGACTGGGAAATAACTGCAAAACACTTAGTATCTCTTTCAATTTGCACATTTCATTTACCTATCTCACAGCCTCCTCCTGAAGATATTTTAGTGTGCAGTCTCTGCTCCTGAAGATATTTCAATCTCTGCTTGGGGTTAAACACAAATTACAAATTGTGCTTTGGCTGGAAACAGTGGCATTTACAAGTGTCTGCAAAGGAGTTGGTTTTTCTCCCTCTCTGCCTCTCATCTTCTGTGGTAAGAACTTCTAGTCTACCAGGCTTCTCTGTCCATGGAATTTTCCAGGCAAAAGTACTGGAGTGGGTTGCCATTTCCTTCTCCAGGGGATCTTCCTGACCTAGGGATCAAACCCAGGTCTCCTGCATTGCAGGCAGATGCTTTAACCTCTGAGCCACCAGGGAAGCCCATATTCTACGATTCTATAAGAGTCCAAAACACTCAAAAGCTCTCCCTGGTGGCCCCTTCTTATACTTGACTTCCTATTACAGGACTGGATTTTAGGAGGAACTGGGTGTACTCATGGGATGGTTGTAGAGATTCATCTTAAGTCCTGACCTCTTTCTTTTGGTGAGAATAAAAAATACTTCAACTTTGAATCTCTCAAAGAGCACTTGCAGGCTAAGTTGCTCAGTCATATCTGACTCTTTGTGACCCAAAGGACTGTAGCCCACCAGGCTCCTCCTCTGTCCATGAGATTTCCCAGGAAAGAATTCTGGAGTGGGTTGCCATGCCTTCCTCCAGGGGATCTTCCTGACCCAGGGATTGAACCCACATTTATGCCCCGCCTTTACCACTAGCACCACCTGGGAAGCCCCTCTCAAAGAGGAATATGTGATGTGAAGTCGCTCAGTCGTGTCCGACTCTTTGCGCACCCCATGGACTGTAGCCTACCAAGCTCCTCCGTCCATGGGATTCTCCAGGCAAGAATACTGGAGTGGGTTGCCATTTCCTTCTCCAGGGGATCTTCCCGACCCAGGGATCGAACCCAGGTCTCCTGCATTGGAGGCAGCTGCTTTAACCTCTGAGCCCAGGGACTAAGATAGATAAATATGCCTCTCACACTACACACACACACACACACACACACACACACACACACACAGAGAGGCTGACAGCAAGCACACTATTTCACCTGGTGAAAGTTGGTTTTGAACATGACAGAGAAGTAATATAGTGGGTTTCAGTCTTTATAATACCGCCTGTATCAATATATCAAAAACACTAGAAACATACAAATAAACTCATATTTTTTCAGAGGCAGTATCAGTGATATTGGGGTGTTCTTGTTTTTCAAATGATACTGAGTTTAATACAATTATGAGTGTACATCGATTAACCTTTGCATCAGATTTAAATGTATAACCCATTAACTAATTTAATCTCTCTCAAAAAAAAAAAACAAACAGCCATTGGCATTATTCTTTGAATAATCCTTGTTTAGTTTCCATAATGGTATACAGCTTAATGAAAAACTCATTAGGATGTATCATGCAGTATAATTAATTCTGGCTGATTCTTTTGGTGTTAATAGCTAACACAGAGGCTGGATTCCATTTTCCATTGGCTTTATTAATTTTTCATAAACCAATATTTTGACTGTAATGGGTTGTAACAGTTCCACAGAAGTTCTAGAATTGCATTAACTGTCATCAATGCAGTTAGCCTAAGTAGGGTTTTGCCATTTATGTGTTGATTCTTCAACACATTTTTTAAAAAGAAAAAGGGACAACTTCATTTTATGTTTAGAGAGTAAGTATATACATATAATTAACATAAAGTATATTAAACAATATTTGGCCAATTTGTCTCTATTTACACAACAACTTACTTGCCTGGGCTAATAACAGTGAACCATAAATTTTGAAGAGAACACTAAAAGTGGAAAGCAAAACAAAAAAATCTTAGAAACAAAATGGTTTATAACAGAATGGCTGCTCAAGTTAAAACTTAAAGAGAAAAGTGAATCCATCTCATTTTTTTAAAATCTCTGGTAATTTGCTTTCTTTCCTAAGAAAAGTTTTTAGATTAAAGCTAGGAGACATTTTATCAGTGTAACAGCTTTGGTTATTGAACACCATTTTGCTATCTTAGGGTCTGTCAAGAAGCCAGTTTCTATGTTTTGAATATAGATCTGGGTACTAACTCATCACTAAGTGTTCTTATTTTTTTTTTATCAGAGCTGTCAACAGGTGTGTGTGTCTGTGTGTGTGTTAGTCACTCAGTTGTCTGACTCTGTGACGCCATGGACTGTAGCCCGCCAGGCTCCTCTGTCCATGGGATTCTCCAGGCAAGAACACTGGAGTGGGTTGCCATGCCCTCCTCCAGGGAATCTTCCTGATCTAGGGATCGAACACAGGTCTCCTGCACTGCAGGCAAATTCTTTACTGTCTAAGCCATCAGGGAAGCCTTAGTCAACCCTCAGAAGATAAACCAGACTCTAGATTACGGTATTATCAAGTCTTTGGCAACTTTTCTCTAGAAGGTCCTTTCTGATCTTAGTCAATACTTTGCAGCCTTTGGAGAAACCTGATTTTGCCCCAGTAATTCCCATTTCAAATGCACATCAAGTGCTTGTATTATTTTTGTTTCTTTTTAGAATTTTCTCAGTGGATTCTGAAGATAAAGGTTGAGAAACTCCTTTGTACACTACCAAATTCCTTCTTACTCAGCCCTAAAATGCCTTTCTCTCTGCCTTCTTTCCTGGCAAACTCTTACTTATCCTTTCACAACTAATTTATGGCACCACTTTTAAGGCAGAGAGCCTGGCTATTTTCCAGTCTTCCAGGAGGGATCATTATTTATTATGTGTGTGCATGCATGCTCAGTTGCTTTAGTCATGCCTGAGTCTTTGCAACCCTATGGACTGTAGCCTGCCAGCTTCCTTTGTCCAAGGGATTCTCCAGGCAAGAATATTGAAGTGGGTTACCATGCCCTCCTCCAGGGGATCTTCCTGACCCAGGGATCGAACCCATGTCTCCTGTGTCTCCTGCATTGCAGGCAGATTCTTTACCACTGAGCCACTGTTGAGGCCCATTATTTATTATACTTAAGTTTGAATCCTTTATTGTTCTGCCAAATTCTGGAGGGAATCACTGCTACCCCAGTGGGTACCAAAGCGCTTGATGCTTCTCAGGTCTTTGATGCTGTTACTCTGATATAAAGGACGAGTTAAGGGAAGCCAGTGATATGTGTGAATTTATTCACAGCCTCTCTCTGTAGCCCTCCCTTGATGGACATCATGTAACTGAGTGACAGCCAGCTGACCTCATGGGTGCGTGCAGTATTGTGTAATTGCTACCAAGTACAATGCTAAACAGAAACACAACACCTCCCCAGGGAATAAGCTTTGTATTTATTTCTGCAGGGGATCTTCCCGACCTAGGGATCGAACCCAAGTCTCCTGCATCATAGGCAAATTCTTAGCTGTCTGAGCCACCAGGGAAGCCCAGAAAAGGGTTACGTTCATATGATATACAGATTCTTCACATACTAGTCTGTGATTTAAATGAACGAGAGAAACGTTTCTATAATGAAGACAAGGCTCTAACATTTATATAAGAATGGGAGGAGAGACAGGATTTGGCACAGAGGAAGTGCCCAAAGTTGGCTTATGTTGCTGATGTTTCAAATTGCTGAGTATATTGATCAGGGCAGCTTAGAACTTTCCCTGTGAAATTTATCCAGAGCCATATACCCGAACCTAATCTTCCTCCCATGGGCTAAAGGTGGGGTATCTCCTACAAGGTCTTGTCACTCCTCGCTTTGGGGGGAGCTCGCCTTGATGGCCTTTCCATGCAATAGAATGGGGATACATTTATTTAGGAAGTGCTGTTTTCAGCACATAAGCAAGTTCTAATCCTATTTGAAGATCAAAAACGCCCAGAGGGCTCTATCAAAGCTGAGCTGCAGTCCCTCTGTGGGACAGGGAAGGACGCAGATAAAAATTAAGGCCAAATGTGGGCTGGGCTGGGATGAAATCTGATAAGACAGATGCAGGGTGGAGAGGGGAGAAACACAGTGAATTGCAACTGAAAGGGGAGGCAAAGGTAAACAGATGTACAAGATAAACTCTTTGAAGTGGAACATTTCCAGGCTGAAAATCCTTTGCTTGGGGACTTCAATCTGGACTCTTCTGTTCCAGTTCACTGGAGTGCACTGCACTGGAATCTGGCAGATGTGTAAATTATACAAAATATCACCGAGCCAAAGGTCACTCTCTGCATGGGGAGCAGCTCCTTACCGCCATAGCTCTGAGGCCAGGCAGGGCTGGTCCTCCGGGTGGCTACAAGGAAGTGTAGAGCCGTAGAGGGGGCATCCCTGGTGGCTCAGCGGCAAAGAATCTGCCTGCCAAAGCAGGTGATGTGAGTTCAATCCCTGGGTCAGGAAGATCCCCTGGAGAAGGGAACGGCAACGCACTCCAGGATTCTTGCCTGGAGAATCCCATGGACAGAGGAGCCCGTCCACAAGATCACAAAGAGTCAGACATAACTGAGCAACTAAGCGCATACTCTTTAAGGATGCCAAGACCATCACTCAAAATGGGGCACGCTTGGTACCCAGTCTTTTGGTAGATTACCCCAAGCCCAACCCAAAGTCTAGGACTGTGACTGAATTTTTCAACAGCAACAAATGTCAGGCTAACCCAGATTCTGGACAAATCTTACTTTTGTCAGAAGCTACTGTATCCAAATTTCAGGAATGGAATTGGAAAGAAGTCCATCCAAAAGTGTGGCTAAAGGTCATTCTATTAGTTGTAATGGACTCAACAAAGTCAGGTGGGGGTAGAGGGGTAGCTGGCAGGGAGACCTACATCTAACCTTCTTCTGACCCAGTTCTTAGATGAGTCATGGTTCACAGTGGCCAAGAGCTCACAGAAAACCAATACCTTGGTTCAGGTAATCCAAGGTCAAATACAGCTGCCCTTTCGAGATGTGCAATCTCACAGTGCTCATCCATCCTCTTCATTTTTAACCTTTATATTGAGATCCCAATCCTCTTTCCCATCACCTAGCCTGGTATCAAGTCATGTGGTCCGTGGCCAGGTTTGTGCTGACATGGACACAATCAATCCAGGCGACTTCAGTGATCACACTAATCTCTTATATTTCTATCTTACCTTAGAGTCTGTGAAGTTCTATTATACTCATTATTGTATCTGATCCTCCCTATAACCCCAAGATGACCTAGTTTTAAGACCTGGCCACTTTTCAAATGTGACTTTGCAGCCAATGTATGCCTTTCTTGGAGTATGTGCCATTTTGTTTCACACTCCCCCAAACCAGAAATATTTATTTTCAGAAGGAAGATCCACTCAGGACCCCCTTCTTTTCCCCCCTCCCCACCACCAAATCCACTAAAATGATAATAGTGTCACTCAGACTATTGTTCCTCGTCATCTTCGAGGTCTTCAAGTTAATTGGCCCTGAATCTCTCTCCTTTTGATTTTGTGTGTTTCCAGTCATCGAAACCTAACCCCATCTTAGATCTGCACTGCATTGGAAGATCTTTTCCTTTCTCCATTGATCACAACTTGTGGAGTGATTTAACTCTGCTCCAATTTTCCTCTGCAGGCGGGGTGCTCCCCATCCACGGAAGTGAGTTATGCATGTTCAAGTGGTGCATCTTATGAATCTTGTTAAGCTCTGCTGCCTTATAGCCCCACTGATGGAATATTTAATCACAGAAATGAGTTGGCAGATATGATAAACAGTGTGTGTGAGCTCTGAAGCCATCTTACCAGCAACTAAGAAATGGATGAATTTGCCATTTGTCAGCACTGTGTCGACAACTGTGTATAGCCTTCTGTTATTTATTTTTACTTTGTTTCACTTATGTGTGAAGATTAAAAGTGCTTTCCATCAACAGTTTTGTTGGCTTGATATCATGATTATCCCTTAAGGATATAATTTAAAAAAAAATCTCTTGTCACAATGACAGGGAAAGTGTTGAGGTTTTTCCCTCAGTGTTGAGATCCCTGTTGAGTTCTCCTCTTAAAAATCCTATTTCTAATTATACTAAGTAACTTGAGAAATGCTATTGGCAATGGGCTTCTCAGGTGGTGCTAATGGTAAAGAACCTACCTGTCAATTCGGGAGACTTAGGTTTGATCCCTGAGTCAGGTNGGCTAAAGGTCATTCTATTAGTTGTAATGGACTCAACAAAGTCAGGTGGGGGTAGAGGGGTAGCTGGCAGGGAGACCTACATCTAACCTTCTTCTGACCCAGTTCTTAGATGAGTCATGGTTCACAGTGGCCAAGAGCTCACAGAAAACCAATACCTTGGTTCAGGTAATCCAAGGTCAAATACAGCTGCCCTTTCGAGATGTGCAATCTCACAGTGCTCATCCATCCTCTTCATTTTTAACCTTTATATTGAGATCCCAATCCTCTTTCCCATCACCTAGCCTGGTATCAAGTCATGTGGTCCGTGGCCAGGTTTGTGCTGACATGGACACAATCAATCCAGGCGACTTCAGTGATCACACTAATCTCTTATATTTCTATCTTACCTTAGAGTCTGTGAAGTTCTATTATACTCATTATTGTATCTGATCCTCCCTATAACCCCAAGATGACCTAGTTTTAAGACCTGGCCACTTTTCAAATGTGACTTTGCAGCCAATGTATGCCTTTCTTGGAGTATGTGCCATTTTGTTTCACACTCCCCCAAACCAGAAATATTTATTTTCAGAAGGAAGATCCACTCAGGACCCCCTTCTTTTCCCCCCTCCCCACCACCAAATCCACTAAAATGATAATAGTGTCACTCAGACTATTGTTCCTCGTCATCTTCGAGGTCTTCAAGTTAATTGGCCCTGAATCTCTCTCCTTTTGATTTTGTGTGTTTCCAGTCATCGAAACCTAACCCCATCTTAGATCTGCACTGCATTGGAAGATCTTTTCCTTTCTCCATTGATCACAACTTGTGGAGTGATTTAACTCTGCTCCAATTTTCCTCTGCAGGCGGGGTGCTCCCCATCCACGGAAGTGAGTTATGCATGTTCAAGTGGTGCATCTTATGAATCTTGTTAAGCTCTGCTGCCTTATAGCCCCACTGATGGAATATTTAATCACAGAAATGAGTTGGCAGATATGATAAACAGTGTGTGTGAGCTCTGAAGCCATCTTACCAGCAACTAAGAAATGGATGAATTTGCCATTTGTCAGCACTGTGTCGACAACTGTGTATAGCCTTCTGTTATTTATTTTTACTTTGTTTCACTTATGTGTGAAGATTAAAAGTGCTTTCCATCAACAGTTTTGTTGGCTTGATATCATGATTATCCCTTAAGGATATAATTTAAAAAAAAATCTCTTGTCACAATGACAGGGAAAGTGTTGAGGTTTTTCCCTCAGTGTTGAGATCCCTGTTGAGTTCTCCTCTTAAAAATCCTATTTCTAATTATACTAAGTAACTTGAGAAATGCTATTGGCAATGGGCTTCTCAGGTGGTGCTAATGGTAAAGAACCTACCTGTCAATTCGGGAGACTTAGGTTTGATCCCTGAGTCAGGTAGATCCCCTGGAGAAGGGAACGGCAACGCACTCCAGGATTCTTGCCTGGAGAATCCCATGGACAGAGGAGCCTGGGGACTACATCCCCAGGGTTTCATATAGTCAGACATGACTGAAATGACTTAGCATGCACACACTGGCAACAGATATTTGCAGATTTCTACTTCTATTTATTACTTTCAATTTTATTTTGACTCTAAAATGGAATGCTCATAGAAGCTGACTGGAGTCTTTGAAACTCACCTGGGCTTTTTTTTTTTTCTATTGACTTATCAATCATTTGTCATAAGAATATGCCTCAAGGAGTCTGAAGATCATTAGGCTTAGAAAAAAAATCATCAATGCTGCTGCTTAGTTTTATAGGAAAACACCCACTTGTCTTTGGAGGAGATTTATATACATTCATAGAATATGTTGATTTAGGTATATCTGCTTCTGGAGACTGGTACTGGATAAGCATTTAAAAGAGTCCTTACAGGCATAACTTGATGAGAGTTCAGAAAAACCACCCCCAGTGAAAGACCTTTCATAACAGGTTTCTAAATGGTTCCCTTGGAACGTGTGTGCGAGGGAGAGTGTGTGTCATAATTTATCAAAGCAAATTAATACTGTTCAGCTAGTAATTAAAGATCCTCATTAAGAGGTGTAACTATTCTCCCCACCCCCACCTTGCATTAGCAATAAGAATGCACTCAGGGCGTCAAGAGGGTATAGACGAAAATCAATAACCTGCCATTTTATAATTAAAGAGAAAATAAATGTTAGGGAAAAGTCCACTAAATTAGGAAAATTACCTTAAGGAGAAATTGAAAATATTGATTTTAATTTACAAAATATGTGGACTTTTCCTGCCCCATTCTGGGAGACAATTGGAGGCTGGGTTGTTAACTCTGTATAAGCTTCAGAAAATCAATGATTATACTACGGGGATATGGTGATCTTTGTCATTAATGCAAAAATCTTATATATAGAAATGACTAATAAAATAAGGCTGGTTCTCTATCTCAGGTAGATACAGCGCTGACCTGTGAAACACCCACAGCAAATCAATGACATGGTCTTCATTTCAGCTCTGGGGCACATTCAAAATTCCAAGATAAATCCTGACTATTTTTATAGTTGGGGAAATTTTGAATGCCCCCTAGATTCTTAGTCATGGATATTTAAACGGATAACATAAGGTGTTATACCTGGTTATGGAAATGAATACGTTCTATGGCTCTGTTTTGCATATATGCATTCCACACACACAGGTGCCTGAAATTTCAAATGGAAGCTAGCAGGATTCTCAGGGTTTATGGGTCTTCAAGTATTTCAAAAGAATTGTTGTGGAGTGTTGAGTTTGCAGCAACATTTTCCCAGATTTCTGAATATGATGAACTCTGGCAACCCACTCCAGTATTCTTGCCTGGAGAATCCCATGGACAGAGGAGCCTGGCGGGCTACAGTCCNTTGTTGTGGAGTGTTGAGTTTGCAGCAACATTTTCCCAGATTTCTGAATATGATGAACTCTGGCAACCCACTCCAGTATTCTTGCCTGGAGAATCCCATGGACAGAGGAGCCTGGCGGGCTACAGTCCATGGGGTCACAAATAGTCAGACACAACTGAACACCCGTGCATGCACACACGCACAGTCTACCAACACAGACAAACATACAGGCAAAAAGAGACAGCCTCTGGTTTTGAAGGATGGCCCAGATACCGGCCACACCAAACACAAATATCCAGATTTCTCAAGTAACATTTACTTATCTGTCCTCCCCCAATCTTTTTTTTTTAGATTCAAGTTTACTGGAGCAGCCTATAGAAATAATTACCCAGTGTCCAGGCTCCTGAAAACCTCCCCTGACACAACCATCTAAATATGATGGTGGATTCCCTGGAGGAGGAAATGACACACCCACTCCAGTATTGTCGCCTGGAGAATTCCATGGACAGAAGAGCCTGGCGGGCTACAATCCATGGGGTTGCAAACAGCTGGACACAACTGAGCAACTGATCACAAGCAGCATGCATGGTGGATGGAATAATCCAAAAACGATCATTTCATTTCTCTCTTTAATTTGACTTACTTGGACAGAGTAATAATGTGATCTACTATCAGAGGGCATGCTTAGTAAGAATGATGACTTGTAAAATTCATAAAAAATAAAGCAGAATAAGCTGGTTGCAAAGAACCCAGGCTCTTAACTTCAATTCTAGCTGGCTTCTTATCAGCTGTGAAATCTTAATCTCGTGATGCAAACCCTTTGGACTTTAGTTTCCACATTTGGGAAACTGCTGTGAGGATTCAAATTCATTAATTTAGGTAAAGTGCTTAAAGTAGTGCCTGACCAAAAAATACTCAGTCAATAGTAACCCTTATAATAACTGATTCTTTCCCTGGAGTCCAATGACCTGACTTCTGAGGCTGGGCCCAGGGCTCATTTCAACGGTTGCTCTAACGCTCTAAGAGTTATACAGATTCATTTATTCATGTGTAAGTCATTCTGGATGGTTTCTTCTGAATTAACAACCTCTTAGACACTCACATACATGCAAAGAGGTTTGAAATCACTTATGTGGTGTTTTCCTGGTTGCATGAGCCAAAAGTGAACAGTAATTATATTGCACGGGGCTGAAAAAATACACTTTCTTCCTTCTGATTCAACTCACACATTTATACTCTACCTCCTCATAGGACAGTGTCAAGCTTCCTGTTCTTGATCTCATTATTTTGGAGGAGAAGACATACACATTGGCACATACACAGAGAAACTCTGCCACCTTTCTATTCTAGCAACTCCATCTCACCAGGCACCACCTGCAAATACACCGAAGCTGCTTTCCAACTTCCTCCTTGCCCTTTCAGGAGAGTTCATTTCTTTGGAGCTTTGGACAATCCCAGCAATGTCTGTGCCCCCTGGATTGGATACCCTAAGCTCTGAAGCACTAGGCCTCTGTCACATGGAGAAGAGAATCTTTTAGTCTAGAGAGTCACCCAGAATTCAGCAGAATCAGCTCTCTGTTAACTTTCCCCTTATGCCAGAGAGGTGGGGCATTAACTGATTTATCTGTATTTCCCCAACATTTATATGGTGCCAGTTATGCACCAATACTCTTCATATATCAACCCATGTAATTCTTATAAATACTTGTGAGTTTGTTACTACCACCATCTCCCACGGAACAGATGAAGACACTGAGGCACAGAGAAGTTAAGCAACTTGCCTAGAGTCACACATCTGGTAAGCAGAGAAACCAGGATTCCATCCCAGGGCGCCTGAGAGTAACATCCATGTTCCTCACTCCACTACGTGTCTTCTTGGGAAGCGGATCCCACCACATAATCATGGAAAGTCTCAAGGCTAGGTCCCTCTCCCTCCCTCCCATAAGAGTCAGCACAACTATTTCACTATTAGAGTCCCTTGATGTAGTCCAGGCTTGTAATAAAATTCACACATGAAGAACAACTCCAAACACTATCTAAAAAATGGAACTCAGCTATCATGTCGGGACTTTCTAGATTTACCATCTTTTAAAATCAAGTTGGTTTTTCTCCTAGAGCAGCTATTCAAATTTCCTATACTCCTTGGTCATCCACTAAGATCACTGTTGACTTTCAGGAAAATGACCGATGTAGAGCATCGCAGAAGAGAGAAAGCAAGGGGAGTGGCTTACCATCCAGAGATTACAAAAGAGTGGATATAAACCAACGAGTCATTGATTTCTCCTTATTAAAAAACAAGGGCCACATCGAAGCAAGACTTCTTCTCAGCCTCTACATGGCAAACCTACTAAGGCTGAACATCCCAGATGTTCAATGCAGCTTTGCTCATGAGCAGGAAAAATAACTGGTAGAAGTTAACAGGCAAAGCCGAGCAAAAAAATAAAAAACCAGCCTCAGCTGCTGTTGCTTCTGGGTTACTCTCTCCCCAAATTTGATGACCAAGTTTTCTGGGACAGAGGATTTGAGCGGTATTTGGTGGGTGGCAAGGAAGGGATGAGGAGAAAGATATAGACCCTTGAAGGCAAAGCAGAGAGAAAGGGAACCACTATGGAACATTGATTAATGGAGAAAGAAGGAAAACTTAACTTTCCTAGTTTTCTAAATAATTCTCTTCGCAATTCCAACTCACTGCCACATGACTGGGATAATTAATCCAATTCTCTGCTTTGCCAAGGGAAAAAAAATGCAACTCCAAATGGAAAGGTATGGCTAAAAGACACACTCAGGCACATTGAAAGAAAATCTGCATGAACAGCCGTCCATTTGTTCAAAGGCTCTTGAACAAAATCTCAATGCTTTTTTTGAGGCAAAGTCTATGTGAAACATCACAAGGGGCTGTGGCCCCATGCTTATATCAAAATGTAACTTACATGATTCCCCTTCTTTTTTTTTTTTAAGATTTTTTTGAACACTTTTGGTTTTGCCTTAAAAAAAGTCATTCAGAACTTGGGAGAATAGGAATTTATTGGTTCAGATTATTTGATGAAACCCACTCTTTCTGGGCAGGCAAAGCACATTTAGAAAAGACAAAGAAAACATCATGCCAAGAGAAACTCTTTACCTGCATAGAATTCAGGACTGTACACTGCACCCACAACTGGATTCAATTTCCAGCCTTAAAATAAATACACAAAAATGTTATCACATTTGATTCAACAACTCATATTATTGCAAGTTAACCACAAGTCAAATGGGTTGGCATATTTTTTTTTAATGGATTTATGGCCTTTGATTTTCTGCCTACACACATTAATAGCATGGAAACTACTGACCAGCTACAGATGAACCTTTAGAAAAGGATATGGTAATTGATTCTGCCCCATATCCATATTTTCTAGAGCCCCTATAATAACTTAAATATTATCTTCTTTCATGTATTGCTGCTAGATAATCCATCACATCTCTTTGTATTAAGTTTGCAAAATTTTGGAAGCTCACATAAAGTGGAATTCTTTAGAAACATTCTTCAGTTCAGTTCAGTTCAGTAGCTCAGTCATGTCGGACTCTTTGTGACGCCATGAACTGCAGCATGCCCTGTCCATTGCCAGCTCGCAGAGTTTACTCAAACTCACGTCCATTCAGTCAGTGATGCCATTCAACCATCTCATCCTCTGTCGTCCCCTTCCCCTCCTGCCTTCAATCTTTCCCAGCATCAGGGTCTTTTTNCAGAGATGGGGAAAATAATCAATAATACATATTATTGGTTTCTCAACTTGCTTCTCAAACCCAGCTGTAGTTTTTTTTAAAGGGTCTTGTCCTGAGGACGAAAACAAAATAAAGCATAATTGAGCTTAAGAATCAAGTCGCAAATGGTGTTCTCTTCCATAAAGCTTTGGTGTGTTAGGTAGTGAGGAAAAGCTTATTAACTTCGTGGTCAACTCAAGCAGAACTATGCCCCTAACATCTTCCATTGGAAACTGTAGGTACACTTTGCTAAGTTGTAGACTGAAGGTGAGGCCAAGAGAAAACCAATCATAAAGTGTGAGATGCATTACTGCTTAATACCTTTAATAGACATAAGGCAAACTGTTCCTGAAAAGACACATTTGCAATGTGAAAAAGATGACCCTATGGATTTTTATTAACTTAAAAAGATGACCCTATGGATTATCATGTAGTTTAGATTTCCTCTCTTCTTGGAGAATCCTAAATTGAAGAAATTTTCCACTGAGCTTAACCTGAAAGCTATAGGCATGAGAATTCAGATTTGGTAACTGTCAACGACAGTTCATTTTCTTTCTCAGAAGAAACCAATCCTGTGGATACCTTGATCTTGGATTTCTAGCCTCCAGGCTGGGAGAAAATACATTTCTGTTGTTTAAACCACCCAGACCAGAGTACTATGTTATGGTAGCCCTGGAAAACTAATAAAAGCAAACAATCAGCTCTCGCCAAGAATGAACAGTAATTCCACACTCCAAAGAAAATAAATATTTTCCTGGAGAAGTCAAAAGCAAAGCCTTCTCAGAATTAGCTCTGGACACACACACACACACACACACACACANTGGCAAAGTAATGTCTCTGCTTTTTAATATCCTGTCTAGGTTGGTCATAACTTTTCTTCCAAGGAGCAAGTGTCTATATTCTAATAATTGTCATTCCTAATTGTGACCCAGAGACCCTATAGAATTCCAAAGTGCTTTCTAAAACCCAAATAAAATGACATTTATTCACTACAGATTGTGTGGAATACATTTCAAATCAGTCAAGAACCATACAAATTCTTAGTCAATGTATGATATCTAAGAGAACTTTCAAATAACCTGTATATAGGATTAACAGCAGCCAAATGTTCTGCATGGTGCATTTCTGTAAAATAAATCCCGGCCCTTTAGAAACTTCAACTTAAGAAAGTAGCAAACAAGATTATCTGCAAATCAGGAAGCTGTCTGCAGTACACAGCCACTGCACACTATTTAGGGAACAATCTATGGGTTGCCCTGGTGGGGCTCAGTGCTAAAGAATCCGCCTGCAATGCAGATGGCACAAGGTCAGGCCCTGGGTCGGGAAGACCCCCTGGACAAGGAATGGCAGCCCGCTCCAGTGTTCTTGCCAGGGAAATGCCATGGATAGAGGAGCCTGGCAGGCTACAGTTCATGGGTTCTCAAGACATGACTTGGTGACTAAACCACCAGCTCAAAAAATGATCATGCTTTAGGGTTTGGTAATTAATTCCTGTTCCTTCTGGTATTTTGTGTGTGTGTGAAAGCATCTATTATAGAACTGCTGAAAGACAGAGAAGGACAGGTATGGGAAACCCTGTGTCCTTGGGCTGAAGGTTAAACACCAGAGGTCCTTTACTAAATGCTCCTGAGAAAAAGAATGGTGAGAGTTGTGACATGAGAGAAGGTATTTCTGACAAGTACTCTCGGAGCTTTTTCTGGAAGCGAGAGGTGTGCCATCCCATTGTCNAAAATGATCATGCTTTAGGGTTTGGTAATTAATTCCTGTTCCTTCTGGTATTTTGTGTGTGTGTGAAAGCATCTATTATAGAACTGCTGAAAGACAGAGAAGGACAGGTATGGGAAACCCTGTGTCCTTGGGCTGAAGGTTAAACACCAGAGGTCCTTTACTAAATGCTCCTGAGAAAAAGAATGGTGAGAGTTGTGACATGAGAGAAGGTATTTCTGACAAGTACTCTCGGAGCTTTTTCTGGAAGCGAGAGGTGTGCCATCCCATTGTCTGGCACAAGTGATGCACCTATAAGAACAGCTGAGAGGTAGCCACAACCTACTGAGCCACTAAGGAAGAGTGTGTGTGTGTGTGTGTGTGTGTGTGTGTGTGTGTGTGTGCTCAATCATGTCTGACTCTCTGTGACCCCACGGACTAATAGCCACTGAGGAAGACAGAGTAAGTCCCCTACATATGAACAAGTTCCATTCTGAGAGCATGTGCATAAGTCCAATTTGTTTGTAAGTCCAACAAAGTTAGCTTAGATAACCAACTGACACAACTGGCTATATAGGTTTATAATACTTTGCACACAAATAACACAAAAGACAAAAAATAAAGAAGACATTTTTAATCTTACACCTTGTAACAGTACCTTGAAAAGGACAGTACCTTGAAAGGACAGTACCTTGAAAAGTATAACAGCTGGCATCCAGGGGCTGGAATCAAAGGAACAGGCAAGAAGAGAAGGGAGAGGAAGTGGGAGATGGTAGAACTGAAGGATCGTCAGCAATAGGAGATGGAGGGCGAGCTACAATTTCATTCATGCCCGACGCTGATGGAATGCATCTATCTTATCGTCTATCTGTCCGTCCATCCATTCATCCATCCATCTGTATCATTTCTATTATCTCCATCCATCTGTATCATTTATATTATCTGTCTTTGGTTGATCAATCAACCTATCAGCTCTTATCAACACTGACCTGATGTCTTCCTAGGCACGCAGCTTCATCGCATTATCTATCCACCAATGATCTACCAGTTCACTAAGTCTCCCTACAGAAAACTTTCAGTCAACATAAACAGGAAAGAAACAAAACAATACTCTCCCTCCTCAGGAAATCCATGCCATATCACAGTCATAAGCATTAATTGAGAGAGATAAATGATTAGGTCTCTACAAGAAGCCAACAAGGATCTGTGAGCAGCGAAATCCAATGAGACTGCGCAGGGAGCCCTGGGAGGGTTTTCCCTTCTTCCCATCACTGGTCCTGTCTCTTAAATAAGGCTACTCTATTCCCACTGGAGGAGAAACAAAGGCATTTCTGAACCACACCTCAGGCATGGAAACCTGACTTCTCATTTCCCTCCTCCCTCTGAAGTGGATTTCTCACCAAGATATCCCCCTTTCAGAAAATGGCATCTCCATCTGCTTTGCTCCTCCAAACAAAATTCTTGATCAATAATGCCTTGATACTCCCTTAATCCTCACATATCCTGTACCATCCATTAAAAAATCCTACAGGTTAGACTTTGAAAAGGTACTTCTACTCTCTCTACATCCCTCTCTTACCAATGCCATCATGCTAGCCTAGACATTACTACTTGTTAAGTACATGGCAACAAACAAGTCCACACAATCTAACTCAAGTCCATTTATTTGGTACCACTGTTCCTCTCCCTCTAATCTATGGTGATACTGGCCTTTTAAATCTTTTCAAAAGAACTAAAGATCCTTCTAGATCAATCTAGAGCATTCTGAATTGTACCCACTGCTTGCTCTGCTTGGACAGATCTGCCCAGTACTCAAAGTTTACCAGCTATGACAAACCCAGACAGCATTAAAAAACCAAAGGCATCCCTTTGCCAAAAAAGTTCCATCTAGTCAAGCTATGGTTTTTCCAGCAGTCATGTACACATGTGAAAGTTGGACCATAAAGAAGGCTGAGCACTGAAGAACTGATGCCTTCAAAATGTGGTGCTAGAGAACTCTTGAGAGACCCTTGGACTGCAAGATCAAACCAGTCAATCCTAAAGGAAATCAAGCCTGAATATTCATTGGAAGGACTGATGCTGTAGCTGAAGCTCCAATACTTTGGCTACTTGATGCGAAGAGCTGACTCATGGGAGAAGACCTTGATGCTGGGAAAAACTGAAGGTGAAGGGTGTGACAGAGGATGAAATGATTGGACGGCATCACTGACTCAATGGACGAGTTTGTGCAAACTCTGGAAGACAACGAAGGACAGGGAAGCCTGGCATGCTGCAGTCCATGGGTTGCAAAGAGTCAGACTCAGCTGAGCAACTGAGCAACATCATCTTCTCCAGGGCAGGCTGCCTAACGTCTCTCCCTTGTCCACTCTTCAGGCTGTCCCCTGATGCAATTCCCAGCTTTGTTTTTTGCAAAGCAGTTAACACCGCCTAGATTTCTCTTTTTTCTTTCTTCGCTTGCTCTTAATTGTTTCTATAACCACCCTCCCTCATTAAAATTGATGGTAAAGCAAGCGGGACTGACTGCTGTCTGAGGTGAATTCCCAACATAGAAAACTGTGTGTTTGGCTCCATAAATATTTACTTAGTTTTGCTCTAAAGGAACTGAAAGAATAAAGAGCTTTTTTCTAATGGACTCATTCCTTTTTGGCTATGTTCTCCTTCTAACCATCGATGACCTGCTTCCTTGTACACCTCTACAAAAAAGGGGGGCACCATTAGGGGTGACTATCTTCAAGGGAAAGGCAATAAGAATCCAGCTCTTGAAAATCACCTCTGCTCAGACTTAACAGGGCTCTTGCAGGCTTATGTAAATGCATGCAAATCAGATGCAAATGGTCTCCTAGTCCCTTCCACTCCTTCTAGTACCTGGAAGGGACCCTTGGGATCACCCTGCTGGAGACAGGAGCCTGCACTGTCAGGAAGATGGACAAAATGATCCCAGTTTTAATTTCTAAGGCAGTTTGTGCTTGTCCCCAGGCCTCGCGAATTCAGAGATTTTGATCAAGGACATTAAACCGAACAATGAGGCTTACAGCAAAGGCAGAATTGCTGATAAAAGCCCATGGCTCCCAGCCTCCCAGAGCCCCCATACAAGAAGGCAATGGAGCAGACACCACACATATGGGGGTCTCACTCCACATCAGACATGAGAGCTGTTCAGAGGGACCCCTCTGCGGCCTGGCTTCAGGGGCTGCCTCCAAATCAGTGCTCCACTCCTTAAATTCAGCTTCATCTGCCAGCCTTCTGTAGAAAACACTGGCTGAGGTCCTTAGTGTTAACTATGGCTGTTCAGTTCAGTTCAGTTCAGTCGTTCAGTCGTGTCCGACACTTTGCGACCCCATGAATCGCAGCCTGCCAGGCCTCCCTGTCCATCACCAACTCCCAGAGTTCACTCAGACTCACGTCCATCGAGTCAGTGATGCCATCCAGCCATCTCATCCTCTGCCGTCCCCTTCTCCTCCTGCCCCCAATCCCTCCCAGCATCGGGGTCTTTTCCAATGAGTCAACTCTTCGCATGAGGTGGCCAAAGTACTGGAGCTTCAGCTTCAGCATCATTTCTTCCAAAGAAATCCCAGGGCTGATCTCCTTCAGAATGGACTGGTTGGATCTCCTTGCAGTCCAAGGGACTCTCAAGAGTCTTCTCCAACACCACAGTTCAAAAGCATCAATTCTTTGGCTATGGCTGTATCAGGTGTTAAAAGACAGGTCTGAATGTGCACACAAACAAATCAACACGTGTCTTCTCCAGGGCTTTGCTGAGTTGAATTTCAAGGAAAACGCATTCAAGAAAGCACCCCTAAATGCCCAACAGGGGTTTCCAAAACTGTCCCGAGGCTTTCTAAAGACGTGTACTGCTAGGAATCTGGTATTTGAAATGCTGCAGAAGGCAATGCCCAAAATGAAAAGTCATTTGCACATTGCATCCGGTTCACTCAGTAACTTTTTCTTTTTTTGAAATACATGTTTATTGTCAACATTTAAATTCACCTGTGATACAAGATTTCTGTTTCTCTTCAAATATTTGCAGAAATGGCACCTTTAGGAATTCCCTACAGACCAATTCGCTGGGGTGACCAGGGACAACCCTCACTTAAGCCCTCAGTTTGTTCCCTGTTACGTGTTTGGCTTGGGGGCCAAAAATCAGCAATCTTTTATAGTTACCCTGTGCTATGTTTTCCTTTTGCTGCTGCTGCTGCTAAGTCGCTTCAGTCGTGTCTGACTCTGTGCGACCTCATAGATGGCAACCCACCAGGCTCTGCCGTCCCTGGGATTCTCCAGGCAAGAACACTGGAGTGGGTTGCCATTGCCTTCTCTGGTTTTTTCCTTCTAGAAGAGAACTATTTTGCTTTGCTCAGTATGAAAACGAAAGAGAGTCAAAAAGGCTGCAAGTTTCTCAGACCTTCTCTGTTTATTTTACTTGGCCAGCCTCTGTTGGCATCCAAATATTTGATCCTTAAACTAGTATATCGATCTGCTTACTATCATAGCAAGAAATGGAACAAGATGGCTATTTATTATTGAGAGTATCATGACATTACATTTTTAGGGCACTTTGTGCCTGCCACTGTGTTGAGTATTTCATCTCCTGTGTATGTGGGGGGGGGTGTGCACACGCTTGTGAGCATTTGTTCACGCTCCATCATTCAGTTGTGTCTGACTCTTTGTGACGCCATGGACTGTAGCCCGCCCGTCTCCTCTGTCCATGAATTTTCCAGGCAAGAACACTGGAGTGGGTTGCCATTTCCTCCTTCAGGGGATCTTCCCCACCCCAAGGAATGAACCCGAATCTCTTTCCGTCTCCTATGGAGACAGGTGGATTCTTTACCGCTGAGCCAGCAAGGAAGCTTCATCTCCCATAATAACCACAAACATCCTATATAGTAGGTCCCATTATTGCTACAGGTCCCACTTGAGAAAGCTCTTATGCAGAACGTTTCAACAGCCTTGCTGCAGGTGAACAGTCCCTAAAAAACAGAGGTGATATAAAATCCACCTCTATATAGTTTCAGATCTTTTTGTTCAGTCTTCACAATTCTTGTGAACACTAAGAAAATAAAAGAGCTACATCCAGCACTCACACTTCTCCAACATTGAAGAAATTCCTGGGATTATGGGTCTCCACTTATTTTACAAAGCAAATATTTGATCTCCAATGAGCACAGTAAGCCCTAACTCTTCTCTGAGGCTTGATGACCTCAGGAAAAACCAGCAATATGGAAGTAGCCCACTCAATTCTCTCCTGATGGAGCTTTCATATTGGGAGGGTTTTCCAGACTCTTCTATGTCATTCCACAGTCTTTTAGAGGCAAGCTCAAAGGTCCTGGGAAAGGGAATCTACCTCCTCCACAGTATTATTAACTGTGCTCCTCTAGAGCAGAGACTCCTAGCTATGTGTCTTACCATGTTAAGGATCGTGTTTTACTCATCACTGGAAATTTTGCAGTTGCTTAACACTTTGTTGGATGATCGACTGATATCCGAAAGGAATGCATGAAATGTGATGATGGCACTGACAGATTCTTTTCCATTTGAAGATGACCTCAAAGTTAGATGACTTGAGTAAATCCATAATTTTGCTGAAGCTTGAGTTTGATGGTTTGTGAGGATGAATGAGGTAGCTAACGAATGAATCCCCCAAATCACTTAATTTTCTCATTTCCATGAGACTTCATTGATCCTCACTTTTCTACTTTTCCCTCCAACTATACTGGTGTCTACGTTGAAAATGTACCATTTGTGGATTTGCTATACATACACATTGTAAAATTTTTGCCATAATCAAGCTAACCAACATATCCATCATCTCACACAGCTACCACTTTCTTGTTTCTTTCTTTTTTGTGTGGTGATAAAATTTTCTATTAACACAGTCATGCTTGTTAAGGATCTAAGTGAAAGTGAAAGTGAAGTCACTCAGTCATGTCCAACTCTTTGTGACTCCATAGACTGCAGCCTGCCAGGCTCCTCTGTCCATGGGATTCTCCAGGCAAGAATACTGGAGTGGGCTGCCATTCCCTTTTCCAGGGGATCTTCCCAACCCAAGGATCGAACCTGAGTCTCTCGCATTGTAGGCAGATGCTTTTACTGTCTGAGCCACCAGGGAAGGCCAAGGATCTAGGAGGGCCCCTATGTTTCCAGAATGTTGTATTGCATTTTATGGGAAATTTTACTTGTAGTGACCACTCATGAATTAAGGACTGATAAAGTTTTGAGAATCCTTTACTTGAATAGTAAAATTCTTCATGATCTCCTCTACGAAACCAACTGTCTTTATATAGTTAGAATTTTCTTTTTCTTATAAGTCAATTCTACTGTGACTATCCTTCCCCAGTTACGTAACATACACAGTCTATGTAACAGGATAACCCCCTGAGTGTCCCCTTTCAGGTATACAGGTGAGAGACCCACGTGACTTATTTCCAGAAACTAAGAATGCAGGGTCCCCCGTAATGGGATAAGAGATACTTATGCCAACACATGGGCTGCCCAGGTGGCATAGTGGTAAAGAATCCACCTGCCAATGCAGGAGACAAAGGAGATGTGGGTTTGATCTCTGGGTTGGAAGATCTCCTGGCGTAGGAAATGGCAACCTACTCCAGTATTCTTGCTTGGAGAATTCCCTGGACAGAGGAGCCTGGGGTGGGGGTGGGGGGTACAGCTCATGAGGGGGCAAAGAGTCGGGCATGACTGAGCAAACAAGCACTTGCCAAGGTGGCAGCAGTTTGGGGCTGCACACTGAATAATCTTTTTGTTCTTGTAGCCGGTTGCCTGAGTGCAGTGCTGCAAAGTGACAGGTGAAAGTGATGCCCTCTTAATACCCGGCATGGCCATAGGATTTTGTTATATCATAATAAAAGGAACAGATGTCACTAATTACTTCATCTCCACTAGCCTCAAATTTTACATCTTTACCACAGGTATAACTATGTCTTCTTTGTAAGATACTATGTGGACCCACTGCATTGAAAATGTTTAACATAATGCCATACAGTCAGTATTCCACAAATGTTGACTATTCTATTCATTGTGGCTTGAACTGTGTCTCCAAGGACCGCAGGTCCAGTTTTTAGCCACTGGGTATGACATTGATCAGTAACCCTCTCTTTAAAATAAATAGGCCTACATATGGCTTAAGGAATATTTGGCTTCCTTTGCCTTATTTTCTCACATCAGCAGCATACATGAACACCTATGCCTAGGTATGTGTGTTGCAAACATACACACACACAATTGCTACTTCATAATTAAAGAAAATGCCCCACAGTCAGATTGGTGCCATGTGTACTAACTCTGGCAAGTTGCAGAGCTATCATTTTTACCCAAGTAGAAAGACTCCATGACACATTAAATCAGAGGTTTGCTTCATTTCAGCACTGGGCATTCAAAGCCTGTTGCAGAATTTTTCTATACCATTTCAGGATTTGTCTTTGGTTGTTGAAAGCTGAAAAAATGGGTTAGCAGAATAAGTAATTCTTCCAGTCTTTCACCTTAGAGTTCTATCACATTGAGGGGATATTTTGTTTAACAGTGCACCTTTAAAATATCAGAACAAACAAATTAATTAAGACAAAAGAAAAACAAAACAAAACCACTGAATGATAGTCGTATTGTTTACAACAGGAAAAAAATGTCAATCAGTATGTAAGGTGGGAATAAATCCTATGTATGGAATGTTATGTAACCACTAGAAAGAATGAATGTAGTCTCTATGTATTTACACTGAAAGAACTCCATACTGATTTATAAAAGTCAATCAGAAATGATGTGTATACCATGACACCATTTATATAAAAATCATACATATGCCACTGTATTATAAATATATACTTATTACACATGTACACAAGAAAGTATAAAATAAAATACAGATAATAATCTGTAATAGTGGCAAGGGGATAGGTGGGAAACCAACATGGCAGTGGTGTCATTCAAAATATATTTTAGCCTTGTCTTCCTCCTTTCCTCCCTTCCTTTCTCTCTCCCCCTCTCTCTTTTCATTTTCTAAATGTCTGTATTTTCATGTTTCATGTGTAATTAAAATGTTAAAATAAAAAATTCCATAAAATTTTCCTTAAAATTGTAATGAAATTGTTATTTTTTTAAAATCCATAAAACAGAGGAAAAACATCTTCCATTCTCACAATGCAACTCAACCATAAACATTTTAGGGGCAATGCCTACCTTAATTCAAACCATGCTGTTTATATATAATTTCTTTTATTTTAAAACTTTTCATTCATTATGAGCCCCTTGGTAGTCTTCATCCTACTCATTATAATGAGGATTGTATCCCAAGAAACTCTAACTTTAACTTACTACATTCCATTCTTTCTAACTTTGGTACAATGAAGCATGTGATTAGCATATGACATCTTTTCCCGCCCCACCACCCCCACCACCATATATCTTAAGAGACATTTCTTCTGAGGATTAAAACATCAAAATGTGTGAATATTTTGATAATTTTTCACATTTTGTAAATCCTTTTTGTGAAGTGTTTTGAGATGTTTTCCTCTTGAGCAAGGGCAGAAATGCATTGTCCTGAAGGGGTCTGCAGTACACAGTAAACAGCCTCCCTTGCCCCAAATGCCACTTGGTAACCCAGAGAGAAGTGTGTAACACACTCATACGTTCTGTTCTCAGTGTGGAAGTCATCATGAGGGACCCTCCAAGGTACTTCAGAAGTCTAATAGCTCCAGAGAATATTCAAAGCCAGAACCAAATGCTGTAGTCCCACTTTCGGGAACGATTAGTGATCAGCGAGGAGGTGATGATTAAGGGAGAAACAAAATGTCCATTCTCCATCAACTGATTCTAATTACAATAAATTAAACCACCCATGTAATTCTCAAATAATTCCTATGCATCTCACCGCACATGGGAGTTATTCCAGAGAGAATGAAATTAGAACATTCACTCTTCACTTGAAAACTAAATTTGCCTTTGTCATGAAATTTATCTTACTGTTTCAAGTGGTCAACTGTAGCAGGTCAGCAGTGAAGACACAGGAGCCATGCTGAGGCAAATATGGCTTGTTGACACATATTCCCCAGTTAAATCCCTTTATAGATTCTGAGGTGGAGACATTTTCTTGTAAGAGGCCAAACTCTACTTACCATTTGTATAAGGGTTGACAGTCTTTTTATTTGTCATTACACGTGCTGTGGCATTATTTACCTATGTACATAGAAAACTCAAATCAGCACATATTCCAGGGCCAGTCCACAGTTCAATTAGTTGCATGCATTATGACTGTGATTACTTATTAAAAAACAAAAAACAAAAACTAAAATGCATTTTAATTTATAAAAGGCAGTAGGTGCATAACAAAATCATACATTTTTATAATTACATTTACTTCATAACCATTTTAACTTAACAAATCATTTCAATAAAGCAATGTCATATCATTTAAAAGTTTAATAAGGAGACAGTAAAAGCAAATTAAAAGGAACTGCATAATTGAAGATTGAAAAGCATGCGTGTACTCCATGGTAACACAGAAACAATAAATAGTTTTTTAAACATAAAATAAGGTTCATATGAAGGAACATGCAGTGGAGGAGAAGAGGGGAGAGACAAGGTACAAGGGAACATAAATGTCAAAAAAAGGACAAACAAGTTTTAGCCGTATGCAACACTTTAAGGGGGAAGAACCATCAGGGAAGCAACATCTAGCATTCAACACTTGGAACAAGAGCCTTTTACATCGCAAGAATTAACAAAATCATTCAAGCTTTAAAGTCACAGCTAACAAAAGGATAAAAGAGAGGGTGCATTGTTTAACACAATATGGAGTTAACAATCTGAGTAAGATGTGCACTGGTCATATCTCAATCCAGTCAGTGCCTCCCAGGCTAGCTTAGAACGTACACTCAGTTACAGGCGTACCAATATCCAAAAAAATAGAGCATCAAGAAAACTTAATACAACAAGTCAAAAAAATTCACGTGGTATATATATGTATAGAGATATATCAGCACTAAATACGTGAAACGGCAGATGGATTTCACCACTTACCATTCACCACCATCGCCAGCATGGGTTTGTATACAGTTACCATGGTTACTGAGAGTTTGGTGAGGGGCCTAAGGATTATCGTCGAGGGTGGGGGGAAATGAAAGGCAAAATATGCAACATCTTACTCCAAAGACTAAAGCATTTTTAACTGGTATTTTTTTTTTTTTTTAAGTTTTAACAAATACGACCCTATGGTCATTTTGAGGGAGAGCCAGTGGTAGAAAGAGTAGATTCTGAGTATAGGAATTTCAGCGTTTTTTTTTGTTGTTGTTGTTGTTGTTTTTTTCCATGAAGAAGGGCCAGATATTGAACAGGAAATCCTGTTTGGTTATTCACGTTGTTAGCAAAAGAATACAAAGATTGAAGCTGGCTTCTTAAAAAGAAAAAAAAAAAAAATGAAAGGTTTCATGACAAAGACCTCTCATTTTTTTTTTTCCCCCAACAACTGTTCTCTTAAACGCTATTCATTTCACAATTTGTTTTAATTTGCACACCACTGTGGATCCCTCATCAGCCCTGCAGTGGAAAGAAAAAGAAAGGAAAAGAAAAAGAAAAGAAAAACAGAAAACTACTCTCTAATTCGTTTTGCAACACTCTCTCCACTGCTTGGAATCTACTGCACCCATTGGTTATAAGACATGAAAAATAAAATAAGAATTAAAAAAAAACAAAACCTTTCAGATTAACCTTTCTTTTGTCTCACTTTTGCCATCCATCTTTCAGCAGTAATAAGAGTAACATAATAAAGGAAAATTAAAAAAAAAAAAGTAAGGCCAGTTTTCCTTTTTATATATAAATATATATATAAACAATGAGAAGGGAATAGGGTCACATACAAGACACAATGATGCATCTGAAACAACAAATGAGCGTGAAGCAGACACTTATCAAAAAGATGAAAAGGAAAATATTTTGGACATGCACCTCGATTTTACGGCCCTCTACCACGGTGCCGTGTAATTTCTCCCTCGCCCTGTCCGCATCGGCACTATTTTCGAAAGTTACGAAACCAAATCCCTACATGCAGGAGGGAGAAGGGAAAACAACATGCAGATTATTATTTTCAGTCAACGACCACTGCGGAACGTTCTCTCGCTTTAATTTCTATTTCTTGTCCTGGCTTCCGTTCTGTAACATGCAAATTAGAGAAATTATAAGAGTACTAAAATGTGCAATAAGTAAGCGACAAATGTGAACGAGATTTTTGTTTTCTGTCACCTGTTAGCTGTCACCCCTGAAGAATTCAAAGAATGATACCCAAAATACCTTTCTAAATGTCACTACAGAAGAAAAGAAATCTAACAGAAAGAAAATGAGATCAAAATAAATGTACAGTGTCTTCACAGAGAAGAAAATGAAATAACGAGGGAGGAAAAAAAAAGGGAACCACTTTCTTGACATGCAAATTAAGAAGAAAAGAAAATAAAACGTGTGCACAAAATTCAACAATGAATGCCAGAGTCTTCTAACGTTGCCTACAGAGTCATGCCGTGTGGTTTTAAGACCATCTCTTCTCCATGCAGTTTTAGGGTTATTCAAATTTGTCAAGTCTACAGCCTTTATGTCTCAAAAAATAAAAATTAGAAGCCTAAAAAAAAGGGGGGGGGAGACCTTTTTTTTTTTTTAATACATCTGAAACTCTTGGCTCTAAATCAACAAAATAATCCCATGAAATGAATAGAAATAAACACTCATTGATTGCTAATACAAACAGGTCAAGTAACATTTTTATATCCCCTCCCTCACCCTTCAAATGACATAAGTGCTTCTGAAACTATCAGCTTTCTGGACTGCTTTACTAACCCCAACCAGAAATGTGTATACATATGGTAAAGTTCTAAGACATTATGCTGATACCCATTTATCGAATCAACAGGTAGAAAATTCAAAACCTCCTTTAATAGAATAGTATTTACAGTAACACTCTAGGTACTTCTTTTACTGATCAGTAACAAATGCACTCTTTTCTGCACCACTGGTATATTTTGCTTTAATATTTCAGCCTCAAAAAGAAAAAAACAACAACCCCCCCCTACACATCACATCGTCAAAATTCATCCTTTTCTTCACTGACACTGTTCTTAAGAAGAGTACAGAAAATATGACACATTATTTTTAAAACCCCTAAAAATATTTGTACATCTTGTTCAGAAATATACACCAACCATTTGAAACCATTCCAGTGTAAATCTGCCCAGCTCTTTCTGGTCTTCACAGTATAAACAGGGTAAAATAATGCAATGTGCCAAGATTGCTCTTTGTGTTAGGTAATCTTTACATAAAGGAAAATGTTGGTGTTAAACTTAGCTGGAGCGGTAGGACAGTCAGTCTTATTAATAAAACAAACAATTACAAATCTCAGCTGGTCATAACCAATTTGTTAACTCTCAATTCCTCATTAGGTCATGAAAGAAATCTCCGAAAACTCAGGGTTTGGGAGAGCTGTTTCAGTTTCAGAGAGCTGTTACCCAGGGTTCCAACAAGGGAGAACTTTCCAATATTATGATGGGCTCCTCCATAGAGGATAACAGCTATGGATGTAGTCAAGTTAGATTAGAGATGGTGAAATCTGATAGAGGAAAAAAAAAAATTCTTCACTTGGGGGATTAGACTGAATTACCTATTTCCTAGAGTAAGGATCTGTGATAAGGACAGATCTGAATTATTTGACTAATTTAAGATTATAAGCTTAGAAAGACCCTACTTAGTCCTGCTCATCACTGATGGGATTAGCCACATTTGGTACACAAACATACATGCTGACTCATTTTGAAACAATAGCACTTCAATAGGAAAAAAAAAAAAATCTGAAATGTTGGTACTATTTGTTGCCTCTGATTTGGCCACTGGGTCTCAGATTGAGTTATACATCAGAAAGAACTGGGGGGCATATAAAACATTCAGATTTCTAAGCTCTGATGCATGTTTCTTGGATCAGAATCCCAGAGGGGAGCCCAGAAATCTGTTTGCCGAAAAAGTTACCTATGTGGCCCAGCAATTGGGTTTCCATGGCTTCTTCTATCACTAAGCCGTGTCTGACTCTTTGCAACTCCACAGGCTGCACCATGCCAGGCTCCCCTATCTGTCACTATCTCCCGGAATTCACTCAAATTCATGTCCATTGAACTGGTAATGCTATCTAAACATCTCATCCTCTGCTGCCCCCTTCTCCTTCGGCCTTCAACCTTTCCCAGCATCAGGGTCTTTTCCAATGAGTTGGCTCTTTGCATCAAGTGGCCAGAGTATTGGGCCTTCAGCTTCAGGGTTAATTTCCCTTAGGATTGACTGGATTGATCTCCTTGCAGTCCAAGGAGACTCTCAAGAGTCTTCTCCAGCACCACAGTTGGAAAGCATCAATTCTTTGGTGCTCAGCCTTCTTTACGGTCCAACTCTCACATCTGTACATAACTACTGGAAAAACTGGAGCAGTTTAGGGAGTGGAGTGAGTTTTTGTGATGAATATCTATTTGACTTGGTGATTCAGATCTTAAATGTAGGAATCAGCCAAAATCACACAGAAATGTTCTCCTCCTGACCTCTAAGACCAAGGCTCTAGCATCCTGAACCATGCCATACATTTAATAAATAATTAGGGAAAGTAGGACTGTGACTCCATCTGGGGCACTTCTCTCACTTGCCTAAGAAAGGAAATTCACAGTCCAATCTGATATACCAATGGAGGATTTGGTGGCATCATTGTTGCTAATGGGTCCTGACAGTCATTGTCACCACAGTGCTGGGAAGAACTGAACACTCGACCCACTTGAAGAACACAATCCCCACAAATGGAGTCAGAATGATTCCAATCTAAATCCTAGGCAAACCACATTGGCCTAAGATCTGCATCCTGTCTATGAGGAAGAGATGAAAGTAGAAATAGAAATCTCTTCTGAATCCCAAGTTCATAAATTAAAGAGGAATTCTACTCCATTTTCACTTTGCTTTCAAGTAAAAATAATATAGTGATTCTTTTTTATTATTATTCTTACTCTTATTATTTTCTGCTAAACATTTTTTTTCTTTCCCTGAGTGGTTCAATATATCTCATTTCAACCTGCTGAGAAGCCTAGCTGAAATTTGGCAAAGCTGGGTTCATGAAGACCTTGCTACAGAAACAGTCACCCAAATGCCAAAGGGCAGTTCCTATCTGGCCCATGGGACCATCCTACCTCCACCCAGCCAAGAAGGGATGTGACATCCCTGGTTCAGAAGATAGCCAGGTGCTTTTCTGGGAAGCCACACCATGGCCAGGCAGACGGCCACCTGGCCATTTTGAGGCACCCACTCCAGCAGGTACGGGTGCTGGCAACTTTGAAAGTAGGTGGCAACAAAGCTTGTTTCTTTTGCCCTGCCTCTTGGTCAGTGGGCTTCTTTGGTGGTTCAGATGGTAAAGAATCTGCCTGCAATGTGGAAGACCCGGGTTCAGTCCCTGGGTTGGGAAGGTCCCCTGGAGAAGGGAATGACTCCAGTATTCTTGCTTGGAGAATTCCATGGACAGAGGCTACAAGTCCATGGGATTGCAGAGTCAGACATGACTGAGCGAGTAACACTCTCACTTCGTGGTCAGTATCCTGTCTTTGGCAAAATGCAATACTTAGAATACTCTTAAAATTACTCTGAATATTTTTTTTTTAATCTCAATTTCAAAAAAGAAGCACCTTTTGGATTTGGATTGGAGAACACAGGATCTGAGTACGCTGTAATGATCCCATATAAAGGTCAAGGATGCAGGGGAGGCTACATCGCCCAGGGAGGAGCCAGTCGGAAGAGAGATGCTACTTCCCAAGGTTTGCCTTGGGCGGTGGTGGTGGGGAGGTGGCTGAGAGAAGGCACAGTCCTGCAGCAGACATCTGTGATGACTGTGCCCTCTGATGGGAAGGTGTGACTCCTAGGCAGATAATGGCAACCCTAACGTGGACCAGCCATGACTTATTCATTTTTCCATCTTTTTGTGAAACATACATTCTGGCCTTCCTGTGTCCCCGTTATTTTTCTCTTTTAGTTGTCTGGGCTATATTTTTGTAATAACACACATACAACCTTTAGCGTGCAAATTAAGGCTTTGAAGCACCCAGGATGGATGCCGCACTGACTTTTCATCTTACATGAAAACACGATTCCTCCAGTTTCTGGTACAGAGAGCTCCTATCACCTAGAAGAGGAGGAGCTGTTGATTAAGGGTCTGAAGACTCATAAAGCACACTTGTTCCCAATCACCTTTCTCCACATAGCCCCTTCTCCCTTCCTTCCCTCCCCTGGGGCCTGTCTTACTTATCTTTCTCTCCAAGCCGAAATGCCCCTTCTTCCCAGAAGCCCTCCTGGCTTTCAACAAGATGGGTCTGCCTGCTTGGAGTCTCAGCAGTCTCTCATTCACCAGGAAACATAGCAAACTGTGTCACACTTGTTTGTCTCAAGGATTTGTCTCTCAGATACTCAGGGAAGTCCGAGAACAGGAAGCACTTCTGTCTGTCTCACGTCCGATTCACTAGCCTGGTACTGGAGTGAAACCAAGACTGTGTTTCTTGTCTTAGTCGCCAAGTCCTGTCTGACGCTTTTGCAACACCATGGACTGTAGCCCGCCAGGCTCCTCTCACCTTGGGGTTTCCCAGGCAAGGATACTGGCTGCCTTTCCCTTCTCCAGGCGATCTTTCTGACCCGGAGATCAAACCCTCGACTCTTGCATTGGCAGGAGGATTCTTTACCACTGGCCACTGGGGAAGCCCAAGCCAGCACTATAGATACTACTGAGTCAAAGAGCAGACTGCACCTTTCCCAAATCTATGAAAACACAGCCATCTCTGTCTAGCCCCCCAGATAAAATGTTTCAGGTGTAAACACAATGTTTTAAAATCTCTTAAAAGAAAACTTGAATGATAGGATCTCTCACCCCCGAAATGCCAGCTCATTGCATTTTCAAAGTCTGCCCAGATCCTTTTAAAATGTGATTTCTTTGTTTACTTGCTATCCGTATACACATGAACTTGTACATTATATATTCTCAGGATAATATAGATATTGCCTGTATATGGACAGGTGTACATGCACGCATGCACACAAACACAAACACACACACACACACCAACCACCCCCAGAACAGACAGCCATCCTCACTCTGCATTGAGTGACTGTCCCGGGGAAGGTCCCCAAAGATGATGGCTCGAAGGTGAGCTCCTAGCTCGTAAGGGCTCTCCTATTTCCTGGCTGCTTCTCCACCATCAAATGATGAAAATGAGGTCATTCCGGCGGTGTATGGCTTCTTGACCATTGAAATGGAAATGTCCCTTTCCATAAGACTTTTCCCATTAAGGATAACATCAAGTTCTGAACAAGGGCATGGCAACCTACTGCAGTATTCTTGCCTGGAGAATTCCACAGACAGAGGCATCTGGCAAGCTACAGTCCAGGGGGGTCACAAAGAGTCAGAGATGATTGAGCGACTTAACACTCCCCCTTTCAATTACGAAGGATATTCCTGTGTGGGCTGCTACCTTCATTCAGCAGTTCCCAACTGCAGTGTCTCCGGGACACTCCAGTGGTACCAGTCAGCTCCGACACCTTCAAGACTGGTTCTTTCAGCAAACCCACTGAGAGAGGCTATTTTTAATATTTCTTCATGAAAAAAAAAAAGGCAGCTTCACAGCTTCACAAAATCAGTCTCTGGATGTGGCAAACTTAAATGGTCTTATTCCTAAAGCCCCAGAGACAGGCTCATCACAGGAATGACGTAAGAAATCTTAAAAATAGCATCACCATTGTACTTTCAGAATAACAAATGATATTCTAATGTCCTCAAACAACTCTGGGAAAAAAAAAAAAAAGATTAAACAATTTCCATCAACTGGCAAAAGTCACAAAACAAAATACACATGAAATATGGATTTAGAAAAGAAAACTTTAAAGGCAGTAGTACTTTGGACTCAGGATTAAAAGAAAGTTGGCCAACTTTCTATGTCATCTTCCACAGTTTCACCCAGAATACATGTCATAAGTGAAAGGGATCCGCACATTTTTCTCTTAATGGACGTAGCTTTGTACATGTAGAAAAAGTCCCTGTAATGGTTTCTCATACCAGAGCAGAAAAAGAGTTAACTTATTTTCTCCCAGCCTGGAGGTCAAACTACTGACATATTATAAGGATTACTGTAACTATCTGAAATTAGAGCAGAAAGACAAGGCCCTTAAAGTAGCAGAACTTCAGAGTGTAATGAATTGATTTTTTTTTCTTTTTTTCTACTCATCCAGCATAACACAATACCATTTTGGCTGTGGCAAAGAGAATACTGGCATTTTCTTTCCTCAATTCAATCAGCATTCTCCTATTCAGTTAATACGATTCAGTTAACATTAAGCCAGTTAATATAAAACCTATGCAGGCTGCCCAAGGAATCATAAATGATTGTTTTGTGGGGAAGTGATGTTTCCCATACCCAGAAGACTGGCTTTTGCACCCCCTCTCCCTTAGGTAAAACCCATTCTTCTTTATTATACCACATGACATATGAAACCTTAGCTTCCTGACCAGGAATGAAACCCGCAGCCCCTGCAGTTCAAGTGCAGAGTCGTAACCACTGAACCGCCTGGAAAGTCTTTTTCTAAGTAACACTTCTGGATACTGGCTTGTTCCAAACAGTCTCTGTAAGGAAAGCTCTGGGGCTAAACCTGCAATCTCTCTGTGTGTGGGAATGAATTTCTCTCCATTTTTACTTTCACAGTCTGGGGATGTGAGAAGGAAGCTGAACGTTCCTGGGGAACCAGAAGCTAGGTGGAGTTACTGGATGTGTTCACTTCCTAGGTTCTGATGTCAATATCCAAGTCTTTGGCAGCACCCTTGTGGCTCAGCTGGTAAAGAATCAGCCTGCAATGCGGGAGACCTGGGTTCGATCCCTGGGTTGGGAAGATTCCCTGGGGAAGGGAAAGGCTAACCACTCCTGCATTCAGGCCTGGAGAATTCCATGAACTGTATGGATGGCATTACTAACTTGATGGATGTGAGTCTGAGTGAACTCCAGGAGCTGGTGATGGACAGGGAGGCCTGGCGTGCTGCAATTCACGGGGTTGCAAAGAGTCGGACACAACTGAGTGACTTTCACTTCTTTTCACCTTCTTCACAGCATCTGCTGTTCTGCCCAGCACACCACTTTCCGTGTGTTTTCCGTGAGTGCAAGTAGAAAGAGGACACTTGAGCCACCATCAAATCCCAGTGGGCAAAGGGGTAGACTGCAGTCACATGAAGCCTGGGCGTGTGTTGAGAATAAGGAGACAACGGATTTGTAACTTTTAACATAGCCCTGGGAGGCTTGTTACAACACAGATTGTTGGGCCCCAATACCTGAGGATCTGATTCGATAGGTCTGGGTTGGACCCTGAGACTCTGTATTTCTGCTAAGTTTCCAGATGTTGCTGCTGGTGTGAGCACTGGTCTTAGATGATCACTGACACAGAAGATGCTTTACAAGAGTTTGGTGGCTTTTTTTTTTTTTTTCTCTATCAATATATTTGCATTTTGAAGATGCTGGAGTTTACCCATATAGCTTCTGATATTAAAAAAAAAAGAATTTTTTTTAATGTGAACCATTCTTAAAGTCTTTATTGAATTTGCTATAATATTGCTTCTGTTTTATGCTTTGTTTTTTCTTGGCCATGAGGCATGGTGGGATCTTAGTTCCCTGATCAGGGATTGGAAAGTGAAGTCCTCACCACTGGACCACCAAGGAAATCCCTCACCTCTGATTTTACTAACACTGTTACTTGTAAGAAAAACCTACTTAAAAATTGGTTTCCTAGGAAAAACTAACTCAGAGCAATGGCAAATTGCAAAATGTGGTTGTGTACACAGACCAATGGATTAAATTTTATTCAAAAGGTTGGTGTATATGAGACTTTCTCCCCTACAACCCAGGAAAATAACTGCACTTTATTAATACAGAATAATCACATATTTACCTGCTCATGAGACTATGAACTCACTTTTTAATATAAAGAACATAATTATCACTGAAAAACAAAAATGTAGCAACAACATTATTTTTTTAAGCATGGGTAGTTTTCTTCTGGAAACTTGATATATAGACATCTATAAAACATCAATTTTCAAATACCCCCTTATACATTTTAAAATGATTCCAGTGTATTCCCCACCATTTTGGAAATGGGGGTGGGGGGGGATGGTCCCTAAAGGAATTCCCACGGAAGTGTATTTTCACAACGTGCTGATTAAACCAGTGCAGTTGTTTCCCCGTATTTATAACAAGCATTTCAAAATAAAGCTAAACAATTCTAAAGTGAATTAAGTTGCTTACCTTTGAGCCTCGCTCATTAAAAATAATTTCAACATCTAAGATTTTACCAAATTGCTGCAAAAAAATAGAAATAGTTTATAAGCAAGAAGAGAAAAAGAGTCAATCAGATTATGCATGGGTAATTGTTCCCCAAGTCAGAATTTTTCTCTCTTTTAATATCAAGGATATTCATTTGATGTTTTCCTATCATTAAATGATGCACTTGAACCAAGAGCAAATACAGCTGTATGTATTATTTCCATATTATGGCATAACTCATCATATGAAATATCGTATTTAGGGATGCAGTACCAAGCATGTAAGCAAGAGGTTAATTCTAGTTTTCTTTCTTGATGTATGATTGATTGCTTTCCAAGGCACTGAGCAGCAAACATTAAAAACAGCTAGTATATACAACGGTCCTTCTAGGCTGTGTCACTAGCCACTGGATGAAACATCCTTAGTGAAGTGGGATTTTGATAACTTAAAATATCCAACTAAAATGAGATGTTTAGGATTTTGGACCTTGGTTTCATAAAAGCCAGGAGTAGCCAGGCCATATAAGAGAAGTAAAGATAAAAGGAATATCCATTACACAGACACCCTTTACAAGCAAGAAACCACTGTAGCTGTCTATCCTCAGGTTGAAATGTCCTTCTTGCAAGATGATTCTCCATATTGTTAAACAAACACATAGATTTTAGACGATTGGCATGAATAGGCTTTCTGAACAATGCAAGAAACTCAATGTATTCAAACTTAGAAACAATATTTCAGATGACAAAGTTTCCCCAATAAACTACAACTGTTCCATTAAATTTCAGATTTTTCAGGATAAGTATACCCTACACAATGGTACTTTAATTGATGGCTCAGCCAGTAAAGAATATTTCTGCAAGGCAGGGGGCAGACTCAAGTTCAGTTTCTGGGTCGGGAAGACACCCTGGAGAAGGAAATGGCAACCCACTCCAGTATTCTTGCCTAGGAAATCCCGTGGACAGAGGAACCTGGCAGGCTACAGTCTATGGGGTCACAAGAGTTGGATATAACTTAGACTAAACCACCACCACCGCACAATGTTTGGGTCATACTTAAATTTACTAAAATACTTGCTATCTGAAATCACATGCAACTGCTGTGTCTCATATTTTGTAACTTAATACAACTAGTGACTGACTATTTCCTGTAGTCCTCCTGACAAATACACATCAGGAAATCTGTGACTCATACTTAAAAAAAAAAAAAAAATGAGAACAAGGACCCTGAACCAGAAGCATCTGATAATCCCAAATCCTGTCCCCTGAGGCTGGAATTCTTTCTGTTTTCTTAGATTGCATGAAGTTGAGTGGGCATTTTCTGAGCGTGGTGTGTTCTACGTAAAGGTAGGTAGGAGAGGGTGGCATAAAAGTAAGTGACGAGGCCCAGGGGAAAATCAGATAGAAATTTTACCCTGATGCAGAATTAAGAGCAAATGCCTGTTTTAGGGATTAAAATACATGTAGAGAACTACAGAAAGTAATATTTCTAGGCCCTTTTTCCCTGATTTAGAACTTTCCTTAAAAAGCAGAGACATCACTTTGCCAACAAAGGTCCATCTAGTCAAAGCTATATAGCTAGAGAGCATCACCAGCTCAATGGACATGAATGTGAGCATGCTCTGGGAGACAGTGAAGGACAGGGGTGCCTGGTGTGCTGCAGTCCATGGGGTCGCAAAGAGCCGGACATGACTGAGCAACTGAACAACAGCAGCAATGTTTTTGCTTTTGCAGCCTGGGTATTTTTAGTACATCTTTCATTACCCTAGGAAATTCTGTATTCTGTCTCTCTCCCCTGGGTGGAAAGCCTTACGCAGCTTCTGTGTCGCAGAGGACAGGGTGATGGGGTGGGAGGGGCAGGAGAGAAAGGGAACAAGCAATTAGAACCCAGAGAACCAGGGGCAGCTTGCCTGACCGATGTGCCCCACTCAGAGGGTACTGAGAGACCCAGACTGTAAGTGCCAAGAAGATCTTACTGAGATTCAAAAAAAAAAGAATATACAGACACTATCCTCTGGAATATACAAATAAATCTACACTCCCTCGGAAAGAGAAAAACGCAGACTCTACTTGAATAAAAATAGCTTTAAACCTTGAAATGAAAGTAGTTCTGACTATGAGAAAAAGAAATCCAAAGCTTAAGTCATCCTGAGCCCCAGAAAGGTGCCCATCCCTCAGGATATGTACTCAGCTTGGGGATTACAGACTTAAATTTTTCTTACTGAGCTTCTTATTGTGCTTCTCAACTTCAGGGAGAAGGAGAGAAAGAAACCAAGAAGTGAGGGCTCAACCAGGAGAGAAGACAGAAGGTCTCCATGGCTAGCATGCCCTATGGACACACCAGGAAACACGCAACTCCCTCACCCTGCGATCAGTGGACATTTGGGAATTCTTTTGGTGAAGACAAGATGGTTCTACTGCTTTTCCATGCCCTAGATTTGGGCAGAGAAAACTGTTAAAAAGAGAAGATGATTTTCAGATTTGAGAAATACAAGATTTGCGTTGAAAGGTGAAGTGAGTTCCAGGGTTTAAAAAAAAAAAAAAATCCTTTAGCTTTGCGACTCTCTCAGAAGCCATCATTCTGATATAACCCCCTTAGGATATTCAGTCCACACAGAGGCTACCACGTATATTTCAGGCCTAAGAGACAGGAAGCACACATATTTATGGATCGAAAAACTTGGAAAGGACTTCCTCTAAAACCAACAAGCAAATGTCATCCACGGAACCTTCTCGAAGCAGTCAACACAAATGCACTTCCTTTAAAATAAGATCTGGTTGAAGAGATCACTTGGTCTCAGGTGGTGATGGGCGAACTATGACTTTCTCTGGAATGAGGAGTGATGCATCAAAGAGTTAACATCTTCCGTCTGTTGGATGCCATAGTTCTGTTGAAGAGCTCAAAGATCCTGCTATGTGTATCCCTTCTGAGGAAACCAAGACCTGCCCCAAGGCTGCATTATGGTTTCTTCACTGCTCCTCCCTTTTCTCGGCCTCCCCTCCCTTCCCTGATGAGCAACTGTTTGAACCTGCCCATCAGAGAAGGGGACACAGAAAGCCTTTTGTGCCTAGAAACCTCATGGGGTCCTGCTTGGTTTCCACCATGCTCCTTACACATGGGAAAAATCCACCTCATAACTATATTAAGTCAATGCCAGTAAACTAGTAAACAGGGATTGGGAATACGTGGATGAGTGAAATAAATATAAGAAGGAAAGAAAGAAAGAAAGAAAGATCTGGTTGAGATACACATATGCTCAATTGCTCAGTTGTGTCTGATTCCTTGCAACCCCATGGACTGTAGCCCGCCAGGCTCCTCTGTCCATGGTGTTCTCCAGGCAAGATTCCTGGACTGGGCTGTCATGCCCTCCTCCAAGAGATCTTTCTGATTCAGGAATCGAACCTGAGTCTCCTGTGTCTCCCGCACTGGCAGGCAGATTCTTGAACACTGAGCCACCTGGGAAGCTGCCGGATGAGGCAGCAGCAATCACAGAGTAATCTTCGCATGTGTCATTCCCTAAATGGAACAATGGCACCACAGGCCCTGAAATGGTCTCCAGTGTTGGTTTCTTTGGCAGTTGCCACGGGGTGGAAGTTTCTCAAAGCCAGTGAAACAAGCCGTAAGAAGAATGCTGATGTAAGCCCCCTTTCTAAGGCAGTTGTGTACTATATTTATAGTATCAACAGTTTAATTGGGAAGTTTGGTACTAATGATGTAAACACAGCTGGCACATTTTCAATTTAAATAGACACGACTCATTTGCAGACATAACCAGGATCTATTTGCCCAACACCGGCATTCAGCTGTGTTCAACAGAGTCTCAGTTGCCACTGGAGGGGTCTCGACAGATGCGTCAAGGTTAAAATCCAGAAGCTTTGTAGGCACACACTTGGGCTAAGAGGTACCGCCCATGCGGCTCAGATCAAATAATATTTCTCTGAAAACCTCTGAAAGGTGTTCAATGGATACAGTATAAAACATGAAAGTAAGCTTAGTTCAAAGAATGTGCATGGAAGCTAAGAAAAGGCAACATCCTAGTTTTCTTTTTTTTAATATTCATTTTTTAAAATTTTCCATTTCTTTTATTTATTTTTAAATTTTTATTGAAAGTTTTTTTTTTTTTAACTTTACAATATTGTATTGGTTTTGTTTTCTTAGGGCTGTCTTCATGTTTCAGATGTGGGAACAGGAGGAGGCATCCTGCCATGTCTGAAAATATCTGTTTTTTCATTTAAAAAGTCATCATTAAAGCCCCTTCTCCTTCTTCTTCTACTTTTAATGAAAGTTTCTTCTGCACATTCTGAAAGCCATGTAATCTGTCTTTGGTGACAATAGAGACTTCGGTGGGTCATATTCATGCCCAGAAGGCTTGTATTTTGATAACGAAAGCATGGCTGTCACATGGAGAAGCATGAGGTAAAATCTGAACCCAGTCCTCCCTGAGTAGCTGTTACTGAAGACAACTCTAGGATACAATGGCTTGTCTCAGTGGTCTAAATCTAGAACTACTTCCGCGTGCAAGCATGTCTGCTCAATCGCTTCAGTTGTGTCTGACTCTTTGTGACCCCATGGACTACAGCCCTCCAGACTCCTCTTGTCCATGGGATTCTCTAGGCAAGAATACTGTAATGGGTCGCCACACCCTCCTCCAGGGAATCTTCCCAACCCAGGGATCGAACTCACATCTCCTATGTCTCCTGCATTGCCAACAGATTCTAGACCCACTGAGCTACCCGGGAAGCCCATAACTATCTCTCTCACTTCACAAATGCTTACTTTTAAATATTAGGTTCACTTGAGCTTTTTATTCAAGACCAAGACATGATTAATTTCATGGCAATCCATACAATGCTTGCATGGGCCCATGGAGAATTCAAATGGAAAGGAAAGACATGCTCTTTTATGACCTCTAACATGTTCAAGAAGAAGGTAGCAGGGCCAGAATCCACATCCTTTCCAGTGAAACCTCCAGCACCAAGGCCCCTGATAATATAAGAGATCCATTCATTCACATGCCAATTGATGTATACTATCATGTAAGAAACGAGGCGCCGGCCTATGTTCAATGCAGGATGCAGGATGCATGGGGCTGGTGCACAGGGATGATCCAGAGAGACGTTGTGGGGTGGGAGGTGGGAGGGGGAAATGAAAAAAATAAAAAAATAACAGACTCTGGATTCTGGACTTCCCTGGTGGTCCAGTGGTTAAGAATCTGTCTGCCAGAGCAGGGGACATGGGTTCGATCCCTAGTCAGGGAAGACCTCACATGCCACAGGGCAACTAAGCCCACGCGCCCCAGCTACTGAAGCCCACATGCCCTACAGCCTGTGCTCTGCAACAGGAGAGGCCACCACAAGGAGATACCTTTGCACCAGGACACCCCTGGTTGCCACAGCTGGAGAAAGCCCACGCGCAGCCACGAAGACCTAGAGGAGCCAAAAATAAAGAACGAAAAGTGCCTCTGCTTTGGATGTACTGGCCACCGAATCTTTTGATCAAGGGATGTTCCATCTGAACGGGAAACCCTAGGAAATCTAAGATGATCTGGATGGTTTCATGCCAAGTACTGGAACACATTCAGGTAGCCGATAGGCGTGTAGGGGTTGCAAACATCATGGCTGAATGATGCATGGATACAGAACCTGTTCAGAGCACTGCCGGGTGTCAGGGACTTTGGGAAAGAAAGTCTCTTTAGTCTTGAGCAGTGGTTTTGGTTTGCAGTCCCCGTGGCCATACTGAACAAAAGAGACCAAGAAGAAAAATGCAAACAAATCTTCGGGAGGATTTTTCTCTGCTGTCTCTCCCCTTGTAGCCTCTGCTACAAGGAACCAGGGCAAAATAGAGCAAGAAAAGGAGAGATGACATCTCACATCCCAGTGATGTGGAAAACAGCTGATTGGGATTAAAATGCAATTTCTTAGAGTAACTGTGACCGGAAAGAGGAAACCATGCTTAATTTTCTCAGCTGGAGAGTGGGGAGCCAGTCAGAATGTTTAAAGATGCCTTTTCACGTGATTCATGTTGGTAAAGCACCAGACAACCAGAGCGGAGTGATCACCATTGACGTCTGCCCAGGAAGAATAGATTTTGCAGGATTAAAATTCCATGTCTTCAGAATGGTGGTTGTCAACCAAGAAGGCCTCAGAGTTATCGCAGAGCCCAGGAATCTGTAGCTGCTGGATGATTTTAACAGAAGTGTGTGCGCAGAAGCATGCTCAGTCGTGTCTGACTCTCTGCGACCCTGTCGACTGTAGCCTACCAGGCTTCTCTGTCCCTGGAATTTTCCCAGCAAGAACACTGGAGTGGATGGTCGCAAAGCCCACCAAAAAATCTTGCATACTTTAAAAAATGGACACAGAGGCAGCTTGTGATAAACTGAATTAATTTCAGGATGACTGACTGTGTGCTGCGTTTTCTGAATGGATAGATGGATCCTAAGTGTATCCATCATCTTGTCAAATCAACATCTTGTCAGTTGTTTGAAAATTCTGACTTTTACAAACAGTAGCTCTGAAACTAGTAGCTTCTGATCAAGGTTTGACAACTGGTAGCGCGACCATTCTTTTGGCAAGACTTTGCTCTGTACCACCTCTCCTGTACTACCCAATAAGAACAGAGAGGTTCAGATCCGCATGCAAGTAGGATCTGTTTTTGGCATCTAGCTCTGAATATTTTGAATACCTTTGCAATGGTGCCCTCTGGTCACTTTCAAGAAGACCAGAGAGCGCACAGCCATCCTCAGGGGTGGGAGCTGGGGTCTACTGCAATGAGTGACACCCGAAAAGAGCACAGGATGGTTATTAAGAGGACCAAATTCCAAGTCAACATCCCAGAGACACTTGATGAGTTAAGACAGACTGAAGAGCGAGACGACTTTCGAACCAGACCTGACAAAAGGGATCTAATTCCTCAGGCTGCCCATCATTCAAACCTGGTCTCCTCACTTCACACACACTTAACCTCGACTTTAACTCTGAATGCTCTGCACTTTTCAAAGTCATCTTTGACCTGAAATTGCCCGAGGGTATCTCTGCTCTGCAAGAGTTAGAGGCTCAACTCAAGGTTATTACCAAATGAGAGAGATAAAAGAGCACAAGCTGACCTTTTCCACTGAAATGTCAGGATTCAGGCCTGGGTATCTTAACTATGAGGACACTTCTTTGGCTTTTGTGTCCGATGCATACTTGATAAACATCATGCATGCTTAATAAACATGCGCGTTCACCCCACCATCACGGAATGATGACACAGAGCTGGTGTTTTCATAGGGAGAATGAGGTCTACCTGGCCCAGACCTAGACTTGGAAAGCTGAGCCTCTTCTTATTCCTCTTGTCATCTCTGCACCCATCCAAAAGCTCTTAGAGGGGGACTCTCTGGGCAGCCAACCTTTACTCCAAGTCGAATGTTAAGGATGTAGTTTCGTTCATTGAATCCACAGACATTTCCCACCAATGCTGGGCCGACATAGACAAAGGGACTGTGACTGTATTTGCAAAAAATGAATGATATCCAGGCTCTGTCATAGCTTTGTCCTTTGGTGGAACTGAGCCCAAAGAGGTGGCAAGCTCATCCCTTCCCAAGGTGGATGGTGCAAAGGTCATTCCAAAAAGAGAATCAGGGTCACAATGTCCCCTGAGCAAGCGACTCCATTATTTCTTTTCTCTGGGTTGGTGGTGCCTTGCTCGCTGTTCCGTCATGGTGCTTGGGCAAGACTGTCATTTGTGGCATATAATCTTATAAGTTAAATCTCTGAATCCTCACCACGGATTCCAGAAGAACGTATATGACAGGATACAAGTCAGACTCCGAAACCTGCAGTGGTTTTGTTTTAACAAGGCTTTATGCAGAACTAATTATTCTCTACAATCACCTCTGAGCTCTAGATGCTCGGTACCTGGGAAAGAGCAAGGTCTGCAGAAATATGAGTCACTCTTCCCAATAATTTGGCAACCACCATAGCGAGAAAAAGCAAGATGACCCATAACTATGTTAGCTGTCACATGGGTCCTCAGGCTCTTGACAGGGGATCAGCAATGAGCTTGTTTCAAGCCCGTGGGAGCCTATTTTCCATCTGACATTTAAGTTACTAACTTGAAGAAGTACCATTGGTCCAAGTGCAAACATGGTGAACACAGCAGAAAAGTTTATACTAAAATCATGGAGGTCCTGGCCAAAGATACCCACAGATAGCATCTAAAATGCCTTCCCCCGACCCCTGCTCACTTTGTATCATGAATACCAAGAAATTACATGAGGAGGGGAAGACTCTGGGGACCCCAGAGTGGCCACTGCAGAGAAGAAAGTCAGTACTTACGCCAAACATTTGTCGGAGGTCCGGATCCCGGAACCGGAAGGGGATGTTGGAGACATGCAGCCTCTTGGGCTGGGACTTGTTTTCCGTGTTTTCAGAAGGCTGTGTCTGGGGCTGGCCATCCGTGGGCGCCGCATCATCTGTCTGCTAAAAGAACGAGAGCAAAGCAAAGACGCTCTGAGTGGACCTGAGCGTGCTTTCCAGTGTGATTTTCATTAAAAAAAAAAAAAAAAAATACTGGCATAGAGTAGCTTTAGTGTTGTGTTAGTTTCCGCTGTACAACAAAGTGAATCAGCTATACATATACATATATCCCCACTTTTTAGGACTTCCTTCCCATTTAGGTCACCACAGAGCATTGAGTAGAGTTCCCTGAGCTATACAGTAGGTTCTCATTAGTTATCTAGGTTATGCAGAGCATCAATAGTGTATTATGATGCAGAGCATCAATAGTGCATACATGTCAATTCCAATCTCCCAATTCACCCCACCCTGCACCATCCCCCCTTGGTATCCATACAGTTTGTTCTCTACGTCTGTGTCCCTATTTCTGCTTTGCAAATATGTTCGTCTATACCATTTTTTCTAGATTCCACATATATCCAGTGTGCTTTTGCTTCCTCAAAATGGTAGAAAAATGCCAGAACAAAGGAATAATACAGGAAGAAACTGCTGAATCATTCATTCATCCAGCAAAGATTTATTGAAAGACCACTGAGTGCCCATCACAGAGCCAGGATTCAGCCATGAGCAAAGGAGCAGAGATCCTCACTATCATGGATCTAATTCTTACTGGGGAAGAATCAGACAGACAATAAACTAAGGAAATACAGAGCTGGAGGAAGGAGATAAGAGGGAGGGGGATAAAGTAAGGGCAAGGACTCGCAGGGACTGAGGGACAGGCAGTTTCAGGAGGTAATTAGAGAAAGCTTCATCTAGAAAGGAGAATCTTCCTTCCATGCAGGCTGTTCAAAATCTTAAAATATGCCTACCTAATTGCCAAGGCTGTACAGATAAAAACAGTAGTAAATCTCATAAAACATTTGAAAAGGCTGCTTGGTATTCTGAAGTCCAAGTAAACTCCGGGAGATGGTGATGGACAGGGAGGCCTGGCATGCTGTGATTCATGGGGTCACAAAGAGTCGGACACGACTGAGCGACTGAACTGAACTGAACTGAACTGAAGCATCTGATGGATTTAAACTTTTTCAAGGTTTTAATTTTTCCTTTCTTGATTTTGCACACCTGTGCTGTTCATGACAGTTGGCCCCATGTGGCTCTTTAAACTGAAATGAATTAAAATTAAATCAAATGGGAAATTCAGTCCTTCCCTCACAGTAGCCAAATTTTTGAGTGCTCAGAGGCCACACGTGGCTGTGGCTTCCATGTTGGACAATGAAGACACACAGCGCCTGTATTAGAAAGTTATATTGGCTCAAGTTGGTGTCGACAATGACATTATCAGTATAATTAGTATAATTTGTTACTCTGCCTCACACTCAGTCTCATCCTCCAAGAAAAAGCCTGGATAACATGATATTACAATGATACCCCCACTGAGGCAGGAACCAGGAGAGAAGTCACAGTAACATTTGATTTAATCATCTAGGCCACTTCCGTACGCTCAGTTCTAGAGTTTCATTTCAGATATGCTTCTAGATACTTTCTCTGCAATTAGCATGTACTGCCTCTAGGTGGCAGTAGACGCCATTCACATGAGATGTCTGCTTCGCTAAAATATGATGGAAAATCCGTGAAAAAGGCCATCGAGTTTAGGAAGGAGAGATCGTTCCCTCGTACTTAGGAGCAACTTAGACACATACAACTAGGACAAAACTAATAACATGGACAGAATCAGTGACTTTCTCATCAACCCTTGTCCTTATTGACAGGTTTCATTGAAATCTCCTTCCTAACACTCCAGTACTCTTGCCTGGAAAATCCCATGGACTGGAGGAGCCTGGCGGGCTGCAGTCCATGGGGTCGCTGAGAGTTGGGCATGACAGCGACTTTACTTTCCCTTCTCACTTTCATTCACTGGAGAAGGAAATAGCAACCCACTCCAGTATTCTTGCCTGGAGAATCCCAGGGACGGAGGAGCCTGGTAGGCTGCCATCTATGGGGTCGCACAGAATCGGATATGACTGAAGCAACTTAGCAGCAGCAGCAGCAGCAGCAACACACACTGAATTGTATTTGTAAGGTAAGACATTCTGGTAGCTGGCATACTACGCTTCCAAGCTTTTTTGGTATCCAAAGCCCTACCAGATACTTTCTTCAACTTCCAAGGGTTGTGTCAAGAAGATAACGCACTTGGTCATATTCCTAATGCTGCTGTATCTAATAAAAAGGATGGTGATAGTTCTCTGCCCTGAAAAATGAGTAGCAATAATGCTGTTGTTCAGTCACTAAGTCATGTCTGAGTCTTTGGGACCCCATGGACAGCTGATCCCAGGCTCCTCTGTCCTCCACTGTCTCCCAGAGTTTGAGCAAATCTATATCCATTGAGTTGGATAATAACAATGGTGCAAACCGTGTAAGGCTCTGTGACAACCAAACAATTGTTTGCCACAGTTCCCAGCACAAGATACAATCAATAAGTGGAAGACAAGGCATTTTTTAGAATGATGGTGATTTTTACAAAAAATGTCAAAGTGAGAGTGAAAGTGAAAGTCGCTCCATTGTGTCCACCTCTTTGCGACCCCATGGAATAGTCCATGGAGTTCTCCAGGCCAGAATATTCGAGTGCGTAGCTGTTCCCTTCTCCAGGAGATCCTCCCAACCCAGGGATCGAATCCAGGTCTCCCGCATTGCAGGCGGATTCTTTACCAGCTGAGCCACCAGGGAAGCCCCCAAAATGTCAAAGGAGAGGTGTCAAAAGCCTCATTAAGGAAACATGAAGGGAAGGTTCCCATTTGCTTGGTAAACACATCTTTCCTGAGCAACTACTGTCCACGAGGCACAACAGTCCATCCTCCAAAGCATGCACAGTGTCTAGTTTAGTAGAAGAGAAAGAGGCAGAAAAGGCAATGGTTAAACAGACCATTAAGAGGGTCAGAGCGACCCTCAGTGGGTTGAGTCATTCTAAATCGCATGGCTGGTGGTTCCTCAGGCTTGCTGAGTCTGGAGGTTACGTTTTTAGTGGGCCATGTCTAAGAGCAAAGGTGATGCTGTACCAGTGGAGTGCAAAGTATGTGCCAAGATGCAGAGAGGTGAACTCTGGATTTAGGGGACTGAGGCAGGAGACAGACAGGCTCCAAGCTAGGCATGTACAGCTAGCCTCCTTTTTACATGTCCTGAGGAAGCGGGCAGGTGGGCTCCAGGCTAGATATTTACAACCAGCCTCCTGTGTGCACTTTGAAATAGACAACAACAGCAGAAACAGGGTAAATAGCCAAACTTCTTCTCCTGGGGACATTAACAGCTATGGCAAGGACAGAGAGGGACTAAACCCAATTTGAATAAAGGATCAAGAGGTCATATATTTTCCATCCTTGGGGCAAGGGAGACACTACACATGCCCAGAAAGGCTCCTTGGAGGTCGAAATGGAGGGGGCAACACCCCACAATATGTGATGCCAAGCACTCCCCACCGCCCCAGCCCCGCACTGGCCTCTGGGAAAAATCCATCTTGGGAAAAAGTTTCACAGGCATGTTGGGGAGGGTCCTAGGCAGGTCAGGAGTGGGAAAAGAAATGAGATAATTGGCCAAAGGCAAACAAAGATCTGGGCTTCCCCAATAGCTCAGCAGTAAAGTATCTGATTGCAATGCAGGGGTTCGATCCCTGGGTTAGGAATATCTCCTGGAGAAGGGCATAGTAACCCACTCCAGTATTCTTGCCTAGAGAATCCCATGGACTCAGGAGCCTGGTGGGCTATATATTTCACAGGGTCACAAAAAGTTGGACATGACTGAAGCAGCTGAGCACACATGTAAACAAAGATCTGGCAGAAATGCCCTACATAAATGACTTAATTGCCTCTTTAATGCACTCGTCCTCATTAGGGGGACGCCGACATCCTTGCCCTTTGGGTGTGTGTATCTCTGCCTTGCTTCTGTCTTAACAAACTGCTTCTCTGTGTGGTCTCCAACTTGGTTGCACCGTGTCTCTAATCATAAATTTTGTACCTCCTTCTACAGTTTTTGCCTCCTTGAGAAATGCATTTTTCAATGGGGCAAGGGCCCAGGAAATTTTGCTTCTAGCCTCTAGCCCCTGCGGAACTAGTGGCTAGGATTCACGGTTTTCATCCAGGTTACCCAGTTCAGTTCCTGGGCAGGGCACTAAGATCTCACTTTAACTCACAGCTCACTGGCACTCCTTTGAGATTGGGACTACAGGCAGACCTCCATGTCACTGGTCGGAGGGAGCGTGCATGAAGGAAGGGTGGGAGAGGACCCAGCAGAGGGAGGCAGGGGTTGGGCCTAAAGAACCTTAAGGGTAGATCAAGAGGATACAATTATCCCTTAAGGACCATAGCAGGGCGGTGACATGACCAGCATGAGACACAGGCTGAGCCATGCTAGACAAATGACAAACGTCTGCCTCCTGGCTGGCTGACTCACCGACTGGAGGGGTGAATGTGTTAGGAGTAAAGGAATAAACCAGTGAATGAAGGAGTGAACCGTCTCCTTTGCTACCCTCAAGTGAGAGGAAGAACAATATTACAACTTTGACGCTTGTAAACTGGCTATTTACATATTTACTTATAGTTTTTGGCTGTGCCGGGTCTTCCTGGGGCTTCCCAGGCAGTGCAGTGGTAAAGAATCTGCCTGCCGATGCAGGAGACACAAGAGACATGGGTTCAATAACCTGGGTCAAGAAGATCTCCTGGAGGAGGAAATAGCAACCCATTCTAACATTCTTGCTTGGAGAATCCTATGAACACAGGAACTGCAGCCCGCCAGGCTCCTCTGTCCATGGGGTCACAAAGATTCAGACATGACTAAGCAAGTGAGCACACACACGTGCACAACATGAGGTCTGGAGACACAGCCACGAGACAGGAACAACCTTGAATCGTGAGACTGTCACTTTCCGAGGGGCTGGGGGTCTTACTGGTCAAACACAAGACTCTTCAGTTTGCAGAAGCAGCAGGCTACTTCTCAGGCCTTCAACTTTTCCCCCTCAGTCAGAAGTTGCTGTTCAAATGCAAATGAAAACCTGCTCCTTCTCCTCCCAAGAACGACACTTAAGATTTGGATTTGTGTGTAACTGTTGGATGTTTCAGTTTAATAAACCTAATTAGGAATTACAGAGATTACGATTAAACATATTAAATGATGAATAGCATTATGCTGCTCATGTGAAAATTTAAATTAATCATCTTTAGTCCAACAGGACTTTGGAGAAATCTTTGTGCTGTTTCCTTTGATAAAAACACGCAACGCTCAATTGATCACTGTGCACTGGGCACAAATACAAAAAATGCTCAGAAACGGCTGCGCCGGCATACCTGTGTGTTAAAAGTAATTTTTAAAGATAACACGGAAAAAAGAAAAAACTAAACCAAAAAGTTATTTCAGACATCATAGGGAGCTTCTCTGGTGGCTCAGTGGTAAAAGAAGCTGCCTTCATGAGACATGGCTTCGATCCCTGGGTCGGGAAGATCCCCTGCAGAAGGAAACGGCAACCCACTCCAGGATTCTTGCCTGGAGAATCTCACAGAACAGAGGAGCTTGGTGGGCTATAGCCCATGGTGTTGCAAAGAGTTGGACATGACTTGGTGACTCAACAACAGGGGAATGGAAAGGGAAAGGGAAGAGGGAGGGTATCAGTATCCAGAGGCTGACAAAGAAGCGTAAGGAAGCAATCTGAAAGATTGAGCAGGCCCGCTTGTATGTTGTGATGTGATGAGGACCATATGGAGTACAAGGCCAACAAAAGAAGCTACGACAAAGCCGCGATCTTGCGAGGGGTCAGAGCTACGGGAATGACCCTTGTTGACCCCTCATCTTGAGTATTTCAGGCTGTGCGGTTTCCTTTTTGCTGGGAACTTTCAGGGAAAACATATTCAGCACATACTCGGGTTTCATATCCCTGTATTAGTCTCCTAAGAAATTACCAAAAACCTAGTGACTTAAAGCAACAGAGATGGACTCTCTCTCAGTTGCAAGGGACAGAAAAGTACAGTGAAGATGCCCCCAGGGTCCCGCTCTGGCCAGAGACCCCCCAGGGGGATGCCTTCCTTGTTCTTCCAGCCACTGGTGGCTTCTTGGCTCGCCTGACCTGCACTGCTAGAGTCTCTCATCTCTCTTTGGCTTTCTTCCCTCTGAGTGTCTGAGATTCAAGTCTCCCTCGGCCTTTTTTCTTCTTATAAGGACATTAAGGACACTGGATTTAGAGCTCACGCTAAACTGAGGCTGATCTAGTCTTGAGATCCTTAACCTAATTGCATCTGTAAAGACCTTTTATTTTTTTTTCCAAATAAGGTCACATCCCCAGGTTTACGAAGGTCAGAACATAGACACATATTTGAAGGCCTTCGTTCAACCCACCAAGTCCCCTGCTAAGCAAACAATTGGGAAATGCTCGGAAAATGAGTAACTGTTATCAAGAATTATCAAGGCGCAGTTGTACTTTTTAAGCAGTCCTGGTGGAATGAGGCTCTCAAGAGGGTTGGCCTCAACCCAGATGCAGAAGAAGGGAGAATGCCCCCACCAGAGCTGTCCCCGGTTCTCGGCCATCACACTGGTCACTCTGATGAGTTCTCACTTATCAGATGGCTCAGTAGTAAAGAATCTGCCTGCCAATGCAGGAGATGTGGGTTCAATCCCTGGGTCAGGAAGATCCCCTGAAGAAGGAAATGGCAACCCACTCCAGGATTCTTGCCTGGGAAATCTCACGGACAGAGGGGCCTGGAGGGCCACAGTATATGGGATTGCAACGGTCAGACATCAGACATGACTTATGACTTAATACTTTGGCCACCTGATGTGAAGAACTGATTCATTTGAAAAGATCCTGATGCTGGAAAAGATTGAAGGTGGGAGGAGAAAGGGATGACAGAGTATGAGATTATTGGATGGCATCACCAACTCAATGAGTTTGAGTAACTCTGGGAGTTGGTGATGGGCAGGGAGGCCTGGCCTGCTGCAGTCCATGGGGTCCCAAAGAGTTAGACATGACTGAGTAACTAAACTGAACTGAACAGCAAAATGAGAAGAGATTCGAGCCTTCCCTTCAAACACAGGCTCCAAGACCCCTTTCTGTACTCACCCCTGAATGCAGTGATGACCTTCAGCCAGGCTGAGAAGCCTCCAGAAAGGCCACCAGCACTTGAAAGATGAAGACCTGCCTGCATGTTCCTCACACAGATGGACAAGCATCCCTGAGGAGTCCACTAAAGCCTATGGCAAAAGCACAGGGTGAGATTTCTAAAGACAAAAATAAAACAATGTGAAAAAGCTACAAGACTTACTAACGGAATGAACCATCTAGAACATGTCTTTTTGAAAGGCAGGATCTACCAGGTTTGCGATTACATTCCCCAAGGCTGGTGCATGTCAAAGCTTAGTGGGAATTAATCATTGAAAGAAGAACTCTTGATTTATCTGTGTCTGATTTTTTTAAAGTCACTTTGACTCTAAAGTGAGACCCAGCTGAATTAGAAATGTACCTCATAACCATGTCTGGAAGATCAGAAGGTGGAACTTAAAAACCAAGCAAATTAATACTGTTCCACTTGCTCAGAGATGGAAGGAAATTGAGATGAGTAAGGATGTCAGTGGTGTAGGCAGAATGGCTGGGGTATTGTCCCTCTCAGAACCTTCCAGGCCAGACCCTCGCCCTGATCTAAGAGATGCTGCCTTGACCCCCTGTCTCCTGGTATTCCCCCGTTTTGCTCATGAGCCTCTTAGCTCTCCCTCCAACATTCAATACTTTCCTTAGTCTTCACATCTGTTTATCTGTCCCCTTGCCTGGATAATTCTCTCCCAACACTGTGGGTCAACTATCCTTCAGTAAAAAAATAAATAAATAAAACAGCTGCATCAGCATCTCCTCCCTTCATGCCTATTGTTCTTGCACAACACACATCACTTCTTGCTTTTACATTATATGCTTCTGTTAATTTCTATAATCTGTCTTCTCTACCAGAATGCACAGTGCATGAGAAGAGGCAAGGCAGAACCGCTATGCACTTACCTCTTACCTCTTAGAGCAGAGTTTCTCTACAACAGAACTGTCAGCACTGGGGGTTCCCTAATTCTGTGATGTGGGGATCACCTGGTGAACCGTAAGATGTCCAGTAGCATCCCTGACCTCCACCCACTAGATGTCAGTAGCCTGCCCTGGGGGCTAGGACAACTGCAAATCTCTTCAAGGCTTCAAAGGTCCTGGGGCGCAAAACTGCACCAATTAAAACCGCTCACCTAGCACACGTGGTAAATTCTCTGTAAATACCTGTGGCATACATGAATAAACCTGGTTTTGCCACGAGTGAGTTGCATGAATTCTGACTTCATGTCTCTTAGTTCCAACTTGGATAAAATGATCAACCCTGAACGTTCCTTGGAATAACTGAAGCTGATGCTGAAGCTCCAATACTCCGGCCACTTGATGAGAAGAGCCAACTCACTGGAAAAGACCCTGATGCTGGGAAAGATTGAGGGCAGGAGAAGGGGGCAACAGAGGATGAGATGGTTGGATGGCATCACCAATTCAATGGACATGACTTTGAGCAAACTCTGTGAGATGTTGAAGGACAGGGACACTGGTGAGCTGCAGTCCATAGGGTCCCAAAGAGTCAGATACAACTTAGTGACTGAACAACGAAAATGATAAATGCATCTCTGTCTAGATCCTTTAGTGCAGAGTCATGAAATCAAAGCACCATGAAGAAATGGGATCATCGTCATCTTTATTACAAACAGGATTAATAATCATCAGCTTTGTTCTTTATTTCTCAGGCCCATGGATGTCGATGACTCTGAAATGCAGCTTCCTCATCACTGCAGGAAAGGTTGAAGGACCCTGTGTGTGTTCATCCCTCAGTCCTGTCCGACTGTTTGCAATGCCATAGGCTGTAGCCCACCAGGCTCCTCTGTCCATGGAATTCTCCAAGAAAGAATACTGGCATGGGTTGCCATTCCCTTCCCCAGGGGATTCTCTGACCTAGAGATTGAACTCAGGTCTCCAGCATTGCAGGTGGATTCTTTACCATCTGAGCCACCAGGGAACCTACATGATGCAAAGCCCATTAACTCCAGAGGTAGGTTTCCAGGAAGCTCTTGGCAGAGGTTCCCAAATAAACTCATTAGAACGGCAAAGCCCGCTCCTGCTCTGGTCCAGTTCGAGGGCCCTATTAGGAGGCAGAATGTGTGCCTCGGAATTTTTCCTAATAAACAAACTCCCCAGATATCAGTGCAGGTTATAAATGTTAAGAAAACACCACCAGCTCTTTAATCTCCTGATCGCTTAGTGCTTCCATTAAAAAAAAAAAAAANGGTCTGGTATTCCCATCTCTTTCAGAATTTTCCACAGTTTGTTGTGATCCACACAGTCCAAGGCTTTGGCGTAGTCAATAAAGCAGAGTAGATGTTTTTCTGGAACTCTCTTGCTTTTTCCATGAGCCAATGGATGTTGGCAATTTGATTTCCAGGTTGGCCAAGATCAGTTCAGAGACTCTCTTGGTGCATCCTTGGCTTCATGGTATTCAGTGATCCTCAAATGTAAGATGAGCTGAAACCAGAACTTGCTCACAGGTAGGCAGACTCCTGTCTACTGAGCCACAGCTGGGCTTGGGCTTTCTCATCATCAGTAGCAATCATTGCTGACAATTTCTACAATGTTCCAGAGTCACAGCCATTCCCTGGACAGGCTAGAGACTTATCAGGTGTAGCAACCTTTTTCATTCACTAAGAAGTCATGGGGATAGAACCAGCAATATTTCTTTGTAAGCTGTACTAAATTCCTCCTTTAGCAGAAGAGGATACTGAGGCTCTGAGAAGTCCAATCAGTATTTGAAAACTACACAGTTGGTTAGTGGCAGGGTCAAGGCAAGGAGCTGTGATTCATTGGTTTATTCAACACGTGTTATCAAGGTTTATATTATGCGTAGAGAAGAAGCAGTATCTAAATGAACAGTTTCTGATGTTGAAGGAGGGATGGATTTGGCGCTTGGCTTATCTTTCAATTTTGTTCAGCTATCAACCTAAGAAAGGGAACCTAAGGGACTTCTCTGGTGGTCCAGTAACTGAGACTCTGCATTCTCAATTCAAGGGGCCTGGGTTTGACCCCTGGGCAAGGAACTAGGTACTGCATGTCACAATAAAGATTGAAGACCCTGTATGCCATAACTAAGACCTGATGCAGCCAAAATAAATAAATAAAATATTGGGGGGGGGGAAGAAAGGGAATCTAATTCTCAGTTTAATGTTAAGTATAATTATAAGAAGCCAAACATGGAAATATCATTCTTGTTGCCTGGAGTTGATTTAGGGATGAACCTGTGATCTAATGCTGCTCAAGCAGATATGAAGGGAAATTTGCTATGGGGCTTGGAAATATTTCTGGTAACAATTTTTCTTCCCCAAAGGTTATTGTCTCTGGATGTAATGCCTGGAACTGGGACCTAACTTGTTGATCTGCTGAGGCTGGCTGAGAAGTGAGGTGGGAGGAAGGCTGGGACCTGATGACATCATTGAACTTGACAAACCAAATTCAAAAGCCCAGCAATAAGCCCTTGTTGATGTGTGAGTTGATAAAATTACTTTATTGATGAAACTAGTTGAGTTTGCTAATCTTTGCCACTGAAAGCATCCTTCCAAAAAGTTCAAAGATGTAGTGGTAGTTCATTACTAGGGTTTGCATCTAACAACTTCTGTTTTCCTCTTAGGGAAGGAGAAGGATAGGAGATTTGAAAAAAGTGAAGAATTGGAAAGCATCTCTTTAGGGAAATTCAGGAGTGCTGAGGGCCTGAGAGATAACAGGGCCAGGCTATTGGATTAGTGACCTTTCTCCAGCTGTACTCAGCAGCCACAGAAGAGTGATGGGGAAGACAGATAATTACATTCAGCAAGAGTTGAGGTTCTTCCAGGTGGACATGTCTCCTTTCCTCTCTCTGCCACATCATATTGTCTTCCAGGCATCAGTTCAGCTCAATATTGAGAATGTCTACCATGTAGGAGGCAATCCTAAGTTCTTGTAAAAATAGAAAAATATTCTTGTGATTTCCAGGTTCGNGACATGTCTCCTTTCCTCTCTCTGCCACATCATATTGTCTTCCAGGCATCAGTTCAGCTCAATATTGAGAATGTCTACCATGTAGGAGGCAATCCTAAGTTCTTGTAAAAATAGAAAAATATTCTTGTGATTTCCAGGTTCGGTTCAGTTCAGTTGCTCAGTCATGTCCAACTCTTTGTGACCCCATGAACTGCAGCACGCCAGGCCTCCCTGTCCCTCACCAACTCCTGGAGTCCACCCAAACCCATGTCCATTGAGTCAATGATGCCATCCAACCATCTTATCCTCTGTCATCCGCTTCTCCTCCTGCCCTCAATCTTTCCCAGCATCAGGGTCTTTTCCAATGAGTCAGCTCTTTGCATGAGGTGGCCAAAGTATTGGAGTTACAGCTTCAGCATCAGTCCTTCCAATTTCCAGGCCAAGATCAATTCAGAGGCTCTCCTGATGGGCCCATGGCTTCATGGCATTCAATGATCATCAAATGTAAGATTATATATTATCAAAGTAGATAAAATATAATCAAATAAAGAGTAATAATATAATCACATTAAAGTATGCTTTCTTTCAAAATTGCAACTTAAAATTATCATTCTGTTACCAGTCATTTGTTTTTTGTTTTTTTTTAATTTTGTGAAGGGCATATTTCTCCCAGATGTTGATTTTTACATCAATTATTATCTTTATATGGTCTTATTTTAATTTTCGTTAATGATTTTTTGGGAACAGAATTGTATTCCCTTCCACCAAATTAATCTTTTGAAGTTCTAATTGCCAGCACCTTTATATGGCTATATTTGGAGATAAAGTGTTTTAAAGGTGATTAAGTTAAAATGAAGCCACTCACATGGGCCTTAATCCAATATGATTGGCATTCTTTTAAGAAGGGATAAGGACACAGACATGAACAGAAGACGTGAAGACACTAGAAGATGAACATCTACAAGTCAAACAGAGAGGCCTCAGAAGAAACCAGCCCTGAAAACAACTTGATTTTGTCAATTTCTAGCCTTCAGAATGGTTAGAAAACCAATTTATGTTGTATAAGCCAAAAAACAACAAAAAAAAAGTGGGCAAAATAATTCACATGAAAAAGAAAATAAGTCTCTGTGGACTCCTTTTGTCTTGGTCCAAAGCAATGAGAAATGGTGATCAGATGCTCCAGGTTTACTTTAAACGCACCACCAGCACAATGTTGATGCTTGGATTCACTTGTTTATTCCATACTCTCATCGCTGAGTCCCCCATGAGATGAGTTGATGTACTATGAACTGCAGACTTGTTCTCTGGAAACAGAGTGGAGACATCAGATAAAAGCTAATGTTTACAGCAAAATCCAGAATTTGCACAGAGACAAGGAAACCGCAAGGGGAAGTATTGTTTCCTCTTTGGACTAGAGATGAACAGTGGGTGGTCAGCTAGGGAGGTTTCCTTGTAGAAATTCTCTGGGAGGGATCAGCAGCCAGATTCAAGCAGTAGCAGAAGCCTCCTGGAAGACTCCAGGCCTGGGGCTGCCTGGCCTGTTTGGGGCACTCCTGGGAAGTTCCTAGGGCTCAGGCAGAATTGGGAGTTCAGGATGGTTGGTGTAGGAGATAAGGACCACTGGAGAAGTTTGAATTTAACACTGTGGAACATTTCATGCAAAGATAGGCTCAATAAAGGACAGAAATGGTATGGACCTGACAGAAGCAGAAGATGTTAAGTAGAGGTGGCAAGAATACACAGAAGAGCTATACAAAAAAGATCTTCATGACCCAGTTAATCAGAGCCAGATATCCTCAAATGTAAAGTCAAGTGGGCCTTAGGAAGCATCACTATGAACAAAGCTAGTGGAGGTGATGGAATTCCAGTTGAGCTATTTCAAATCCTGAAAGATGATGCTGTGAAAGTGCTGCACTCAATATGCCAGCATATTTGGAAAACTCAGCAGTGGCCACAGGACTGGAAAAATTCAGTTTTCATTCTAATCCCAAAGAAAGGAAATGCCAAAGAATGCTCAAACTACCACACCATTGTACTCATCTTACACGCTAGTAATGTAATGCTCAAAATTCTCCAAGCCAGACTTCAGCAACACATGAACCATGAACTTCCAGATGTTCAAGCTGGTTTTAGAAAAGGCAGAGGAACCAGTGATCAAATTGCCAACATCTGTTGGATCATCAAAAAAGCAAGAGTGTTCCAGAAAAACATCTATTTCTGCTTTANATAAGAAAAGGTGTTTTGCCCTAAAGGGCTTCCCTGGTGGCTCAAATGGTAAAGAACACACTTGCAATGCAGGAGACACGTGTTTGATCCCTGGGTCGGGAACACTCCCTGGAGAAGGGAATGGCAACCCACTTCAGTATTCTTGCCTGGAGAATCCCAAGGACAAGGAGGCTGGTGGAGGGTGGGACTATAGTCCGTGGGTTAGCAAGGAGTTAGACATGACTGAGCAACTAACACATAATTATTATGGTGATGGACAGCTAGAACAGTGTCTGACACCTGACAGCCATTTCATAAAGATTAGTTGAATGACTGGCACTCCGTTAAGCTCACTGCATCACCTGATGACTCAGAGAAGAAGATTCTACTGCTTGTTCCCATTTTATGATGAAGGAATCTGAGGTTCAGAGAGCCCAGACCTCCTTTGGGATGCTCAGTCATTACATGGGAGGCACGGTGGCAGGGTGGGTGGGACCAATTTCCTGGGTCAAACCCCTGAATGACACATGAAGACCATTTGACAGCTCTCTGATCATCTGGTGATTTAAAACAGCCAGGTCCACTGTCAAGGACCTCCAAAGTCTGTGAGATGCAAACCCATTTCCGAGTGCTGCAAACCTGCCCCGATGGACCTGCAGTAGCAGGACGTGTTCCCTGCCTCTCCACCCCTCCCATTCCAGCGCTTGTGAGAGGAGGTCCACCCTGGGACCCCCTTCTTCCCCTGTTAGGGCCTGTCCTTTGGGGCAGGGGTTGGAAGAAAGGATGCGGGAAGTGGAGGACATTCAAAGAAACAAGATGTTCCCAATGGGGAGAAACAGGTGCCCTGCTGGGCTTTCTCTGTCATTCAGCCGGAGCGCGTGTGCCCCCGGTGGCTTCGGTGAGGATGGAGGGGCCTGAAGGGTCAGCACGNGGGTTGGAAGAAAGGATGCGGGAAGTGGAGGACATTCAAAGAAACAAGATGTTCCCAATGGGGAGAAACAGGTGCCCTGCTGGGCTTTCTCTGTCATTCAGCCGGAGCGCGTGTGCCCCCGGTGGCTTCGGTGAGGATGGAGGGGCCTGAAGGGTCAGCACGTTTGGGTTACTTGGAGCTGTGATCTGCCACCACCCCCCTGCCCCGCTCCATTCAACTTCTCTGGTTGTCCAGCGCCCTGTGTCTTCAATACTCCCAACTCTCCTTATAAGCAGGGTCCCCTCCTTGAGCACTAGGCTTCCTGGACAGCCTCAGAACCCCTTCCCATCCTTCCTGTGAACTTCAGGCTCCTCCAGGAGCCAGGGGAACCACAGGGAGCAGAGAGCGGGCATCCGGATGCGTTCTCCATGACAGTCATTCCCCATCCTGCTGTTTCTAACTTCGCCAACACACCTCCACTTTTATAAACCCCCAGGTAAGAAGTAGGCGTGAATCCTCTGTTAATGACATCCTGGGGCCCAAATGATTCAAGGAATGTGTCAAGTTCTTGCAGAAACTGTGCCGCCTTCTCCTGCTTTGATGGCATCATGAAGATAAGGCTTCTTCTTTAGCCCAGCAAGCACACAGCCTGAAAGAGACAGCGACCCCCTCCCTCCCCCTCCAGGAGAGACTCTCCTACGGCTCTCCTTTCATCCCACTTGAGTCCCCGTGTTGTCTTCAATTCTCCGTCTCACTCAGAAATCAAGGTCAGCTTAAACATTGATTTAAAAAGAAAAAAGAAAGTGGCTATTTTGCAACGAATCCTCAAATCCTCAAAGATTCCCCCCGCCCCGCCACATGTATTTAACTTAACCAAATGGCAGACCTATGCATGGTGTTCATTCCCCAGGCCTAAGAAAACTGCTGACAGCACAATCTGGCTGCAGAAAATGAGTGATGAATTTAAGACGAAACTGATCTCAGCTAAAATCCCTGGATTTGCCTTATTAATGACCTCTCTTTGTATAAATGCTTGAAACAAAGAGACAAGCATTCCGAGGGTTTTGTTCTAGGACTACTGGAGTTTTCTCAGTGTCTCAGACATATGTGGATGTGTTTCCAAGACATAGGTGGATGTGGTTGTGTGTGTGTGTGTGTGTGTGTGTGTGTGTGTGTGTGTGTGTGTGTGTGAACATGGAGCTATCTATTCTGACACTCGAAAGCTAAACAATTTTGTCCCATAATGTATGTGATTTCTGCAAATGGACACAGTTCCAGTTACTTCTGAGTTCCAAGTCTTATTCATGAGTAGGCTAATTTCTAGTGTACTGGTAGATGGAGAGGAGTCTAAATATACATCAGGAAATAGAAATACTAAGAAGTGTACTCTGAAAGAAGACATGCCTGCATCTCCCTTCAAATTTGCTCCTTACCTAGACAGAGAGCAAATTTTTCCTTAAAGGTCTGTTTGGTAAATTGATGGCTGATCTGCCTCTGTTGAGTCCCTGGGACAGCAAGGAGATCAACCTAGTCCATCCTAAAGGAAGTCAACCTTGAATATTCACTGGAAGGACTGAAGCTGAAGCTCCAATACTTTGGCCACCTGATGCAAAAAACCAATTCATTGGAAAAGACCCTGATGCTGGGAAAGGTTGAGGGCAGGAGGAGAAGGGGAGAGACAGAGAATGAGATAGATGGATGGCATCGTCGACTCAATGGACATGAGTCTGAGTAAACTCTAGGAGATAGTGAAGGACAGGGAAGTCTGGTGTGCTGCAGTGCATGGGATCACAAAGAGTCGATACAACTGAGTGACTGAACAACAGCTGCCTCTGTCGCCTATGAAAGCAGCCAAAGGCAGTGGGAAGGAGAAAGAGCTCCCAGTCCTGGGCCATCTCATCTAATTACGTCATTCATAGCTCTAATAAGAGGGTGAATCTGCAAGAGATAAGATTTTGGCGGTAGATGTAACGCTGCATGACCTAGGGCAAGTCACCTGCCTTCTCAGAGTCTTCAACTCTTCATTTGTTTAAGGAAAATGATACCACCTCTCTCCTGGGTCAGAGAGAAGCAAATGGAATTATGTCCCAGAAAGTACTTTGACTACTTCAGGATGTTGTGTATCTATGAGCGAAGATTTCCATTTTTGTGGGTTTAAGAGAAAAGCAAGATGCTCCCACACAGCAGATGAGAATATGGAAACCAACGTAGCGACTAGAAAGCTTGTTTATTCATTGGTAGCAATAGCGTTAGTCACTCAGTCGTGTCCAACTCTTTGGGATCCCATGGACTGTAGCCCGCCAGGCTTCTTTGTCCATTGGATTCTCCAAGCAAAAATACTGGAGTAGATTGCCATTCCCTTCTCCAGGGGATCATCCCAACTCAGGGATCAAACTCAGGTCTCCTGCAACAGGCAGATTCTTTACTGTTTGAGCTACCGGGGAGACCTGTAGTCATTGGACTACAGCCATTGAACCTTTACTCATTTGAGGTCCTTCAATTCAAGAGACTTGGATTCAAGCCCAACTTTTGTCCATCTCTCACTGTGTCCTGTTTCTGGATTGAAATTTAAGTCATCTGAAAACATGAGAGCATTCAATTTGGTGGACTTCCAGGTACCCATAAAGTTGACTAGTCAAGGCTCTGTGACTCAGGAAGGGTGAGTGGGGAGACTGGCATGAGAGATCCACAGGGTGATGTTGTTGAAAATGCAGGTTTTGTGTTCTGAAAGGTGGACAGGTTCGCCTATGGTTGGAGAGGTAGAGAGTGTTGTGTGAACAACATCAATCTGTCTACAGGCATATTCAGACCACATTTAAGTGACCTGGGGAAGTTAGTTGAAAATGCAGGTTTCTCGGCCCTACTCTACAACCAATTACTCACAAACCTGGACCCAAGATGAATCATTTATAATCATTCCTCATGGGCAACTCTGATGTATCTCAGAGTCACTGTTATATTCTTTAGGGAGGCAGCAGTGTTGAGCTTTCATGTCTGGACTAAGAAACCAAATGAAAATGGAGCTCCAATCCCAGTTATACAACCTTGGACTTGTTACACAGCCCCTCTACACCTCACCTCCTATAAATTCATTCCTCCAAAGAGCACTGATGGACTACCTTCAATGCGTCTGGAAAAGAACCAGAAGATGGGGAGGATTAAAACCACAATGCACGCACAGTGATGACCGGTGACTTGAGGTGTTTTTGTGAGCGCTGAGTAAACATTAGTCATGGCACAGCAACCCTCTTGAGACACCTTCAAAAAGCAAAACCACCATTTAGAGGACACACCCCAAGCCCTGGGTTGGATCCTGTGTGTATCTGGGTTTGCACACAGCTATTGGATTACCCTTGATTTTGAGGGGTATACCATCCCTCTGAATTAATTCCTCTACCTAAAAAGAAGACATTATTTTTAAGGCTGATGGGGGTGGGGATAGGGTGGGGTAGGGTGGAGGCAGGTGATTTTTCAAAAGGTTTCTCAAATGGTTTCGAACAGTTAGTCAGACAAGAATTTCTTACGGATCTCAGATGCACCTAGCTTTCTCTATGAGGTCATATAGAGAGGGGCTTCCTTGGTAGCTCAGCTGGTAAAGAAGCCGCCTGGAATGCAGGAGACCCCAGTTCAATTCCTGGGTCAGGAAAATACCCCGGAAAAGGGATAGGTTACCCACTCCAGTATTCTTGGGCTTCCCTGGTGACTCAGATGGTAAAGAATCTGCCTGGAACGTGGGAGACCTGAGTTTGATCCCTGGGTTGGGAAGATCCCCTGGAGGAGGGCATGGTAACCCACTCCACTATTCTGGCCTGGAGAATTCCATGGACAAATGAGCCTGGCGGGCTACAGTCTGTGGGGTTGCAAAGAGTTGGACACAACTGAGCAGCCAAGCAGAGCATACTGTGTGTGTGTGTGTGTGTGTGTGTGTGTGTGTGTACACACACGTATGTATATGAGAAAGCGAGAAAGAGCAAGAGAGAAAGGGAGTTGTATAATGTATACATCCTAATACAATCACAAGGTTGAATTCCAAGGCTGATGGAACATTCTGATGGGGAGGCTCACCTCTGACTGATTATTTGATGCTTTTGATCTTTTTATATTGAATCTGAGATTACTAGCCTCCTTTTCCATTCAGCCCTGCCCTGCAGCTTTCCTGACATTTTGTTATCTTTGCCTAAACCTTTCAGGAGAGGCTTCTGAACCTTCCTCCTCTGCTGACTGGGAGGGGAACACGATTTACTGCCTGTGCTTTCACAGAGAGCAACCATCCTTCACTGAAGGGCAAAATAAAATAAAGCTCTGCAATATTTTTATGCAATTTTTAGAAAAATCTTTTAAGATGAGTAACAGTGCAGTTCATTTTGCTGAACTGCAGATGAGCATCAACTAGGAATATGGATCCCCATCTACATTTTCTAGATCCTTGTCCTGTTACAGGTTATTTTCATCCACTTACTCCAAAGATGCTCTGAAAGAGGCTTAGGGCACCGGCTCTGGAATCTGAGCCCAGAGCAGGATCACCTGGGGAACTCCTTGGAAATGCAGATTCCAGGGTCCTAGCCTTTCCACTGCTGATTTTCCTTAGTCTGAAGCCAAGGGGTGCTGTGGGCTTCCCAAGTGGTGCTAATGGTAAAGAATTCGCCTGTCAATGCAGAAGATGCAAGAGATGAGGGTTCAATCCCTGGGTCGGGAAGATCCCCTGGTGGAGGGCATGGCAACCCACTCCAGTATTCTTGCTCGGAATACTCCATGGACAGAGGAGCCTGGTGGGCTACAGTCCATGTGGTCGCAAAGAGATGGACACGGCTGGGCACACATACACAAAGGGATGCTGCAGCCTCTCCCCATGGGATGGTGAGAACCAATGGTTCATTTGTCAGGGCTATTGTGAGCCTGTTGTTGAACACAGCCTTGAAAAAACTTAAAAAAGAGGGTGGGATGAATTGAGCCAGTAACACTAACATATACACACTACTGTGTGCGAAACTGTTAGCTAGCAGGAAGCTGCCGTGTAGTGCAGGGAGCTCAGCTCGGTGCTCTGTGAGGGCCTCCAGGCGGATGGGGG